>CM035162.1:138648905-139101641 GCA_020205615.1 Panax quinquefolius | reverse complement strand
ATTGGATGAAAAGCGACAAATATAAGTTGTTTTTTAAATACTTGGCGTAGTTATTCTGAATTATCTTTGTTGGAATTATTGCACCAATTATTGATTCTTACGTGAAGGCAGGCTACTCAATAATGGTTACGATAATTACTGTTCAATATTTTATTGAGTTAATAATTGCTTGCGTTGATATTTTATATTCTTTGTTGTTTGATAATTGTCATTACACAAAGATTTTCATTATCGAAGCTAATAATTCATATTATCTGAATAATATTATTAGATAACATTATTGGCAATGTCTAGAAAGTTACATCTAAGGAGAGGTTTGGTCACCTAATCAATTGCCAAAGAAGAAGAAATTCTTATTGGAAAGCCCTCTTTTCCTGGAACCGCACAGTTGTCAAAATTGTGATTCATAATATTATTTGTGAATAATTAATTATTGATTTATATGATGAGGAAAATATTGATTTTATGTGGATATAGATGGAGAAAATTTTAAAATGACAATTGTTGAAAATTAATATTTTATCTTTTCTCGATAAAATAATTCATTTAAATATATTATTTTAATAATATATTAATGGTGATATTTTTACAAATCGAATGTGGGATATATGAGTATCAGGAGGAGGAAGAGTATTTTGTTGCAATAAATGTTTAAAACATGTTAAACATGTCGGTGGACCCCATTTATTGGCGAAATTTGATTATAACACGTAAAATCGCTGGTTTGTGGATTTCGGTCAATTTCTATTTGGAATTTGGAAAAACTTTCTTCTGCAAAGTTGTAGAAATTGAAATTCCTATAAAAACTCATGAGATTCAAATTTTCTGATGAAAGGGCTATTTATTATGAATTATTGAAGTTCGAAGCTCAAAATAATTGATTTTTGGAAGTTTTAATTATTTATTTTATGAAAAAACGTTTTTATCATTTCTTTCTAGAAGGTTGGCATGTAGGGTGATGTTGGGATCTGATTTCCAAAGAGGCGAGGAAATTTATTAATAATAATATATTTTATTAAATTTTACTAACTTTGGTGTTCTAAGCGTTTTCCTATAAATAGGGTGCTTAGGTTAGAATTGAAAATCACACCGGCTCAAGTTTTCTCTCTATATTATCGGTATTATTCTTGTGAGTATTTTGAGTATACTTTGAGTATTGCTATACTCTGGTTATAGTCCAAGTCATAACTATATATCCTGGTGTTTAAATTAAGAAATCTTGATCTTTCGAGGTAAGGGATATTATTTTTTTTTTTCGTAATGATATTATTTCTTCAATATCATTATCTTTGAAATATTGATCGAAGTTTTATCAAATTTGGAACTTTTTCATGTGGGGAGTTCTTATTCATGAGTTCTTATTCATTTACTATTCACGAGTTACTATTCATTAAAGCTTCTTATTCATGAGTCTTATTCAGTGAAGCGTGAAGATGTTTTTGTGGAATTTCTATCTTTTGGTGTCGGAGTTACTATTCACGATTATCAAGACTATTCACGTTATCTGACACTATTCACGATATACGGTCTTATTCAATTTAAAATAAAATTTCTTCTTTTCGTCTAAAATATCTATTACGGATACTAACTTTGATTGTATCCATGTTTTGATCATTCTTGAATTTTACACCACTATGATTATTTTTGAGGTATTTTTGGGCGTGGATAAAACCAAGTACGAATCCTTAATCCTTAATCCTTGTCATTTTGTTTCCTTTGGATTCGTTTCTTTAAAAAAATATTTTCATCATCCTCGATCTTAAATGATGATATTATTGAATATCTTTGGCTGTAGTGCAAAGATGAATGATTTCTTAAGAATATCTTTGGCTTTAAGTGCAAAGATGAATGATTTCTTGAAGAGATATCTTTGGCCGTAGTGAAGATGAACAGTGTGTTTAAATGAACATGACCAATCGATGAATATCTTTGGCACATAGTCAAAGATGAATATTTGATTCCGATGTATATTGATTGATGTTACGGGGATAAAAGATGATTGATGAACTTTTAAATTCATACATAGAAGATAGTAGTTTGCATTCTTTACTTAACTCTTCTAATGAATTATTATTTCAAATTACGCGAATATTGATTTAAAATTTGTTGTCTATTGTATTCTATTATATTTTTCCTGTTGAAGACTAACGATAATTTGTTGTATATTATCTTAGTCATAATATTCTTTACCTGAGCTAGTTGAGCTCACCCTTTTCCTTTTGTTCCATTTTCTCTCGGGAGGCGAGAATATAAGCGAGTGCAGTCGGGTATGGAATGAAGGTTTTAGAAAGGATTGTTTAGTAGTCCTCACCATTTTTGTAAAATAATGTATCAATAAATGTGATGAGGATTTATTTGAGTATAGATATTGTACAGAAGATAATATTTGTATTCAAACTCACGCTTTTCTTGTTGTAATAATAAAGTTGTAGTTGTTTACGTACCATGTATTGACAACTCGAATGGGTGATGTATACCTATTTTGGGGCGTCACAAATTGGTATCGAGCTTAGGATATATGATCTCAAGCGGAGATCGGGAATAGAACTAGGAGGGAGGCGAGTAAATCCTTCGCTAGTGTGTCCTACTAAGCTTATTTGTTAGTTGGTCAAGATATAGGGATATTATGTGATATATTGATTTCCTTAATTAACCCTTGTTTTATGACAATGTTGAGAATGTCGATTGAGAATATTAACAATGGAAATGAGGCCTGGAGTGGAGATGCTGTACTCACCAACGAGGAGAACGTACAAGTGGCGATGTTCCTCCCGTGAACAACACCATTGAAGCGAGATGATGAGCGAGGGGATGTTTAGAAGTTTTTGCGATTCATGCAAAATCGAACGAGGAAACTTCGTGTTCAAAATACTGAGGAGAAATGATAGCAATTCACGGGTTGTCACAACCAAGCGATTCAAAGAGTTGGGACCACGAATTTAAGGGAAACCGGATCCGATCATGGCGGAAACATGGGTCAAAACAAATTACCAAGATATTCGATGTCTTGGGATGCGGAGGAGAACGAAGGTTCCATTCGCCACCTTTATGTTCCGTGGCGAGGCGGACTCTTGGTGGGAGTGCAGTGAAGCGTACCATCCATCCGCTTTCGGCATGTCTTGGGGAGATGTTTGAAAACTATTTAATGACAAATACTTTCACGAAAGTGTTCGTCGTATGAAGGAAGTTAAGTTCATTAGATTGGAACAAAACAACATGACCGGTGTCTCGATGCGAGGCAAAGTTTGCGAGAGTTATCGAGTTTGCACCTCATTTGGTGGAGAATGAGGAACGTATGTATGGATGTTTCTTAGAGGTTTGAAACCGGCGGCGTCGTCGATATCTCATTTCTCATAAATTTTCTCTTATTCGGATGTTGTAAACAGGGCTCAATTATTAGAAGCGAGATAACGAGTATGGTCAACCGAGGACCACAACCGAGGATCGTATCGTAGATAGCGATCAATGAAATAATGATAACCTGTGGAGAAAAGAAAAGAAAGACGAAAAATGGTAACCACTGGTGGTAATCATGGCCATGAAAATAGAAGAAGCGAGTCGGGAGGAGATTTTAAAAGAGAGATTTAACAACGACCATGATGAAGATGCGGATCTGTTGGCAAAGAATCGGTTCTAAGGAGGAGAAAACCACCGGTCATATCTTACTAATCACGGGAAAGAGGGACATATCAGTCAAGCGCCCAACAGTTCAAGTATGCTATAATTGTGGAAAGGAAGGACATATCGCTCGAGATTGTGCGATGGCGAAACCTAGTTCAATGAGGACGGTGACTCGAAAGATCTCCCTGAAAAAGTCAAAGTCAACGATTCCTGGAAGAAGCGTTTGTTGTGATCGTCATAATCGAGGAACCCAAACGAGGTGATCACGGGTAAGCTATTTATAAATTCTTGCGAAGTTTATACCTTACTTGATCTGGGGTGCTACCCATTCATTTATCTCTCCTGCATGTGCTCAACGTTTAAACTTGACTCAGGAGAAATTAGACTTTGACTTATCTGTGGAAACTCCGTTAGGAGAAACTTTTCATCACATCCATTTGTTTATAAATCTTGTTTGATTCAAGTTGGCACCATTACCTTACACATTGACCTTATCTCTTTAAAGATACTTGCTTTTGATGTGATTTTAGGGATTGATTGGTTAACTACTCATCATGCCAAAATTGATTGTTTTCGTAAGGTTGTTAGTTTTCATATTCCTAACCAACCTCGTTATGCGAATTCAAGCAACTAAACCATTAAAATCAATCAACGTCATATCTAATCATAAAGCTATTCGTTTATTGAAAAAGCGGATGTCAAACTTTCTTAGCCCATGTTATGGATTTGAATAAAGACACGTCAAATTTGAATAATATTCCTGTTGTTATTGACTTTCTGACGTATTTTTCAGAAGAACTTCCGGTCTACCCCGAGCGTGAAGTTGAATTCTTTATTGATCTTGAACTTTGGTACAAAGCCCATTTCTAAAACCCATATCGAATGGCTCTATTGAACTTGAGAGTTAAAGGTCCAACTACGAGAATTGTTGGACATCCAGGTTTCATTAAATCTAAGTACATCTCCTTGGGGTGCTCTGTTTTATTTGTAAAGAAGAAAGAGCGGGGAGTATGCGACTTTGTATTGACTATCGGGAATTGAACCATGTCACCATCAAGAATAGGTATCCTCTACCTCGTATTGATGACTTGTTTGACCGATTCTGAGGGGCACAATTCTTTTAAAAATCGATCTTAAGTTACGGATATCATCGGTGAAGATTAGAATCGAGGATATTCAAAGACCGCCTTGAACTTCGGTATGGGCATTATGAATTCTTAGTCATGTCTTTTGGACTAACTAATGCTCCTGCGGCTTTCATGGATATGATGAGCCAAGTATTCAAGGAATATTTGGATCGATTCGTTGTTGTCTTTATTGATGACATCCTCATATATTCCAAAAGCCGTGAAGATCATGAGCACCATTTGAAGTTTGGTACTCGAAAGGCTTCGTGAAAACAAACTATATGCCAAATTGAAGAAATGTGAGTTACGGCTTGAGGAAGTAGCATTCCTTGGGCGCGTGGTGTCAAAACATGGAGTATCTGTTGATCCGTGAAGATTGAAGCAATCTGAAGTTGGGAATGCAAAAGTCGGTGGTTTGAAATCAAGTACGCTTTTGGGCTTAAGTGGTTATTATCGGAGATTCGTGGAAGGGTTTTCTCGAATCGCTACTCCATTAACTTCGGCTAACTTTCGGAAGGATACAAAATTCGTTTGGAGCGAAGAATGCGAGAAAAGTTTCCAAGAGCTTAAGAGGAGACTTATTTATTTTGTTCTAACAATACCATCTGGTTCGGATGGATTTGTTATCTATGACGATGCTTCGACGAAGGGTTAGGATGTGTTCTCATGCAACGTGGGAAAGTCATAGCCTATGCCTCGCGACAACTTAAAGAGTATGAGAGGAATTATCCTACTTTCATGATCTAGAGTTAGCGGCCAGATCGTTTACAGCCATAAAAATATGGAGGCACTATCTATATGGGGAGAAAGTGGAGATATATTAGGACCATAAAAGCCTTAAATATTTCTTCACTCAAAAAGAACTCAACATCGGCGACTGACGTTGGCTCGAGCTATTGAAGACTACGACCACACTATTCAATACCATCCCGGTAAAGCGAGCGTGGTAGTTGACGCGCGTTGAGTAGAAGATCATATGCGAGGAGCGAGTGCGATGATGTTAAAGTATCTGCGTAGAGCCAACTTTAATAGAAAAAGTTAAGGTTGCTCAAGCCACCCAATCTTGCACGGAGGCGATCGTGATGAAGAAGAAAGTACAAGAAGGAGCTATTAGGAAGCGAGAATTGATGAAGAAGGAATACTTGAGTCCACTCTAGACTTTGTGTTCTAACGACTACGATTTGAAGTACAAGATTATGATGGAGGCACACAATACACCATTTGCAATCCATCTGGAAGTACTAAAATGTATCGTGATCTTGACATACATTTTGGTGGAACAATATGAAGAGAGAGATTGCAAAGTTTATCTCGATGTGTTTAACTTGCCAACGTGTAAAAAGCGGAGCATCTTGTACCTAAGGGTCCGTTGCAACCACTTGAGATTCCTGGAATGGAAGTGGGAACACATTACTATGGATTTCAGATTCGGGTCTTCCTACGGTTTCTCGAGGCATCAATGCTATTTGGGTTATTGTTGATAGATTAACCAAGTCTCCGCTCATTTCTTGCCGATCATTCGGAGACTTATTCCTTGAACGTCTTGCTAGTATGTGCGTGAATGAGATTGTGAGGTTGCATGGCATGCCTATATCCATAGTTTCGGATCGTGACCCAAGATTCACTTCAAGATTTTGGGTTAGCTTGCAAAAAAACTATGGGCACGGATTTACTTGATTTAGTTCAATACCATCCCCAAACCAGACGGACAATCGAGAGAGGATTCTATTCAAACTCTTGAAGATCTATTAAGACTCATGTCCTGAGACTTCAAGGGTGGTTGGGATATGTGGCGCCCCAAAATTAGGTATCGTCACCCATCTTGGGTGCGCCACTTACATGGTACATAAATTCAAATCTGACTTACTAATATAAGCGTAGGTGTGCAATCGACATAAAGCGTGAGTTTGAATACAAATATTGTCTACTAGATATTATACAAACTCGAAAGGAGTCCTCATTACAACTATTATCACCTTTATTTCACGAATAGTGAGGACTACTAATCTTATCCTCTGACCATTACTTAGTTCCCAGACTAAATCCGGCTATGTTCTCATTTCACGAAGAAACGGTGAAAGAAAAAAGTGAGCTCAACTAGCCCGATGAAAAATATTATGACTAAGATAATGCGAGAATAAATTATCATTAGCCTTGAACGATGTTAAGCGATAAAATACAATAGACAACCGGTTTAAGCTGCGGTGGAATAAGCGATCCATTAAAAAGTCAGTAGAGAATAAAATCTACTATCTTTTAGGTTTTAAAAGGTTTTCATCAATTTTTATCGGCGAGACTCGACAATAAATAAACCACCACATCTAATCATCCACATACCACGATCGAGGATTTTCATCAAATTATCGATGGTCGTGACTATATCTTAAATCACCTGGTCATAATCATACCAAAAACTATCCATCAACTTGCATTCTGAGGCCCTTTGAGGACTTTTGTCACATCATTTATATCAAGTCGTGATTATCTTAGAATGATCCACGGTCATAATCATACTAAGTTCATCTATCTTGCGTAAGCGAAGATAACATAATATAACATGAGGATGATGACAATGACATAATAATTCAATAAAACAAGTTCAAATTATTATTTAATCCATGAATTATTAACGTCCAAATTGTCGACATAATCTTTGTTTAAATAGAGTAAAATTCAAGAATGATCGGAAGAATATTTCCATGAAAGATCTTTGGATGAAACGCAAATATATCGAGGATATTCTACTAATTTCATGGAGTATAGAAGTCAAAGTTTTAACCAATTTGGGTATAATAAAGAATGGAATAACAAAAGAAATCACCGTGCATGCGGTGCTTGCATGACAGAGTTATTCAACGAATATAATAATAACGGAACGGGTCGGTGAAATTCACCAAGCGGGATGTTCAACGAGAATAATAAAGATGGAACCGGATCCGGTGTAAAAACACGAGATAGGATATTCAACGAGAATGATAAAGAAAGGAACCGTCGGTGTAAAACACTGCAGACGGGATGTTCAGCGAATAATAATAATAAAATGGAACCGAGTCGGGTGTAAAACACAGAGCGAGGATGTTCAATGAATAATAAAAGAATGTCACCAAGTATAGGGTAAGCCGCGTATCTGAGTTATTCAACGAATAATAAGCGATGGAATAACATAAGGATTTCACCAAGTATAGGGTATCTGGCGTATCTGAGGTTATGTATAGGGTATACCACTTTTACGAGTTATTCAACGAAATAATAATGAATGGAATAACGAAGTTCTCTTCGAAGAAGAAAGAATAACACCCACTACAGTAAAAAATAATATGAATATAGAAGTAGTGAAGTGAAGTAGCGAATACTCTTCTTTTTCTACATAATTTTCTCTCTATAAACTTCTCTCTATAATTTCTCTCTACAGAGTTTGATGAATTAAATAAGAAAATAATGAAGGAATGAGCTTATTTATAGGAAAATGGAATGCATAGTAACTAATCCATGAGCGGTCCAGTTGATTTACTTTAATCGGCGGTCCATATTTAAAGAAAAATCTTTTAAATAAAATATAATATATTCTATTTATATAAAAACATTTTACTATCTGCAAACCTTTATCAATCTTATCTGAAACAACATATGAAAAACAACTATATGACAACACTATGCGTAATAAAATATAATATATTACATTTATAGAATAACTTTAATAAAGTATTACATTTTATATAAAAGATGTTTACATTTTATTACGTTAATAATACGAATAAAACAAAAGCGTCGTTATCATTATAATAATTCATATTATTAATAAATGATAATGGAATCAAAGGAGTGACTTCTCACATAAGCATCGATAATCGATCTGGTAATCTTCTTATGCGACCACACGTATTCTTGTACTTTTACTACTGGGTAGTTCAACGATAACCACGGTAAAACTTCAGTAGTTATTTCAATAAAATATTTTTTGTCGTTTTCTCGATCAAATGAATAATTACATTAATGGGTCCACCAATGATTGGTAGTTATGCGAATATTCCTGCTAAACCAAATATTCCCAGAGCCAATCGAATATAATATAACCACTTGCATACTTTGCAAAATTTATAAATACTACCCACAACTATAATATTATCTCAAATTCACACCATAATATTAAAAATTATTTTGACAAAATTTAAATCTTTATTGATAAAATCAAAGGTCTCTGATCTCCCCTCCTTATGGAATTTAAGCCCTCGAAATTAGAATGCGATACTGATATGATAAAGAGATGAGGATACCTTGAATACCTTTATCGTTGAAAATATTAAATTCATCTTGCAATCCGGCCAAAGATATTCATTAACAATTCATCTTTTACTTCTGGGCCGAAGATATTTATTAACAATTCATCTTTTGCCTTCTGAGTAAAGATATATAAGCTGTAAAACCAATAATCTTTGAGACTTCGACTTAATAGTATCACGACCACGAATTATCCATTTTTCTTGGCGAAGGATATTACGTGTTTTTCAATCTGATCGTGATTATCTCTAGAATAATCCTTGGTCGTAATCATACCAAGTCTATCAATACTACTCTGACGAAGATGACTTTTACCACATCCATGAATTAATATTTCATTCTTTGAGACTCATTTCGATAATTAATCCATATCATCGAATCATCCACCACTTTCTGGCGAGGATATTCATTAGTATCACGACCACGAATTATCCATACCTTACGGCGAAGATAATTGTGTATTCATTAGTATCCGACCACAAATTATCCATGCTACTACGAAAGATAATTGTGTATTCATTAGTATCCGACCACAAATTATCCATGCCTTCTACGGCGAAGATAATCGTGTATTCATTATTAGTATCACGACCACAAATTATCCATGCATTCTGACGAAGATAATTGTGTAATTATCCATTACCACATTGTATCCATACCTTCGGCGAATAATTGTGTATTCATTAGTATCGACACAAATTATCCATACTACTGACGAATAATTGTGTATTCATTAGTATCACGACCACAAATTATCCATGCACTACGGACGAAGATAATTGTGTATTCATTAGTATCACGACCACAAATTATCCATACCTTCAAAAGAAGATTATTCATTAGTATCACGACCACAAATTATCCATACCTTACGGACGAAGATAATTGTGTATTCATTAGTATCACGACCACAAATTATCCATGCACTAATAAGATAATTGTGTATTCATTAATATCACGACCACAAATTATCCATACTCTGACGAAGATAATTGTGTATTCATTAGTATCCGCGACCACAAATTATCCATGCACTACTGACCGAAAGATAATTGTGTTTTCAATTCTGATTATGATTATCTTAAAACAATCCACAGTCATAATCATACCAAGTCCATCTATCTTTCTGAGCCACGAGATGACTTTCAACGTAATATAAACGTGAGGATAATGATATAAAGAATCGATCGAATGAGATAAAGGATAAATATTAAACATTTATAATATAATTTATCCGAGGATTCAAGAATATCCCCATGTTATCAATCATTAATAATCTCATAATCTAATATCATTAATATTATAACAATATTTTAATCACTTCTTAAATTTATAAACAATTTATCTTAATTGTTTACGCTTTACCATATAATGCATTTAATCATTCAAAAATGCCATACTCATAAAATATCATCACCAATTATCAAATCCTCATCAAAAATATGCATATACTACATATAGGATTCTCTAGCCATAAAATCCTATTTTCAACTTTGTTACTTCACATAACATATTTAACTCATATGTTAAGTAACTAAACTATTTTCATGAAAAATACCAAATCAGTCCCAAAAATATTTCTTTTCTGGGATTTAGCATAATATAGTCCCATAATGAAAATATATTTTTCTCGAATTTTAAAATTCATTTACTATTTTTCAAAAATCAATTTCTAATTAATTCCTTAAGAAATTAGCTACCTCAAGTTTAACTCAAAATTCCCAAATCTTGGCAGGACCTTACACATGTTAACGTGAGCTTCTAGTTTAAATTTCATGGTCATGGAGTTATAGAACTCGGTTATAGCGTTTTTAAATCGGAAAAACCTAAATATTGAAATAGTCATAACTTGCTCATTTTAAGTCGAGAATGAGCTCATTTTTGGACAGGAGGTACTTTATACCATATACTTTCATGTCCCAAAAGGCCAGAATTTTTCTCATAATTTAAGTGGCCAAAACAGTCCCTTAAAGTTTCTAGGCGTAGCATTTTCGAAATTTACAGCTTTGGCCTCCTTTGCTAAAATCAGTCCACACAAAATCTACAACACCTTTTCCAGTAATTCCACTTGGATTAGTTAGGTAACTCATAGATCTAACTCTAGACTTGACCACATTCAAAAATTCAAAATATAATAGGAGATATGGTCAATTGAATTTCATATTCGTTTTTCACCAAAATCGATTTTCAACTCTTTGTGATTTCTAAAAAACTTTCATGTTTTCACATACTAACCAACATAACTCATCATAAAACTTACTAATACTTCATATACCCATGATTTTCATTAGTCCTATGCTTTTATTATGACTTTCATCATAAACCACGTAAAGCTGATTCATTTTAGTTGAAGAAATATTTGAGGTTTAAGAAATGGGTTTTTATCTTTGGGGTCATACAAAATTTGATTTCACGCTCTAGGGTAGGCTAGGAAGTCTTCAAGAATCGCCAAGAAATTTATTAATGATAGAAATATCATTCAAAAGCTGTTACTCTCGTCCAAGACTTGGATAGTCGTCACATTGATACCAATTGTGACTTACATCCCTTAACTGATAGCACCTCACAATGATACCTATAAACTTGCCATCTTCATTCACGATGTAAGCCTCTGAAAAAGCGGCTTGGTGCATTCCACACAAGGAAGTCAACAACGAAAGGATCGGGGCTCTTTACTTATGGCTTGATATAACGATGATTAACTTTAGGGTTTGGTTACTTTGAATTAAGTATAACGAGTTGGTTATGAATATAAAAGCTAACAACCTTACGAAAAGCATGATGAGTAGTTAACCAATTGATTCCTAAAATCACATCAAAGGCAAATATTTTCAAAAGATAAGATCGACGAATTAGCGTGAAAGTGTTTATTTGAATCAAACAAGATTTAAAAAGCGATAAGCGATAGCGAAGGCTCTCTTAACGAAGTTTCAACCAATAAGTCGAAAGTTAACTTCTTGGAGTCAAATTTAAGCGTTGAACACAACTAGGTGAAATAAAAGAGTGGGTAGAACCGGTATCTAACACGGTATAGACTTATGAGAGCTTATGATTAACTTACAGTGATAATTTTATTCGGGTTCCTCGTCACGAGAAAAAAAAAGCTCTCTCTTAAACTCTAGGCTTTGGTTTATGCAGGGACGACCTTTGGTGCCTCCATCCTAGTTGAATTTGTCTTGATGGCAACAAAAATCGAGCTAAGTGACCTTCTCTTCCACAATTATAACATGCTTTGGGCGGCATGGCGCGATTCGGATGATGTGTCCTCTCTCCTCGCATTTGAAGCATATAATAGGTGGTCCTTCTCCTTCCTTAACAACGGTCTTTGGTCTTGGCGTCTTTCCATCATTGTTGAATCTCCTTTTCTTGAAATGTCCATTCTTATTGTTTTGTACACGATTACCACCGAAGTGGTTACCATATCTCGCTTGTTGATTCCCTCCATGCTTGTTGTCACCGCTTGATGACTACTCTCATTTGAGTATTATAATTTTGCGGCTTACTTTCTTTTAGTTCGTTGACTTCGTTATCGCGCTCCACTAAGCGAGCCTATTTACAACATCATCTGAATAAAAACACGGTTTATGAGAAATAAGATGTTGGCGTATCTCTGCTTCGAACCTCTTAAAAACATTAGCGCCATTCTCTCTTCATTATCCACCAGTGGGGCCTGAATCGTGATGATAACTCATGAATTTTGCCTCGTGTTGCGACACGGTCGTATTGTTTTGTTCCACTTGATAAACTCCACCTCCTTCATGTATGGCGAATACTTTCGGGAAAAGTATTTGTCGTTGAAACGACTCTGGAACTTCTCCCAAGATATCTTGATCTGAATGGGTTGAGTCGTTTCTGGATTCCCACCGATGTCTGCCTCTCTCGCGCATGACGTAAAAGCGGCAAAAGGAACCTTTTGCTCCTCGGAGCATCCCAAGACATCAAATATCTTGGTAATCTGCTTTATCCATGCTTAGCGAGAAGTGGTTTTGGCTCTCCTTAAACTCGGTGGTCCCACTCCTTGAATTGTTTAGCGGTGGCCTTGAGAGTTTTCAGTGTTTCCACCTACGTTTTGGGCGAGAGTCGCTTTACTTTGATGTTGCATGAATTCTAAAACCTCTTAAGCGTCTGAAATCGTTAGTCGATTGATCGGTGTTGTTGTTACGGGAGGATTATCGCCATCTGTTGCACATTATCACGATTATTGATACATGGAGAATCAGCGATCTCACATGCTCCATTCTTATTCTCAACATTCTCGGATGCCATTTTCAAACACTTTGCAAAAAAATAAGGGTTAATTAACATATCACATATTATCCTATACTACGTGACCAATTAAATACCAAATAAATTTAGGTAGGTCATCTTAGCGAAAAATTTCCCGTCTCTCCCCTCTAGTACTATTCTCACATCTTGGCGGGGATCGTATCCTAAGCTCGATACCAAGCTGTGGCGCCCCAAAATTAGGTATCGTCACCCATCTTGGGTCGCCACTTACATGGTACATAAATTCAAATACAACTTACTAATATAAGCGTAGTATACAATCGACATAAAGCGTGAGTTTGAATACAAATATTGTCTACTAGATATTATACAAACTCAAAAGGAGTCCTCATTACAACTATTATCACACTATTTCACGAATAGTGAGGACTACTAATCTTATCCTCTGGACCATTACTTAGTTCCCAGGCTAAGTCCCGGCTATGTTCTCATTTCACGAAGAAACGGTGAAAGAAAGGTGAGCTCAACTAGCCCGATAAGAAATATTATGACTAAGATAATGCGAATAAATTATCATTAGCCTTGACGATGTTAAGCGATAAAATACATATAGACAACCGGTTTAAGCTGCGGTGAAATATGATCATTAAAAAAAGTCAAGTAGAGAATAAAATCTACTATCTTTTAGGTTTTAAAGGTTTTCATCAATTTTTATCATTTGAGACTCGACAATAAATAAACCACCACATCTAATCATCCACATACCACGGTCGAGGATTTTCATCAAATTATCGATGGTCATGACTATCTTAGAATCACCTCACAGTCATAATCATACCAAAAACTATCCATCATTTGCATTACGAGACCCTTTGAGGACTTTTGTCACATCATTTATATCAAGTCGTGATTATCTGCAGAATGATCCACAGTCGTAATCATACTAAGTTCATCTATATGCGTAAAAGCGAAGATAACATAATATAACATGAGGATGATGACATGACATAATAATTCAATAAAACAAGTTCAAAATTATTTAATCCATGAATTATTAACGTCCAAATTGTCGACATAATCTTTGTTTACGTAGAGTAAAATTCAAGAATGATCGGAAGAATATTTCCATGAAAGATCTTTGGATGAAGCGCAAATATCGAGGATATTCTACTAATTTCATGGAGTATAGAAGTCAAAGTTTTAACCATTGGGTATAATAAAGAATGGAATAACAAAAGAAATCACCGTGCATGCGGTGCTTGCATAGGCGAGTTATTCAGCGAATAATAATAACGGAACGGGTCGGTGAAATTCACCGCAAGCGGGATGTTCAACGAGAATAATAAAGATGGAACCCGGATCCGGTGTAAAACACGAGATAGGGATATTCAACGAGAATGATAAAAAAGCGGAACCGAATCCGGGTGTAAAACACATGAGACGAGGATGTTCAACGAGAATAATAAAAAAAAGCGGAACCGGTCGGTGTAAAACACCTGCAGACGAGGATGTTCCAATGAAATAATAGAAGAATGTCACCAAGTATAGGGTAATAGCGCGTATCTGAGTTATTCAATGAATAATAAGCAATGGAATAACATAAGGATTTCACCAGTATAGGGTATCTGGCGTGTCTGAGGTTATGTATAGGGTATACCACTTTTACGAGTTATTCAATGAGAATAATAATGAATGGAATAACGAAGTTCTCTTCGAAGAAGAAAGAATAACACCCTTACTAAATAAAAGGCGAATATAGAAGTAGTGAAGTAGCGAAATACTCTTCTTCTTCTATAATTTTCTCTCTATAAACTCTCTACATAATTTCTCTCTCTGAGTTTGATGAATTAAAAGAAAATAATGAAGGAATGAGCTTATTTTATAGGAAAATGGAATCGTAGTAACTAATCCATGAGCGGTCCAGATTGATTTACTTTAATCGGCGGTCCATATTTAAAGAAAAATCTTTTAAATAAAATATAATATATTCTATTTATATAAAAACATTTTACTATCTGAAACACTTTATATGCAATCTTATCTATCTGACAACATATCTGAAAACAACTATACACCATATCGTAATAAAATATAATATATTATATTTATAGAATAACTTTAATAAAGTATTACATTTTATATAAAAGATGTTTACATTTTATTACGTTAATAATCTGAATAAAACAAAAGCGTCATTATCATTATAATAATTCATATTATTAATCGTGATAATGGAATCAAACCGGTGACTTCTCACATAAGCATCGATAATCAATCTGGGTGTGCTTCTTATGCGACCCACACGTATTCTTGTACTTTTACTACTTAGGTAGTTCAACGGTAACAGCGGTAAAACTTCAGCCGTTATTTGATAAAATATTTTTTTGTCGTTTTCTCGATCAAATGATAATTACATTGTGGGTCCACCAATGATTGGTAGTTATGCGAATATTCCTGCTAAAAAAATATTCCCCAGACCAATCGAATATAATATAACCACTTGCATACTTTGCAAAATTTATAAATACTACCCTGAACTATAATATTATCTCAAATTCACACCATAATATTAAAAATTATTTTTTGACAAAATTTAAATCTTTATTGATAAAATCTGGGGTCTCAAGATTTGGGAAGAGAAAGCTCGATCCACGATTTATTGGTCCATTTCAAATTCTTGACCGAGTAGGAAATGTAGCCTATAGACTTGCGTTACCTCAAGTATGTCTCGTGTTCATAATGTGTTTCACATATCTGTACTTAAATAAATATGTGAAAGACCCGAACCACGTTATTGAGTTAGAACCGGGACGAGATAATAGAAGACTTAACGTATGAGGAGGTACTGTCGAGATCTTGTATAGGAAGGAGCATGTCCTACGCCAAGAAAGTCATACCACAAGTTAAAGTTTTGTGGAGGAATCATCTTATAGAGAAATGACACGAGAATTGGAAACGGAAATGAAAGCGAGGTATCCTCACCTTTTGAAACACACAGAGTCGTCGTCGTCGATTTAGAGGACGAAATTTCATAAGGAGGGAGGTTGTAAGACCCCAAAATTTTTAAATAAAAGGAATTTCCTTTATTTATTATTTTGAAATAGTAAGGGTTGATTTGATTAATGTGGATAGTTAAGGGTTAAATACATGAATATTTCAAAATAAGCAGTGGTTATAAAATATTCATTATCGTTAGGGAATATTAGTTTGGTCGTGGAATATTAAATCTTTGTCGGGGAATATTAAATGCGACAGTATGACCATGTGTGGGCCCATAACTGAAAGCGATTGGATGAATAAAACGACAAATATAAGTTGTTTTTAAATAACGGCGTAGTTATTCACAGATTATCTTGTTGGAATAACCGGTGGTTAAAACACACTAATACGCCGTTGTTGAGCGAAAGCACACGGTATTGCACCAATTATTGATTCTTACGTGAAGAAGCCTTTACTCAATAATGGTTACGATAATTCTTTATTCGATATTTTATTGAGTTAATAATTCTTTGCGTTGATATTTTATATTCTTTGTTGTTTGATAATTGTCATTACACGATATTTTCATTATCGAAGCAATAATTCATATTATCTGAATAATATTATTAGATAACATTATTGGCAATGTCTAGAAAGTTACATCTAAGGAGAGGTTTGGTCACCTAATTGCATTGCCGATCAAGGAAGAAATTCTTATTGGAAAGCCCCTCTTTCTGGAGGCGCACAGTTGTCGATATTGTGATTACGTAATATTATTTGTGAATAATTAATTATTGATTTATATGATGAGGAAAATATTGATTTTATGTGGATATAGATGGAGAAAATTTTAAAATGACAATTGTTGAAAATTAATATTTTATCTTTTTCGATAAAATAATTCATTTAAATATATTATTTTAATAATATATTAATAATGGTGATATTTTTACAACGAATGTGGGATATATGAGTATACGAGGAGGAAGAGTATTTTTGTTGCAATAAATGTTTAAAACATGTTAAACATGTCGGTGGACCCCATTTATTGACTGAAATTTGATTATTGGCGGTAAAATCGCCCGTTTGTGGATTTCGGTCAATTTCTATTTGGAATTTGGAAAAACTTTCTTCTGTAAAGTTGTAGAGAATTGAAATTCCTATAAAAACACGCGAGATTCAAATTTTCTGATGAAAGGG
The DNA here is from genome assembly GCA_020205615.1 of Panax quinquefolius. Classification (NCBI taxonomy): domain Eukaryota; kingdom Viridiplantae; phylum Streptophyta; class Magnoliopsida; order Apiales; family Araliaceae; genus Panax; species Panax quinquefolius. The sequence continues at coordinate 139,084,209 of CM035162.1, read as the reverse complement.
CTATTTATTATGAATTATTGAAGTTACGAAGCTCAAAATAATTGATTTTTGTAAGTTTTAATTATTTATTTTATGAAAAACGTTTTTATCATTTCTTTCTAGAAGGTTGGCATGTGGGAAATGTTGGGATCTGATTTCCAAAGAGGCGTAGGAAATTTATTAATAATAATATATTTTATTAAATTTTCTACTTTGGTGTTCTAAGCGTTTTCCTATAAATAGGGTCTTAGGTTAGAATTGAAAATCACACGAAATCAAGTTTTCTCTCTATATATCGGCGTGATATTCTTGTGAGTATTTTGAGTATACTTTGAGTATTGCTATCTGATTGCAAGTCCAAGTCATAGCTTTATCCTGTGTTTAAATTTAGAAAAATCTTGATCTTTTCGAGGTAAGGGATATTATTTTTTTTTTGTAATGATATTATTTCTTCAATATCATTATCTTTGAAATATTAATCTGAAGTTTTTATCAAATTTGGAACTTTTTCATGTTGGGTTACTATTCATGAGTTCTTATTCACGATTTACTATTCATGAGTTCTTATTCACGAGTTCTTATTCACGAGTCTTATTAAGTAAGCGTGAAGATGTTTTTTGTGGAATTTCTATCTTTTGGTGTCTGAGTTACTATTCACGTATCTGGCCTTATTCACGATATCTGATTATTCAATTAGAAAAATAAAATTTCTTCTTTTAAATCAAAATATCTATTCCGGATACTAACTTTGATTGTATCCATGTTTTGATCATTCTTGAATTTTACACCACTATGATTATTTTTTTGAGTATTTTTGGACGTGGATAAAACCAAGTACTGAATCCTTAATCCTTAATCCTTGTCATTTTGTTTCACTTTGGATTCGTTTCTTTAAAAAAAATATTTTTCATCATCCTCGGTCTTAAATGATGATATTATGGAATATCTTTGGCTTTAAGTGCAAAGATGAATGATTTCTTAAGAATATCTTTGGCTCAGTAGTGCAAAGATGAATGATTTCTAAAGAATATCTTTGGCCCGTAGTGCAAAGATGAACAGTGTTTAAATGAACACTGACCAATGATGAATATCTTTGGCCGTAGTGCAAAGATGAATATTTGATTCGGATGTATATTGATTGATGTTACGGGATAAAAGATGAGACGATGAACTTTTAAATTCATACATAGAAGATAGTAGTTTGCATTCTCTACTTAACTCTTCTAATGAATTATTATTTCATTGCGAATATTGATTTAAAATTTGTTGTCTATTGTATTCTATTATATTTTTCCTGTTGAAGACTAACGATAATTTGTTGTATATTATCTTAGTCATAATATTCTTTCTTGAGCTAGTTGAGCTCACCCTTTTCCTTTTTGTTCCATTTTTCTCGGGAGGTGAGAATATAAGCGATGTACTTAGTGTCGGTATGGAATGAAGGTTTTAGAAAGGATTGTTTAGTAGTCCTCACCATTTTTGTAAAATAATGTATCAATAAATGTGATGAGGATTTATTTGAGTATAGATATTGTCAGAAGATAATATTTGTATTCAAACTCACAGCTTTCTTGTTGTAATAATAAAGTTGTAGTTGTTTACATACCATGTATTGACAACTCGGAATAGGTGATGTATACCTATTTTGGGGGCGTCACAAAGAAGATCGATCTATCAATGCGAGTACGATATTGTCAAAGACTCATTTCAGTATAATTTACAAATAATAGAGATGGAGATGAAAACTCTAGGTACCCACGTGATGATATACGAGTATAATCAACTTTAATCGATAAAGTTAAAAGGCATTCAAGCTACACACCGTAGCCGATTAATTTGAAGAAGGAGGTGCAAGAAGTTGTAATTTCAAAAGCGAGAATCGGTGAGGTGAGGAAAGCTCAAACCTTTGATTTATTAATCCATTTGAAATTCTCGATCGAATAGGAACTGTGGCCTATAAACTCGTTTTACCGCCAAGTATGACGCGTGTTCATAATATTTTTCACGTATCGATGTTACGTAAATATGTGACGACCGAACCACGTCGTTGAGTTAGAACCGGGACGACATACAGAAGACTTAACGTACGGGGAGGTACCCGAGATCTTGGATAGGAAAGAACATGTCCTATGTACCGAGGTTATACCACAAGTTAAGGTTTTGTGGAGAAACCATGCTATTGAGGAAATGACCTTGGAGTTGGAAACGGAAATGAAAGCGAGGTATTCTCATCTTTTCGAAACACAAGGTACGTACGTCAATTTCGAGGACGAAATTTCATAAGGAGGGAGGTTGTAAGACCCCAAATTATTAATAAATGAAATTTATTTTCCTCTATTTATTATTTTGAAATAGTAAGGGTTGATTTGATTAATGTGGATAGTTATGGGTAAAAATCATGAATATTTCAATAAACAAGTGGTTATAAAATATTCATTATTGTTTGGGAATATTCGTTTGGTGGTGGAATATTCATAATGCGTCGGGAATATTAAATGCACGACGGCCTTGATCTTTTGTGGGCCCCATAACTTGAAAGCGATTGGATGAAGAAAAGCGACAAATATAAGTTGTTTATAAATAACAGGCGTGGTTATTCTGAATTATCTTGTTGGAATACCGGGTAGTTAAAACACACTAATCACGCGTTGTTGACAAGAAGAGCCAGCAGTATTGCACCAATTATTGATTCTTACGTAAAGACACTACTCAATAATTATTACGATAATTACTATTCGATATTTTATTTTATTGATTCAATAATTGCTGCATTGATATTTTATATTGTTGTTGTTTGATAATTGTCATTACACAAGATTTTTCAATATCGAACAATAATTCATATTATCCTCGAATAATATTATTGGATAACATTATTGGCAATATCTAGAAAGTTCTGTCTCTAGGAGAGGTTTGGTCACCTAATTGCAAATGAGAGAGATCCATATTGAAAGCCCCTCTTTCCTGAAGCTACTGATTGCCCGATCTTGTGATTCTGTAATATTATTTGTGAATAATTAATTATTGATTTATATGATGAGGAAAATATTGATTTTATGTGGATATAGATGAAGAAATTTTTAAAATGACAATTGTTGAAAATTAATATTTTATCTTTTTCTCGATAAAATAATTCATTTAAATATATTATTTTAATAATATATTAATGATGATATTTTACACGATGAATGTGGGATATATGAGTATATGTGGAGGAGGAGTATTTTTGTTACCAAAATATTTAAAGCATGTTTTATGTGTTTGGTGGACCCCATTTCTTGGTTGAAATTTGATTATAGCACAATAAAATCGCCTGGTTTATGGATTTCTTGTCAATTTACTTTGGAATTTGGAAAACTTTCTTCTGCAAAGTTGTAGAATTGAATTTCCTATAAAAAGTCATGAGATTCAAATTTTCTGATAAAAGGGCTATTTATTATGAATTATTGAAGTTCAAGTTCGAAATAATTGATTTTTTAAGTTTTAATTATTTATTTTATGAAAATGATTTTTATTACTTTTTCTAGAAGGTTGGCATGTGGGAAATGTTAGGAGCTGATTTCCAAATAGGTGTAGGAAAATTTATTATTAATAATATATTATATTAAATTTTACGCTTTGGTGTTCTAAGCAATTTCTATAAATAGGGTCTTAGGTTAAATTGAAAATCACACCGGAACACTCAAGTTTTCTCTTTCTATATTATCGGCGTATTCTTGTGGGTATTTTGAGTATACTTTGAGTATTGCTATATCTGGTGAGTTCAAGTCATAGCTTTATATCCTGTGTTTATTAAAATCTTGTCTTTTCGAGGTAAGGGATGTTATTTTATTCGAAAATGATATTATTTCTTCAATATCATTATCTTGAAATATTGGTTAGAAATCTTTATCAAATTTAAAACTTTTCATGTTGGGGTTACTTATTCATGAGTTCTTATTCACGAGTTACTATTCATGAGTTACTATTAATGAGTTCTTATTCACGAGTTCTTATTCAGCGAAGTCTTATTCACGGCGTGAAGATATTTTTTTTGAAATTTCTATATTTTGGTGTCGAGATTTACTATTCACGTATCTGGCACTATTCACGATATCGACACTATTCACGAAAAATGAAATTTCTTCTTTTTGTCCGAAAATATCTATTATGGATACTAGCTTTGATTGTATCCATGTTTTTTGATCATTCTTGAATTTTACTCCACTCGATTACTTATGAAGTATTTTTGAATTGGGATTGTTTAAAATACGAATCCTTAATATTTGTTCTTTTGTTTCATTGGATTCGTTTTCTTTGAAATATTTTCATCATCCTCGGTCTAAAATGATGATATTCTTGAATATCTTTGGCACAGTAGTGCAAAGATGAATGATTTCTTGATGAATATCTTTGGCCGTAGTGCAAAGATGAATGCAGTGTTGAGATGAACATGACTTCTTCGATTAATATCTTTGGCCCGTAGTGCAAAGATGAACAGTGTTTAGATGAACATGACCCGGTGATGAATATCTTTGGCTGCGGTTGCAAAGATGAATATTTGATTCGGATATATATTGATTGATGTTACGAGGATAAAATATTGACGATGAACTTTTAAATTCATATATAGAAGATAGTAGTTTGCATTCTCTACTTAACTCTTCTATTGAATTATTATTTCATTGCGAATACGAATCGATTTAAAATTGTTGTCTATTGTATTACATTCTATCGATTTTTCCTGTTGAAGACTAAAGATAATTTGTTGTATATTATCTTAGTCATAATATTCTTTACTTGGGCTAGTTGAGCTCACCCTTTTTCCTTGTTGTTCCATTTTTTCTCGTCGAGAGCGAGAATGTAGCGAGTACTTAGTCGAGGTATGGAATGAAGGTTCTAGAAAGAGTTGTTTAGTAGTCCTCACCATTTTGTAAAATAATGTATCAATAATTATGATGGGGATTTATTTCGTGTGGATATTGTCAGATGGCAATATCTCAGATTTAAACTCACGCTTTATATGTTATAATAATAAAGTTGTAGTTATTTCGTATGCCATGTATTTGGCGGCGAGAATGGGTTGGATGGAATGAACCTATTTTGGGGGCGTCACAGTTACCATCTATGTGGTTTATGGTTAATGATAGTAAACAATTATATATACATGTATCTACACTCTTAATGTAAATGCATTATATCAGGGTTTTCTTGGTCTTAAAACCGGTGGATTATTGCAGGTTTTCCTGTTGTGTCCTTTCTCTTGGCACCTGCTTTTCTTTGCATTTGTTTTGAATTTTGATTTCAGATCCGTGTTTGTACCTCCCTACTTTTGGTCTTCCAGCTGGTCTTCTTGTGTTCGGTGGTTTTACAACCATATTTCTTACTTCTTCTGGTACATCCTAGTTTTTTTTGTCATCTAACGGCATGATTGAAGCTGAATATGTGTCGACCAAAGTTGTTTTATAGTATTTTTTTGAGCAAAAATCATAATACTCAAATTTAAACTTTTTTCATAATAGCAGCAGACATGCGACATGGCATCTCATGGTAATCGAAATTTTCCACATATGCATGTTCTTTGGTCGATGTCCACAATATATTGTTTGACGACATAAGTAAAACAATAAAAATCACTAAGTTTGATGTCTCAACCTACATCACAAATTAACTGTTGTTAGAATAAAGTACAACTGGAATCATTTTCATTATCTGAAAAAAGAATACATATTAAATTAAACAACTCAATGTTATAATTACAAAACAAGTAACTAAGCATTAACCAACTTAGCAGTAACATTATAATTATACAGAGTAACCAAATAAGCATTAGTTAGTAACCAATATAATGATACTATCAATAACCAACTTAGCAGTAACATTTTAATTATTAAGAGTAACCAAACAAGTATCACTTAGTTACCAATATAATGATACATAGTAACTTGACTCAAAGTAGTGAGTCGGTAACCATTGTAATGATATGCATTAAGCAATTAAGTATTAATTGACAACCAATATAATATTTCATAGTAAACTAAGTTACCATTAGCCAAGACACAAGTTATTATTAGTTAGTAAATATTATAGTGTAGCACGAAGAACCAAATCAAAGATTAGACGAAGAAACAATTCAACATTAATTAGTAATATTATGCAAGAAAAAAGCGATATTAATAAGTAACCAAAGATCTGATATACACGAAACTTGACTCAAAGTGTCAAGTAACCATTATAATGTTTTGCAATAAGCAATTAGGTATTGGTTAGTAACCAATATAATATTACATAGTAACCAAGTTATCATTAATCAAGAAACAAGTCGGATTAGTCAAGAAACATTATAGTTTAACGGAGTAACTAAGTCGAAGATTAACAATTATACAATTCAACATTAATTAGTAATATTATGCGAAGAATCAAGAAAGCATTAGTCAAGAACAAATACAATATAAAAATTAATGCAATAAATTATAATTTGTATTTGTTACCTTAAGTTTCCTTGATTTAATGATATTAGATTGCAATCTTTCTTCAAATTTGTTGTGGAAAGTGTTGTGAATGTTGATAGAAACACTTGTTTATTTGTGAAATACCATCTTTGAACCGAATAACGTAGGCATTCAATCATTGATGAAACTGGAAGATCCCTAATCATATTAATTAGCGTTGTTAATAGATTGGTGGTGTTTGAAGTCATTGTTGAGTATCTCGCTACACGATCCCATGGAGCTGGTGCACTTTTTCAACTTTACCTCTTCCTCCAAATATGTCCTTATTCGAGGATCAATGGCATCAAGTTCAACCCATGTGTTTGTGTTGAATTGTTCAATGTTGTATGCTTTATATGCCCGTTGTAAGCTTGTTTAAGTTCTTCTCCTCTCTTTTTGAATCTATTTTTTATATTTTTCAGTATATGGTATGTGCAGGAAGCATGCATGACATCTGGAAACACATAATTCAGTCCTTGTATTATTGCTTCATGTCTATCTGAAACAATGCATTGGCCTTCCCTTACTCCACAAGCAGTTCTTAAATTCATGAAAAACCATCTCCAAGATAATTCGTTTTCATTTGTCACCCATCGCAAAAGCAATCGGAACAATGTTTGGTTTTGCATCTTGTGTTATATTATCGATAGTGTCCCTCCGTAAGTTGATTGTATGAATGTGCCATCGATTACAATAATTGGAAAGCAATGATGCCATGCTTGAATGGATGCTCCAATACGCAAAGAATAAATATTTGAAACGAGCATTTGTTTCCAACTTAAGAGCTGTGACGGAACCTGTTATGAAACATCAACATTATCAATAGAATTATAAGTAATATAATGCTATAAAGTAACCAAGACAACATTAGACAAAGAAACAAATTATTGTCATACAATAACGAAGACAAATTGGACAATATAATTTTATACAATGAACAAGACAAAGTGAGTAGCGATGAACCAATGTATTTAATGTCGAGATCCAAGTCAACATTAGTCGAGAACTAATTATCCAAACATTAGGCAGTAACCAAAACAGTAAGGAATATATTGATATACAGTAACCAATCAGTAACCAATATATTGTTACACAATCAGTAACCAATATCTTTGTTACACGAAGAACTAATCTGACATTAGTCAAGAACTAATAAAACATTAGACAAAGATAATATTACAAAGTAACCAAGATAGCATTAGAGCGAGAACCAACATATTTCTTACGAAAGAACTAATACAACATTAGATAGTATAATGTTTTTCAAGAACTAAGACAACGATTATACAAAAACAAGACATATTTCTATCACGATTACGAAGATATCATTATCACAAGAACCAACAAATTTACGATGAGACAGTAACCAAGATAGCATTAGACAGTAACCAACATATTGTCTTACAGTAACCAAGACAACATTAGATAGTATAATATTTTTGAGTAACAAAGACAACATTATACAATAAACAACATATTCTTTATCAATAGAACTAAGATATCATTAAGCGAAGAATAAATAACAGATTTGCATTAAATAACTAATGTATTTCTTTGAGTAAACAATAATATAAAAAATCAGTAGAACTCATTTAAAATTATAAATATGAGGTAGGTAACCAATGCACATTATAGCAACCAAATCAGTTGAATTGAGTAATCAACTAATCATGAAAAATAATAATGTGTTTTAAATTGTTACCTGGATTTGTTTTCTGCAAACATGTGTAACTATGATGGATTGATGAGTAGTCGTGTGGAATTCTCTTACCTTTTCTAACGCTTTCTCCTTCGATCTCCATGCTTTTGGTAAGAGATAGACACATTATATTCATCATCATCATCTCCGACAATATCGGTTGGTGTGTATATTTTCTTCAAATTTGTTAATTTATGATTATGCATTCATTTGACCAACTCACTATTTGCTTATCATGGGTCTCCCAAAGAATACGTTGACCGAACACGTGTGAATGTCATTGAATTCCCTCACCTTGAATGAATCGGGTTTTTCAATACTTGATGCTCTCATCTTCCATTTGCAATTTTCATCATCTACGCACACTAGCACAAAGTCTCTATATGACTGCTCATTGAACTTTGTGTTGTCTGCTTTTTCTTGATTGAATCGCAATTCATTGATTGTGATAGAATTTTTTGTCTTTGTAGGTTTGATGTAATTTTACTTCACGCTCATTCGGATCTGTTATTACATCATCATATCGTTCTTCCGTATATGATTTGTCGTGTTTATACATCTCGTTGTTGTTCCATAATTTTCATTGCAAGTCGATCGGCATATGGCGTTCCAATTTGGCAATCTTGTGTTCTTAGTGGAACTAATCTTTGAATTCCTCTTGTGTTGATCCGATTGGCGTTACATTGTGAACAACAATGATTCTTCTATATTTGTCGAGTTATGCAAGATTGTTGTACGGTAGCTTCTTTTTCAATATCTATAATCGGTGGGAATTTTCCTTGTTCATCAGATTTTTTACTGACTTCAATAAAGAATCTCAAGGTTGTTTCATCTGATATACAGATCGGTGGAATGTTGATTCTAATGTGAAATTTGATCGACAATGTTGTTTTGTTTGTGTGTATCTGTAATGCAATGCATATTATATTTTGCATTTCTCTGATCGAACAAGTTGATGGAACTAGTATGCTAGTAACTTCAAAGTTGGTGTATTAGTTCTATCACGGTCCATGTATACTGAAATGAAATAAAGCACAACAGAATCATCTCCATTGTCCGAAAATGAATAAGTCTTGTAAAGTAACCAAATCAATGTTAACCAGTAACCAAATTATATAATGTTAGTAACCAGAGAATGAAACACATTAGTACATTCATTTTACAATGGAAACAATCAGTTTAATGTTATTTGTTTAGCAATTAAATTATGATAGTTGTATAAAGGTAACCAATGTAGCCAATTAGTTTCCATCATAATAAAACAAACCAATATAAATTAGTCAAATATTGCACAAAGAATCATAACAACATTATCTGATAACAAAATCCAATGTGAGCGATAACTAACAACACATTTTAGTTAGTAACCATAAGATAAAAACATCATCCATTTAATTGTTATAGTGAAAAAAACCACCAGATAGAGGGTTTGTGGGCGCGCTTAAAAATAATTGTTGTAACCAATGTAGTTAACAAGTAAACATTAATATAACCAATGTAGTTAACAAGTAACCATTAATATAAAAATATAAGTATAAGTATAATTAGATTAATGCAAAGAACTAACGATTCGGCATTAATGAGTATCCATTATATTTTTACATAGTATCCAAATCAAGATTATTCAAGAACTAAAATAATGTTAAACAATAACTAACTCAAAGATTAGTCAAGAAACATATACATATAATTGTTCATACATTGGTAACTATATACATTTAATTGTTCATTAACCATATATAACCATAGGAATTTGTAGTAACCATAGGTAAATATATACATATAATTTTTATCTTGATACACCTCAATATTAGACGAAGAACTGAATACAATGTAGTCAATGAGTAACCTCAAATATATAATAATATAAATTTGTAATCTTACACAAGAATCAATTCAAAGACTATCGAGTATCCGTTATAGTTTTATATAGTAACCAAATCGAAATTAGTTAGTAACCAATATATCAAAATCAACATTAGTCAAGAACTAATTCATCATTTTCATTAACCAATTCAAGATTGTTCAAGAATATTATACAAGAAACCATTATAATTTTAAACGTTAGACGGATCAAAGAATATCATTAACCCACAATAAAGTTACCCGAAGAATCAAATCATCATGAATCAAGAATCAATATATTGTTACATAGTAACCTAGGAAGCATTAGACAATAATTAGCTTATCATTAGATATTATAATGTTACAAAGTAACCAAAACATCATTAGACAAGAACCAACATATAGCTTCATACAATAACAAGACAACATTAGACAATATAATGTTACAAAGTAACCAAGACAAGATTAGACAAGAACCAACATATTATATTATACAAAGAACGAAGATATCATTAGACAGTAACCAAGACAGCACTGAACAATATAATAATATACAGTAACCAAAACAACAATAGACAGTAACCAACAGTTGCATAAGACAGTAACCAATGTTTATGATGAGTAACCATTAATATAAAAATTCAATTAGAACTTCGTTTGAAAATTATAAATTAATCAAATAAGCAGCTAGTGAATGCTTTATATTTATTTAGTAACCATAATCTAAAACATATGAATGAATCAACCAAACGCTATAGGAATTTGTAGTAACCATTTTAATTGTGAAAAACTTAATAAAGGTAACCAATATACATACGAATACCGTAGTAACCATAGGTAACTATATGCATACGAACTTTAAACTCACATACCTCAGAGTTCAGATTTGTATCGAAGTTGCTGTGATATTGTTTTTGGTTACTGAACTTGAAGTTGATGATGATTTTGTATTCTATTTCGCCTTCTCCGATCTTAGATGTTACCAAAATTGAACTTGAAGTTGTTGTGATCTTAGTTGTTGATGATGATTTTGTATGTCGCGATCTCAGAGGTGAGTCGAAAGGGAAACGTCGACAGAAGATTTGGATTTGTCCGATATCAATGTTGCAGGTTGTGTTCAGTTGCTTGAATTTAGGAGCGGTTAGTGTTAGATAGGGCAGTCGGTAACCGATGTGTGCGCGATGTTAGTAATTTTATTATTGGGTTGTTTTATTTTTGTAATTATGTTGTGTGTGTTTTATTTTTGTAATTATTTTCTAATTGTTGTATATTAATGTTAAAGACCCATGTTTTTTCATTTTAGCCTTTAGTTATGAAAGCCCAATGACCCTTATTATATACCAAATTGAACCCTCCCCCACCCCTCTCCTTTTTTCTATTTTTTTAACTTTTGTCACAATATTCTATTCTTCTTTTAATCAATATTAAATTGTTCATAATTACCTAAAACATAGAGTAGTAAAGGAATTAGAGGAGGTAAATATGATGAATATGTTATGTTGGACGTATGATAAATTAAATTGTTTCAAGTTGGACTCATAAGTTTTTGAAAAGTTTATATTAAAAATATAACAAAATTTAATTAACACTTAAATCTAAAAATAAAAAATATAACGAATATTTTCAACAAGACATTTCCCCCCTTACTAATCATATTTTACAACTTAGCAAAATGATAAATGCATACTTTACTATTCATTTCAAAGTTTATTCTCAATATGTTAGTAGGTCGAATATTTCTACTTAACTGGCCCAATTAACTCAAAATTTTGTCAATTTTTTTTTCTACCTAGAAGTTTTAAGTCAATATTAAACAAAAGGGAAATGTTAAATCCACAACAGAAAATATTATTTTCACAACAAAAGTGTCGCTATAGATCCTATAGCGACGGTTTTCACCGTCGCTATACATCTACAGCAACACTTTTGTTGTAAAAATAACAAAAAGTGTTGTGGATTTAACAATTCTCTAAACAAAATTCTAGTACATACATTGTTAAACTAAATTCATGGGTTTTGGAAACTCTACACCCATGATAAATCAGCTCAAGTTCGTAAGTCATTCCTAACTCAAATTCATTTGGTTTGGAAAAAAATTATATGCTAAAAGTGAATTGGAATTGCTATTGTGGTAAGTGGAATTACCCCATATCTCCTACTAGTTAAATAAATATAGAAGAAATCATTTTTAATTACAGTTTTATAAGTTAAACTAATATTTTTCTCTAACGAACGAATAGGTTTGAAAAGCAACAGGTTTATTATGATCGTACAGAAGTATAAATCATACAATGTTCACACAAATGAAAAGAATGTGACCTTGAGTTAAGGTCATTAAAATTTCTACTAATACGTAATCATAAGTTGTGACATAGAAACACAAGAATAAAATTATATAGCAAAACTATAACTATAATCTTCTTAGTAGTAACTCTACACTAAATATCGTGTTCACCGGTCTCAGAGGGGTCGCGTGTGCCGCCCGGCTGCCCTGCCACAAAGGCGAGCATTCTTCGGAATGGGGTACTCGTCTCTAATTGAATTGGTATTTGTGTAAACACGCAAATAAAATTGTTGTCCGAGATACTGTCGTGCCCAAAACTCTGACCTCAAATTCCACATCCCCACATTGTCAAGTGCCACATAAATTGCCGTCCATGATTTGGGGTACACCTGAAATACAAAGCATAAACATAATTTCATTATTCTACCACCACTACTAAAACTGAACTCAACACTGAGAGAAAATTAGATTTTTAAAGTTTCTCCATATTCCCCATAGCATAAAATCTCTTCTTATCACCTGAACGGTGCAACGTGCTATTGCATCTCGGAGATTGTAATTGTTTCTGCTAGCAGAAGTCCATTGCCCTCCATCAATTCTGCAATTTCAAAACATAAGAATAAGTTGTAAGAAACTAAAAGAACATCATCCAACAATTTTATTATTTAATTCAACTTGTACTCACCCTACTACGAAGAACGAGTAGCCATCAAGGTGATAGCTCTGAATGATATCTTCGGTGTTTTCAAACACGATTTCGATGAATGCTCTATAATCAGTGCCCAAGACGGATGTGTCAAGGTACAACCCTCCACCAGTGGGATTAGAGGATATGCTTCCGACACGAAAAACTCCACTAATATTGAAGTAGTCTGCAAGCTTTAGGGGAGTGTCAGCTGGCACGAATGAGACGCTATTGATTCCATATCTCTGTTTGCCATCAACTTGACCCGCAGAACTGGACAGAACGATAGTTCTGCTTGTGTTTATCATACCATAATGATATGAACCTTGTGGATTAGGCCTCGGTCCACTTGCTGTAAGATTAGTCCTGATATACATATAATGATTTAATTCTTGTTAGAGAATAACGCAGCAAAACAAAACACAAAATTTATGTCAACAAATCAGTTACAACATCTTACTTAGAATTACCCCTGCTTATATAATGTAAGACAAGAATCATATTTCTTACCAAAAGTACAACATTATCCCTCTAAATTTGGGCTAAGGATTAGGACACTACCCCCGGAACTAGGCTTGTGGGGGTTTATTCCTTCCTCTGCGTAGCTACCGGATCAGGCTTCTCACCCATAACAATTCCGTTTAATAATTCACTCTACTAACCTTCCCAAAATTATAACAAGGAACAAAATGATAGACTAGAAAAGAACCTGATAGAGCGGGCTTGGTTTAAAGACCAATCAATTTGGATGGTGGGTCCACCAGGAGGTGGGCCAGAGACTGGGCCTGCAGAGTTGCTGTATTTGAGAATACCAGTGGTGGTGAGGATCTCAGATGTGAAACGAGTTGATACAACAATGTAATAATCTTGGGCCGGTTGGTCAGCCGTGACTAGCACCGAGTAAGATTGGCCAACATGAACATCAAGTGAGGAATAGGTTGTTTGCAGTGAGTGTGTTCCTTCCACCTCTACTAATTTCATGTTGTGACCCTGAATGCGGAAGTTGAGGGAATTTTGTAGTCCAACATTTGATATTCTCAGCCGGTAAGTTTTTCCTGAAATAAAGATAAATTACAGTGAGATTTATTACTATTAATGTAAAGATTTAACTGTCTAGCTATTTTAAGCACAATTTACTCTCGTTATTATCTAATTAACAATATACCAAGAGAATAAATTATAAATACAATGTACCTTGTTCAACGCTGAGAGAGGCTAATGATCCATTAGGTCCATGTCCATTAATAAGAATGGCATCAGGGAAGTGTAACTTATTACCACGGTCCAGAATAGCCTTCAAATCCTATAATATACAAATCAATTCGTCCGCGTGATTAGTAGGAGTTCAAAAATGACAACATTTGCACATTATTATTACAAGTAAAAGACAAATACATTACACAGTAATTCTTGAGCTTTAGAGTTTAAATGACACGGTAACTCTTGAGCTTTAAAAAGACGAACCAAAGAAATATTTATGATCATCTACCGAACAATCTGAAGTGGGCTGACATGTAAAATGACTGAACTAACAAAATGCCACGGGCTTAGGAGAATTTAAATCACATGGGTGAGGCCGTGAGGGTGACTAATGAGCTCAAGGGTCGCTGGGACCGGGAGCTTCACCACTCTAGAGTAGTAGTTATACATAGACCTGTTTGGTAAGTCTAAATTAACATGGGCAGGGCCACAAAGAAAAGTGTCAAAAACGTCCACTTGGGAGTTGATAATGGAGGACAATGCCAGTTGTTGCTGTGCACGTAGTTAAGTACGTATTCAGATTCATATCAACTCAGTTGCACTGTTATAGACAATCATTTTGGCTCTCATTTTATATTATTTTGAAAAATTAAAGTGACCTTTCAAATTTGTGCCTAAAACATATGTAGAAGTAAGGAAGTGATGACTGATGATTAGGGGAGTATAATGTTTTGTTGTTTAATTTACTGATAAATAAAACGAGGTCGCCATAATAAGTAATGAATGGATTGTCATAGCCCACTGCACACTTTCATTGACAAGTGAAGTGGGGTCAAAAGACACCCCAGCCAGCTGTTTCCAGATCTCATTTATTAGTCAAGAAAACAGACTCCTTTCTGCAGTCCTGTTTCTTACCGACACAATGAGGGCACACACCCAATTAAGAACACTAGCTGATCCCAAATTCATCGACATTTTATCTAAATTGACAACTAATAAGGCAAAAAAATTATCATAAATGAACATGGGTTTTTGGGCACCATCACCAATATAATAACACCGTATAAGATAAGGTGCTAAAAATTAAATTCTCTCTTATTAGCCTAAAATTTAAGACAAATGTCACGAGTGGTTAGGAAAAAAATAAATAAAGAAAAATGGTGAGGAATGATGATTAGTACCGTGTGATTAGACTTGTACCAATCTCCGATCAGGACGGTATAATCGCCTGCAGGATCATCAAACGGGACAGGAATTCTGGGACGGCTGAGAATTCTGATACCTCCAAAACCACCAGCAGCTTTGTGGAATGCGAGAGAAGGGAAGTAGTAAAAGCTTCCAATTTGATCCTTCACTTGGAGGATGTATGTGTAGTTTTTACCCGGAGGTATTGGGCATGTTGTTCCATAAACTCCATCCACAAATGAATTCCTCCTCTGCTGAATCCCATTCCTACAAGTTTTTTTACCCCGGTTAATTATTAGTATAATGTTGTTAGGAAAATGACTTTATATGTTTACATTGTAAATCAGTAAAATTTAATACAAACAGAGCATTACAAAAATGTACTCTGCTAAAGAAGATTACTTCTCTGTTTTACCAAAGGAGAAAAAAAAAATTCTAATTCTAAAATATTTACTGAGTTATAGGATAGAATATTTGATAATGATAGACTTGTTTTGTTTGTTATTTTTATCACGTGGGTTTGATTGGTTAGTTGCGAAAATGAGAAAAATGAAATCAGCAAATAAGCATGTGTCCACTTATCACATTTTCTGTGTTAAGTCGGAATAAACCCTTTCACATCTAAATATTCTATTTCGTCCGTTTATCTCATGTGCAATGTTATTTATCGTTAAAATATATTCTTTTTTCAAATTATATAATTATTATTAATTTTAAAAAATTAATTTAAAATATTTTTAAACTCAAAATTGATACAACTCATTAAAATTATGAAAAAAATTATAATTAGTAATACTTTTTAAATAAATTACAATATTCATCATTATATTTATTAAAATTAAAAGAATTTATGTCAATTTTGAATTTAAAATCTCTTTTTTTAAGTTGACTTTAGATAAATATGGAACAGATGGAGTAATTATTTATTTGTAATTTATCTTTTAAATAAGATAAAGTATTAACTACCACCAATACATGATCGAAGTAGAAAAAATAATTAATTATTTACAATAATAAATAGATTAAAATTATCCGATACCAATCTTTTTGGTTCTCCAAAAAAAAAATTACTAATTTCTAAGAATAGTTTAAAAAGGAAATTTATTCTTTGATGAACGTAAGGAATTGCCAACTGGCAGATTATGTTTTTATTCAGGATTTTTACTGTTTGTTATTATAATTATTTACTGGA
This sequence comes from Panax quinquefolius, assembly GCA_020205615.1. Lineage (NCBI taxonomy): Eukaryota > Viridiplantae > Streptophyta > Magnoliopsida > Apiales > Araliaceae > Panax > Panax quinquefolius. The sequence continues at coordinate 139,067,670 of CM035162.1, read as the reverse complement.
TTACTACTACTACTATTACTACTTTGTTTAAGATTTGGTTCTCTAAATTTCCGCTTAAACAAGGGAGACATATGACTTCGATCTAGGGGCAACCGGGCAAGTAATAACATTCATACCATGATTGAAGTCATTCACCCAAACGAGAGTCCTGGTGTTTAACATCTTTCACCCAAACGAGTTTCATGCTAGCATAATATAGTACGTTTTTAAAAAATGTTATTCATTTAATAGTCAAAATAATTACATTTTTTTAAATGCTTATACAATCATTCAAAAAATAGCTTACCAGGAGATAAGAAAAGGTTCGTCTAAGCTGTTAAAGACATTGATAATAAGATTATCATTGGTAACCGAATGAATATCAGGACCAGGGAATTGTCCATTGATTAAAATTCCCTGCAAAGTATAATGTCAAATTTCTAATAGATCAAACAGAAAAAACTTAAATCCAAACAGATCGAATTGTATACGAACCGGCTGTCGAATGCCGAGAGGATAAATATCTCCGTAAGTAACATTCCAGGTGAAGAATCTGTAAGGATCCTCTGCTCCAACAATGGCCAACTGCAGAGCCACCGCTAAAATTACGAAAACCGCTAAATTTCGCGGCATTTTCATTTGAGAGAGAAGAAAAGTAAAGGCCTATTTCTATCTGTCCCTTGTGTTTTTTGAGTATTGGAGATGTGGTCTTATTTTGAGAGGATTTAAAAGAGGAAGAGGAGTGGTGGTATAGTATTAGCGGGTAGGAGGAAAAAGTAAATGACTAAATGATGAGGTATGCTAGTGCTTTTTTCTCACTTGTTGGACTTGGGGGTGGGAGAAATGGTATCATGGAAACTGCATGTGCCCTTGTTAACACTTCCATTCCCCACCACCATGCATGTTTGATGTTTCCACTTTCCAATGATCACATCTCTCCCCTTTGTTTGATTTTTTTTTCTTTCAAAATTAGTGTAATAATTCATAAATTTTTATGAGTGTTATTATTTATGATAATAAATAATCAATATCAATATTTATAAATATATAAAATAAGCAAATAATATATGGTACGAATGTTTAACTTGATTTTTTGATTAATATCAACAATAACTATTTTTTTAATCAACTGTAAAGTACTACAGTAGTGGTTTGGGTTCAAACTTGAAACCTCATTGTATTAGTACCTCCTTCACTTAAAGACAAGAAGAAGTGAGTGTCCCCTCCAGTCCAGTAAAGAACTCCATTAGTAGTACAAGAATGCATGTGCCATAATTAATACTACCCGTACAAATTATACACATAAATTGCCCTAAAGATCATGAATGAATGGAGGTAATTTAATTCTTTAGTGTTATAGGAACCTATTTAAAAAATAAAAAAATCGTCATTTAAATAATACATATCAAATTTAATGGAGGAGTAATAAATTGGTCCAAATTCATTCCATTACTACTACTTTTTTTCATTTGAATCTTCAAATTATAGCTGGTGCTTAGCTGGGTATTAGGAATGTGGTGGACCCTTGACCACCTCGATTAGTGGCCAAAGTTTAGCAATTGATCATGTTTGGTCGCAACAAAATGATTGTGACATATTTGTAGCTTTTCAATATATATTCAAATATAGAAAGTCTACGACATGCTATCAAATAAGAAAAAGTATTTTTTTTTAAAAATAAATAATTTCATTTAGTATTGGTCCTACTTGGCACACACTGTGTGAGCCCAAATAAAAAATTGCAAAATAACTAGTGAGAAGATAATCTAGGAATGAGGGAGAAAGTAGGAAGTATGAGATAAAATAAGAATGAAAAGATAAATATTGTTTTTTTTTTTTTTTTTAATTCCTCAAAAATAAATAAAAAAAATGACAGCTTCAAAAAGCCTTTATTGTTATTTGTCTCCCTTAATAAAAATAGATTAAGACAATTCTGAGACTCTTGATAGAAATTACTAATATTACAAACAATACAACTGAAAACAAGAGGTTTCTGTCCAGCTACATCAAAAGTCCAAGCTACCACACTTTTTGCTGTCTATGTTCTTGCTTTGTTTCATGACGTTGTTTCGTTCATTATTTACAACTCGAGTGCGGCCAATACCTAGCTTCGGCAAACCCCGATTCAGTCCCTCCAACAAAACACAGGCTTTACACCATTTCTGAACATAAAAACATGTATAATGAGCACCCAGAAGCCAGATCCTCAAGGCAATGAAATAATTTGCACAATCATTGCAACTAAAATCAGCATCTAACCAAGTATAGAGAATGACCTCAATAATCTTGCATTGCCATTATTATATTCATCAAAATACTTTAAGAAAGTGCAAATTTGAGACAACATTCCATGACACCAAATTTAAACGGATCAAGTACAGTAACGGCAGTCAAGTTATTGATATTATGACAATGTTATGAACAGAAGTTTCCTGTACATATTTTGACAACTAAGATTGGTGAATCTTAAAGATGATGCCTGTGCGTTAATAAGAGAATCAAATTTAGTATTTAGTTTGTTCAATCAAAAGAAATGGAATGAAATAGTAAAACACATCAGGAAAATATTACTAGAAAATTGCAAATAGAGAAGTATAGTTTTGAAGAAAATGATTTTTTTAGAAAAACCATTACCTCACAACAAATATTCATGTTTCAGTAAATGAAAATTGTTAAGAAAGTTTCCATCATAAAGCAGTGACTAGGAAAAGAGGAGAAAATGTTTCACACCATGCATAGATGAATGGATGAGTTGTTGGAGAGATGAGTGAATTCCGCATTAAATATGACAGCAAAAAGTGTGCAATATCTAGTCTGCCTCTGGTAAAAGTATCCAAAGAACCTACCTGGCTAGATATATAGCCACAGCGTTCACAAGTTCCTTGCTCTGGCATTTTTGTAGAAGTGGCAATCCTGAAATCCTCGCCTGATTTAATGATGTCGAGTATGGCTCTGGGTCTGTGGTAATGAAACATCACCTAAGGTGTTAAAAATACAAGGAGGGATATTGGTAAGATCCAAACAAGTTAAGAACACAGCATAAGCTTTCTAAAAAGCTTGCTTCGCTGAATAGGTGAGGAGTTAAATAGGGGGAACAACCTGATCCTCTCTAGATCCTTAATGAACTCTCGAGCAAATCCGCGATAAGCATTTGGAGAATAAATGCCTGCATTCTCAGTGACGAAATAAAAATTAGGAAAAAAACATGGGATAACAGGTTACAGTAAAACATCGGAGCACCATGGTGCAATATTTAATGGGGATCAAACACGAAATTATAAAGGAACCGAGTGTGATAACAAGTTTGAAGGTAAAAACTGTATAATAATGAAGTTATTTGAAATTAAGAGCATGAAGAGAAAATTTTAGACTCTTTTGAGGAGTGGGGGAGGGGTGTTATGTAACCAGAAAGACTCCCAGAAGTATACATATACCTAGAAAGCATGTATTTAGTGGAGAAATATTGTGGAAAGGACACAGAAAATAGATGCACTTACCCTTCATGAAATTAAAGTACATACTAAGATCCAAATCTTTCAGACAAACCAGTCCAACTCAAAGTTTTAAGTTTTATTAATGAAAAACAAGTCATGTTGAAAATTCAAGTTATAAGCAACATATTAGCATAATACCGTGCAACACAAAAACAACAAAAAACAGGCCAACAGTAAAGTGCAGATAAATAATGAAACCAAACTAAGAAAAAAATATTTGAGAAATGTCCATAAGAATCTATGTTGAAACATGAAACAGAGTATGGAAAGAGCTCAGAGAAATTAGTAGACACTTACACTCGGTGGAGAAGTAGTCCAGCCTCTTAAAGTATGCATACGTAACTCCCAGTTAAGGTTTTACAGCAAATAGCGATCAATAAATTATCAGAATGACAAATAATAAGGTTCCCAAAAGAGAAAAAAGAAATTATAACCCTAAAGCATAGCCAAATAGAAAGGATGTATAACAATCTCCTTCTCATATGTGTACTTAAAAGGTTTGCATCGAGGAATAGGTCCGTCTTCACCAGTAGTTATAGCTGTGCATCTGCTCAACCTATATTAGGTTACAAACTTGGTTAACTATCTAACACAGAAAAGGCAGATATGAGTAACTTTGAATAAAGATATATTACCTAGCAATGTCACCTCGTAATATATTTAGAAGAACTGTTTCAGCAATATCATCCGCATTATGTCCAGTAACTAGCTTGTCTACTTTCAACAAGGCAGCACCACGATCTAGGGCCTTGCAGACAAATCATTGTATTATAATCAACTTCATATCCTCTATCTTACAAGAAAAATAAGCACTAGGAATTGGTTTGTAATTTAATATTTATGCTACTTAATTCGACAATGAATGATACCTGGCGACGGAAGACACCACAAAATGTGCAATTATTCTTCAAACCTATCATCTTCACGATCTCATCCATTGTCCATCCATATAAATCTTTATACGAAACAACTTTTAGTGGCAGTCCATACTGAAAATGGAAAATGACAACAATAACCATTGTACTATAAGAAGAAAACAGGTAATCAAATCACTTTACAAAATTAAAAATAAGCAAAAAGATTCACAATGACTATCAAGAAACAAGCATGGAACTACACTATTTTAGGACTAGTATACAAAATAATAATTATAATAAGAAGAATAATAAGAAGAATGTTGAAAAGGGAAATATTATACACTTTGAGAAGAAATTTCGGACACTCAAGAAAAAAAATGCAAATAACAAAATAAATCACATAAAGGAGAGAAGTCAGAGAACTGTGTTATCCACAAGCACCAGACATCGCACAAAGAGCATTATAACACTAAACTTGAGTCACGTGTCTATCAATATGATTGTGAGTGAGAGAGTAGCAGTTGATGGGAAATATTAGCAAATAAACTTTATGCTCCTAGATAAAAGCATAGCTTAAAAGATCATAAACTCAGGTCGATTGTTTAACAGTTAACACTCATGCAAAGAATAGCAGTCAATACAAATAAAAGAAACATAGGCTAAACCCTTTTAATTGTGAAACTGTCTTATAAAAAGCTAATAAGAAAAAGTGGATTCTAATTCCGAATAAATAATTGAAGCTCGAAAATATGAAGAAAAAGGGAAGTTAATAAGGTAACAAAACCATATAGAGGTAAAAGTAAAAGTAAAATGACATAAAATAACAATGCCAAGGACTCCAAAGAGCACATTTTTTAAACCTGAATTTCATTTCTTTTGACAGTTTCAAGTGAGTCATCCCTGTACCCAGTGATCCCTTCATCAACTGATAAGAGGAAGAGATCCAGACCATAACTGTGCCGACGATTTAATTCTGACATTATATAAGCAAGCACTGTCGAATCTGCACATAACAGAGGAAAATTAATGAAAACAATGAGAAAACTGAATTCATAATTCATCATGGGTAACATAACTAGTAAAGAGGGGTACTTGGAATGGAAAAATCTACAACTTGGGTGAGATTTACCCCCTTGCTATAAAATGAGTTCCTACACCCTTACAAAAGTTCTACTCCCTTCAGCCTTCTGTTACAGCCACAAAAGGCCACACTGATGATAAAATACCTTTTTATTCATACTTTTGCAAATAAGTAAAACAAAACATATGCATTGTGATCAACAAGATTAGCTTTCAAATCATTTATAAAGTTCACGCTCTAGTCACCATTTATTTTTTTCACAAAAAAAGAACAAGAAACAAACCAAAGGTCAAATACAGTCAACCAACATACAATTACCAATACTTTTATCACTTCACCTAAAAAGCTCCTCCAAGCTTTAACTCCCAAGAAATGTAATTCTATATCATGCATGTTCTTGGAAAACCAAAATCATAACTATTGTGAGGTAGGGGGGGATTAAGCAAAACAAGTGTTCACCTTTTCCGCCAGATGCTCCAATAGCAATGCGTTCCCCAGGTTTAAACAGCTGGTTGTTAACAATTACTCTATGAATCTCCTCCTCAAAAACCTCATAAAAACACTCCCTGCAAATCTTTAGAGACATAAAAAAAACTTTACAGGAAAAAGCTTTGATCAATCTCCCAAACACAAACAAACTAATGCATAAATGCATAATCCAGTGAATAAAGAACATTCAAATGTAGGGCAACAGTTTTACTTGATCTTTCATTTTCCTCTTCATTAATTATGCTGCATAGAAAATTATTGACTTATCCGCAATCAATTGCTAAACTCGACTCAAGCAATTAGCAATTCCCGAATTGCAGTGAGATGAATCCGTATGAGGTTCAATAAATATATACACACAAATATATTTATGAATGCAATGATTATTTGGAGGAGTAATTACCTGCTCTAGGGTTTTAGGTCTTTTGAGAGCAGCCCTTCTTTGGTTGCAGATGGAACAGTTACGAACCCGACCACCGCCCTGTTGATCCTTGGGCTTCACCACGACTTCCGTTGCCTGCGTTGATTTATTCCCAGCCATTATCAAAAGTTGTGAGCTAAACGTACTAGATTTAACTAAATACAGTTAAGCCTGTTCGGGAACGACTAAAATGACTCCTTTTAAGTTGCGACTTATATTTGGCATTAAAATAAGTTATAAAAATTAGTTAAATAAGGATAAAAGAATATTTATATTTAGTCAAATTTATTTATTTTAAAATGACTTGTATGTCAGTTTTTGAGAAAAAAATTATTACTTCATACAAAAAAAATTACTTGTAAATGTCTATGAGGTTCCCCGATAATTTCTTTATCACTACGTTTGAAGAATATATCAATAAATCTCAATTTATAAAGTAAAATGTTGGTTAAACCAATTCATACTAATATCTAAAAACATTATTTTATAAATTATTTTGATCAACTTATAAATCATTATCGAAAAAGCACTAATATCTAAAAATTACATAAATTATTTTAATTTAAATCATTCTCCAACTACTAATATTAGTTTTTTTTGTCTCAATAATGTTTATAAGATCTTATAAACTTGTATCTCCGGTCGCTGACATCAGTGTTATAACTGTGTCACATTATTTTTTTTTTTTTTATTGTTATAAATTTAGTTATATTACTATTTTATTCTTTTGTATTACATTTTTTGTTTTTCTAATTTAGTCCATTTATCAATATAATATAATTTATAATTATTTGTTAATAATTATAGGAGGATATATATCTCAAAAAATATTATCATTAATACTTATCTACGAAAAATCTAACGTAAAATATTCGCAACATATACATGCAAATGCAAAGCATATATCACCGATTGCTAATATCAATAATTTTGATAATGACCAAACCACATATGTAGGGCGCTTGTTCAATTGAAAGTGCGTTTGCAATTGAAAAGTTATAGCTTGCTTTATCATCAATTTATGTTGTTAAAATTATAATTATAGCGTTTTGCGGCTGAAAAAATGACTAAAAAAAAAATGCGTTTGCAAACTCAAAAGAAATCAACATTTTCACGAGGTAATGCAATTTATTAATATCTACCTTTTAAAAAAAGTTAATTTAGATACAATATTTACTTTAAAAAAAAGTTGTAATATTACAAGAAAAGGCCAACATAAATAGATCAGATAAAATTATCATCCAGGAAAGGTAAAATCAAATCTACTCATTCAATTCATCAACTCTTAATTAAAGATTCCCCAACACAATAACAGCTCCACAGACAAAAAATTAACCTTTTGAATCTAGCAGATTGATAACAAATCTCAACTCTTACATAGCACTGCAACTAGTTAAATTGCTTATTATGTAATTTAAATTCCAATTTATTAAGAACCATCAAAACGATTTGTATATAACAAAATTATTTACTCAAGGGACACTAAAATAACTTCGTATACAGACAGACTATCCAGCACATTGGATGATAGAATATCTAACTTTTTTTACCGAACCAAATAAACCCCAGACTTGATTTGTACAAGATTTTTGTCAAATCCACCAATTGCTTGACTTGTAGAAAGAAAAGTAGCTGAATCCATCAATGATCAATAATCACAACTAGTTTAAAATTATCATCAAGGATCTATAATTAAAGATTCCCCAACACAATAACAGCTCCCATAAATTACAAAAGTATTACATAAGAATCATGACTTCTCTGCAGAACCTGTTTCATCCTGAACTCGTTGAGAAATATCACGGTGCAGCATTTCCATGAACTCCTGCACAATTCCAGAAAAGAGAATTTATTTCATTTAAAAATTATTAAGGGAAAAAAATAACTGGGCCCACTCCCCACAATACACAAAGTACCAGAAGGCAAGATACATACACATGCAAGACCATCTTCAGCACACAATTCGTTCACAAGAGCTTCCGCAACACTTCCGTAGTCATGCGAACTAATAACACTCTCAACTACAGAACGGAGAACTTCTTTAGGTGGACCCTCGTGTTCGAGACTCTGAACCACTTGCTGGAGGTCAATCTAAAAAGTGAAGGCAACCCCAGAAGAATCACATTATCAATGGTCGAACAATTTCTATCTAAGTTTAAAACCAATCTTAAGAGGAGCAGATACAACAATAGAACAAGCCATCATAAGATAGAAAGCACCAGTTCCAGGATTAGAACAAGAATACTCCAGCATTCACAAGGACCAAAAGGAAAGGGTGCAAGTTTTTAGAAATACAATTTACATATGCAGAAAAACCCATTTTTAGTTTTCAACTCTATCATCACTTGACAGTTCAAAGAAGATAGAGTAATGAATGGATGTATGTGCTCATGTTCAATTCTTGCATATTTTCCGTACAAACCTGAGAGTTCTGGTCATTGGGTTTCTCATCTCTGCTTGGCCTTCTCTCATTGTTTGTTGGTTGAACTTCACGCTCCACGGCAGGTGCTTGCTGAGGAATGGTTGAAGCACTACCGAGCGCTTGAGAAACAATGGGCATCATCTGTTGGACCATCCTCGACAGATCCAAACCACCACTTCGGCCACTGCCCAACCCTGCAAACATGCTTCCAAAATCTTGGCTGTCAATCTGTTGAGCAATTTGATTGACCGTATTCAACATTGCTGGGCTCTGAGTAAGTTGTCCCAACATATTCCTTAATACATCAGGAGAACCAATTCCTGTTTGCTGTGAAACACCTGCTAAAAGACCATCCAAAGCAGGACTGTGAAGAACCTGAGACATAACATTTGCTGGATCAATTTGGTCCCCAGCAACAAGACCTTCCATCGGTATATTCTCTACTCCCCCACCAACAGCTGGTGTGAACTGCCCAGAGGCAACAGTACTTGCATTCCTCTGATTAACAAGACTATGGGATCTCACATGTTGGTTCTGATTAGTAGGAGAGTTGGAAGTCGCACCATCACCACCCATGCCTTGCAAATCTGATTGCCTAATTTGCCTCTGATAGTCAGTCACACAATTTTAGCATACAGTACAACAAAAGTCCAGGAGCTGCAAGAGCACTATATTTACAAGCATGTTTGCTAATAACAAGTTAACTGAAGATCCATAGTGTAGAGAGAATTAACAAGTTAACTAGATCACCAAGGTCCAGAAGCAACATAGAAAAGTAATCAGCCAAGGAGGAAAATTAATCAGAGCATCAATCTACAATAAAACAGTAGTCATTAATGGTGAGTAAAGAAATTTGTGGAGATGCAAGACACAGGCCAATATAAAAGAAAATGCTTTATCGTCAAAATTTGATCATGGGCTGATAGACAAAAGAAAATCTTAAAACCAAAGGAAAAATGGCTATATATTAGGGAAAAATGAATTGAAATTTCCCCGAATGAATCCAATAACTTCCTAGCAGGACTCTGTAATCTTTAGCACCATATCAGACAAAGACTAAGATCCTGATCCACAACATCCTCAAGGGTCATATGTAGCACACTTGGTGCATAATTTAGCAGTTCATACAATACATTATCAATATTTGGAAATTGATATTTCACATTATTCTCTATATGCTTTTCTAGGTTTTTTATTTGCATGACAATATTTATTTTCAACAAAATCTCCCTATCTTGAGTTGAAGTCATTAGCTTCGCCTGTAATTTCATTGAAATAGATATTCCCAATTAATTTTTCTTTAAGAAGTCTGAAAGTTCATTAAGCTGTTTGAGTTCAAAAATTAAGATTATATGTAAGCTTCATTTGCTATAAAAATGTGTCAGTACATTGCCTAAACACAACAGATTTCTAATCATTATTCCGAAAAGAGAGAAACAATAACTAATAAAGGTGTTCTTAATACGTAATACAAAACAGCCCACCTTAGGTTGCAAACCTCCCAGCCCCAATCCAAGAGGAACACTTGTTACAACCTTAGGATTGTCGGCCTCCTGATTGGATCTTGGAGCACAGCCCGTACCATCTACTGCCTTCTGTAATGTCTCTCCAATTGATTGGTTATCAGCCTCTTTCACAGAGCTACTAGAAGGCACATCTGGGTTGACCGCATCTTCAGTATCCACTTTGTTACAGGGTTTGTGGCTTTCAGCTTGTGCCTGGCAGTAAACAGGTAAGTAGTCCCAACTTTTAGTTTTCAAAACTTGCAAAACAAAGCTCATGAGACAGTTGACACAAGACAAGCGACATACCAAAAGACTTTCTGTCTCAGACGCACAACCAGGTGAAGGTAAACTTGTCTCTCTGATGGTGTCAAGTAGGCTTCTATCATCATTTCCATCGCCATTGCCAGCGCCCAATACAGTAGGCTGATCTTGAATAACCAAACTTTCTGGATGGGCTATATATTAACACAAAACAGCAGTCAAAACTCAAAAGCAACACAAATGAAAGTACATTAAAAGCCTGTCAATATGCATTGCAATGGGCAGACACCTGATGAACCCTGGTTTTCACTACGCATGTTATTAACAAAGCTTCTAATTTGTGAATTGACTTCAGCCATAACAGTAGATAGAGGAACAGAATTAGGAGGTGGCTGTGAAAGACTACCACCACGTTGTGCTGCACTAGAAACTGAAACAACACTAGGTCGTGATGGGACAGCTGCTGCAATAATGTTTCTCACTGGAAGTACATGTGTTTGACCAGAATCAGCAGAACCAGTTCCATTAACACGATCTTCCTGCATTCCTTCACCAATAGTTGCCCTAGGACCAACCGCTGAAACAAAAGGTGCAATTGAGACCTCTGACATAAATAGTACATGTGTCAAAAATGTTGAAAATTACATATTAAAGCGAAAATGAAAGTGTTGTCTCTGTACCAGTATGAATATGAATATTCACGTGTCTTGGAATAGGTCCAACACCACCAGGAACAAAAGTCCCAAGATTCAAGGGAGGAACAATAGAACCGCCAAAGAAGGAGCTAGTTTGAAGAGGAAAAGGCTGCATCAACGTGAGAATGTAACATTACAAATCTAAGCATCACAACATAGGCAACATTACTGGCAGAGATCAGACAATAGGATGTCTATGATATCATTTGAGGCCATTTGCATATTCAGAGTTGAATTCCAGCAAACCATGTGCCTTACATTGAACCTTGTGTTTCAGCTTAAATTAATGACTAAAAAAGTGATTTCTGATGAAGTTATGGTTAATTATAAGTGATTGTTGAAATAATAAGGAAGATCTGTTTGTATTATCTGGAAATAATTGCCGAAATAATATTAAAATGGTTCCTAAAAATAATCACACTAGTTTTCCTGCAAGGCTACTATACAAATCACCGAGAAAATCCATAGCCTTTCCTTCTATTGCCTAAATTCAGACCCTTACTTTTCCCCACATTTTTCACATACCCTAAAACCAAATGTCTCCACTACTGTTTTAGCCATAAAATCATAAAGATGCGAATTGAAACCACCTTCAATAATGCTATTTCACACGCAAGAGCTGCAACCCCAATACTAAAGGCATCTAGTGTCAAACATAGTTGTAATCTTGTCTTTTATAAATCCAGACGGAAACTAACATAAACACTTACACAATTATAACAGGAAACACCATTCACAGATGATTCGATTTCAACAATGTTAGCAATGGAATTAATCTTGCAGCAGAGGAATACATTGAATGAAAACCTATTGCTCTAGGAAGATAGGAAAGTTGCAAAATCACTAACAAACCTGGACCATTAGAGGATTTGGCCCTAACGGAGATATGTAAACTGCAGGCCCAGCATTCACAGAAGATTCAGCCTGCAAGATGCATCTAAACCATGGTTATTGACAGAAATTCAAATTGGAGAATACAAGGAGTAAGGGCAAGGGCATTACCAAGGACTGTCCCATACGAAGTGTTAACATTGTTCGCCCTAGTTCTAGAAGAAGAGCGCCTAAATGTTGCATCACAATCCCTACTTGCATTGATTCTGTTTGAATTTGGCTCCGTATTGTAGGCTCAGCAGAACGCCCCTCTTGCTCTACTCGTCCTGCAATTCGCTACGCAGTTGCAGCAGATTACAAATAACATATTCAGATATATATTAATATAATATTTAAATAAAAAAGACAGTGAGGTTTATCTCAAGATGAGAAACACATATTCAAGGTTTTTTTCTTCACCCTGAGATAACTACTACAAACAATATAGAAGAACCACTGAATCTCTTAATGAGGTACTTCATGTTAATTCTGAAATCTTGATTTTGTACTACCACTAATAAAGAAGGTGCTTAAACCCAAAATAGACTTGAACAAAAAATGGAATGAGCCACACAGTCATTTCAATCATAAATAACTAACAGATATTTTCAAACCCCATGTTCCAAACTTCCACACTGTCACTACAGAACACTAAGAATGTTATTGGCAAAACCTGATCCATATCAATTCAGAAAAAGTTGTTAAGACTACCCAGTTGCACTGGGTAGTTTTGTGCTTTCTGGGTGAATTAAATTTTCTTGAATCAAGGAGGGGAACATGCACCGTATTATGTACGCTTTTCTGAGATCATGAGATTGATTTATCATTGGCTGTGGAATAAAACCCAATATTGGGTGAACCACGTATATTATGTATCTCATGCGTAATTGTTATTCTTTCGACTTCTTTTTTCCATTATTCTTGTTGTGTTGTTAATTGCTAACAAGAAGCCCATATAAACTATTATTTCTTGGGGATTTGCACATGCTAAAATGTACGAAATGGCAAAACATATCATCGAAATTATGAAGAAATATATATGTTTCCTCCCTCGAAGTAAATATACAAGGATCGCCTCAAGTACAATAATATATGCATGTGCCCATATAATATATGAGCTGCAAAAGAACACTGAACAAAAGAACAGGTATATAAAACTACATCACAAGATAACGTAGAATTTAATCATAGATGTAACCTTGAGATGCCCATGCAGGAAGGAGGGATGTAAAAAAGAGGCAGGAAAGCATAACATAATATTTGAAATATAATATGCACATATAGGATACATTTTCTATAGAATATGTAGTACATACAGATAGGGCATCAATAGCATGACCACCAAGAAGACGTTGCGCATGTCGCAAAACAACACCCAATGCCTCAGGCGTGGGCATGCCCCGTGAATTGGCAGGCAAATCTGCAGGTGGAAGATTTCCTACGTCGTTCAACGATTGATTCGGCTGATTGCCTGCATAAGACCAAGTAAAAGAATGCTAGAAATGTCAAATGGTCTTTTCTTTTTGGTTTTTCCCCTTGCATAAGGTAACGAAAATATACATATAACAAACATAACAATGAGAAATGATTATGTACTATCACCATTCTGTGACAGTGACAGTTCCATGCGGTTCATGTACTCGGAAAGTGTGTGCAAGGAATCAGGAATTGGCTGTGAGAAAGAAAACAATATTAAATAGGATATATGCAGAGAAAATAGTAGGAAATAAGCATAATGTACTATGAACACAAGGTATTCACTCTGACCTGATTAAGGGATGGAATAGGTATTGCAGTTCCTAGGGGGATTTGCATTACTTGGGGCATAGATTGACTGAGAAACGCCTGCCCAAAAAGTGTTTGATTTCCTGCTTGGAACTGATCACCTGCAGTACCTTGTCTCCCTTCTGCTTCATTTCCTTGAGGAGCCTGTGCAGGAAGGAGGATTGAACTGTAAACAAACTAATCACCCGAAGTAGCTAAACGAACAAACTTTTTCAATGCAAAACTGTAAATATTTTAGTTAGTTAAAAATGAAATGGGTCCCACATGGTGATATGTGATTGAAGTAGCTGAACACATACAAATAGGAAATAGGATAACATGTCATCTGGTCACATGTAGTAACTAGTTACGTAGAAATGTTCAACTTTTCCACTACAATTACTGACATGTATGAAAGTATATTACAAGTATAACTATATCAGCACAGACACATTATGAAAGAAGCCCATAAGGAAAGAAAATTTATGGATCAAAAAAAAAGAGAAGGGCCCACCTGCATTGTGGGTTGTACGCCACCAGAACCATTAACGGCAGTATGGTTTCCAATTCCAAAAGAATTTAAAACTGCCCCGATGACCTAAGTCAAAGCAACAAAACATAATGTACTATTTTTTTCTATTCATCGTCGTGTACATAATCCCACCATTAATAAACTGAGAAATACATAAAAAAAATCAAAGACTGTACAATCATACCCGACTTAAATCAGGCACAGTGCTTTCTCCTTGCTCCCCACCATTGAAGGTCCCAAGTACTACACTGTGGAAACTTGCCCAACACGTAATGCGTGGCAAACCAGCACTAGCATCCTGTCCTGTTGAGAAAAATTACACAATAATAAATCGTGAACCCAAAACAACAACACTTCAGCATTTTCTTCTTTCTTATGTTTTCTTTTACTGACAGTCTATATTTAATTAAGCTTAGAACCCAAAAACAACTCGTAAGCTACAAAAAGATACCTCTATTACCAGTACCTGTGGTTGTCTCCCCAGCGTTGGTACTAGATGAGGATTGTGGTTGAGAAGGCTGCCTAGCTACTAAATGCAGTGTATGTCCATTGTCCACATCTAAATACTGTCAAGGCTCTATAATTAAAATTCATGAATACAACATATATATAATATTCCCTTGGATGCATGTAAATAAACTGAAAAAGATCAACTCCAGTCGCCATAGAATGAACAATATAGCAAAGGACTACAGCTTTGAAAGGACCAAAAAATGTTAAATAAAAAGCTTAATACTGCTCAAATCTTAAAAAACAAGGTCATCGAAATACTCTCTAATACAGTATAAATGCAATCCCTACTCACCAAGATATAGACTTTCCTAATACTCTGATTCAACGGTAATATTTGGCTTGAGCAGTTTGTGATATGAGAAGAATTCAATAAGAAAAATGAAGAGATGATAAAGTTCAATTAGATAAAATTCCAATGTCTTGGTCAGTTAGTCTTATTCTGTTGGGTTTTACTTTACTGTTCTTATGTACAAATCCTATCAATATTGTACCTATCTGGGAAGTGAAAAAGAACATCAGAAAACTAGATTTAATGATGGAAAATCTCATTCTTAAATACCCTTCAGAAAGAAGAGAATAAATAGAGGAACTACAAAAAAAAAGGGAAGAGAAGTTGCATCTACAAGCACAAAGTATTGAGCTCTCTTCATATGTGGAATTTGGGAACCTAGTGATGGGGGTGACAAGTCCAAAGCCAAGAATAAATTTATATCTATTTTATGAGAATTTTATTATGTTTAAGTTGGGAGTTAATGTATGTAATTATTGATTTTATTTATTAGTGGGGATCTGGGACATTTAATAGTTATTAGGAAATTTTAATCTAGTAAGGGTATTTTATTCATCTACTACTTTTATTGTTCCCCAATTAAGATTAAGGTTTTGAGTCTCTTTAAATAGTGATGTAATCCCCCAAAAAATTATGTATTCTACATCTTATTGGAGATTATAATTGATATCTAAATTTTGATTGTGACCAATTTACTTTTCTATGGTTGAGGAACCCAAGGGTAGTGGAGTGTAGAGCTCCACCCTAGTTTTAGCTTTCCTTTATTATTTCCATTAATTTCCAAAACTAATCATCTCCAAAATTCACCCTACCTAATTAGACAGGACAAGAAAAGTTATATAACAAAAAATAAAAGGATGCAATGAGTCATCACACACGTTTTTCAATGACCTAAATTAAAAGTTATAAGGCCAACTCAATTATAAATAAAAGTAAATAGCAGGATACGATATTCAGAAAGAAGGTGACTGTCCTTCAAGACCTTGCCCCTGAAGATCAGCCGTTGCTGCCCAACTGGGACTCCAATTTTACTAGCTATGTTCTCCTTGAATACTGAAACTGGAATCTGAATTTTCAGAAAGCGAATATACATTAGAAGATATAGAACGACCCAAAGTAAATAATGAAATCTAAATTAATCTATTGAAAGTTCAAAAATCTTTGATTTTCCTGCTAGTAAATTTGAACCCCCATTGAAATCAATTGCAAGACACAGTCTATGGATATTGGCAAAAAGCAAAGATTATATCAAAATTTGTTTCCATGCACAACTTCTTTTGGGAAAGATTTTCTTGAAAAGTTAATTCTCCTCTGAAGTAAACAGAGCTTAAGGAGTTGTAATAACACTTCAAATGCATTATCATGAAACAACTCAATAACAATTTGAAGATAACCAATAGATGAGACTATAACAAGAAGTGAGAACTTGTCAAAATTTGAAGCACCACATTAAACGAGAATTACATTCTTGTCCACACGAAAGCTGTACATTTGCGAATCTAGTGTCTTGATATTGAGCTCCACGATTGATTCAGATCTTTCTGCAGAAGCATCATTACTCGTACTTGAACCTTCAGAGGGATGAGGTTCTGCCATGTAGTTTTGAAAGGCACTGACAACTTTGTATCTACATACAGTCTAGACACCAATTAAAAAGAAAATAAGCACCTAAACAAAGTAAACATGAACTTGAAATGAACAAAAAAAACATAATAGAATTATGACAACCATCTTCATTGATATGCATCAACTTCATGAACCTCCTAACATTATATGTAAAATTACTGTTCCATACCAACCAGTACGGCTAGTAAGGGCAAGAAAACCATATCTATTACGGTGTACCGATCAAAATATTGGCCAATACCGTACCGACCAATATTTGGTGTGTCAACCAAAATTATAACATACCAGTTTGAGTATCGGATATATTATTTCAATCATTTTTCTTTTTTTCTTTTTAAAGTACCAGATATAATAGTTTCATATAAAAATCAAATCTTTTGCCCTAAATTCGAAAAACATACCAAGTTGATATTACTTAATATATGATTTTTACTTCTCCACATCTGGTTCATCAGCAAAATGCTCAAACTGTTGAAGGTGAGTGATGGTTTGCAATAAATACCATTGAATGCATAAGGGCATATATGAGAAAATATTGCAAAATTGTATGGAGTTCTAACACATCACTTATTTTGGGAAAAATATTAAGCCTCAAAAAATCTTTCTGTGGTTCATCAGCCAAACTCTAACTCAATTTTTTGTTTTCCTTATCCAGAAAGTATTCCTCTTATCCAGGTATCACTCAACCCCTTCTCTATCTGCACTGTTGGGTTAAGTAAGTCTCTTCTCTATCTTGCACTTACTGTTTTTATTTAAAGTATAAGTTGGCCTTCTGAGAAATGTGGGGCTGTACGAGTAAGATAAGAATTTTGTCTTTATTATAAGACTTTATGTTTTTATTGTGCTATTATTTGGAAATTTATTTTATTTTGACAGATGCATTTCTGAGTTGAGTATAGTTTTTTGGAAACCTGTGATAAATTTGAAATGGTACCCAGTATTGATTAGGTACCATTACAAACAGTACTAGTTCGTACTAATACAAACGGTACAAACGGAAACAACGGTATTTATAACTAGTATAATTATAACCATGCCCAACTATTTACTAACTCCGTTCTAAATTAGTTCTAAATTATAAGATCATTGTTGACTTTTTAAAGTCAGTTGGAGACATTTTCAAACTCAAAATTGAGATGATTTTACTAAAAGTTATGAAACTACAAATCTAAAAATGAATAATACTTTTTAGATAGTTTACAATATTCATCATTGTATTAACTAAAATTAAAAGAATTCATGTCAATTTTGAGTTTGAAAATGTCTTAGGTTGACTTTAAAAAGTAAAAAAATGATCTTATATTTTGGAAGCGAAAATGAACATAATGTAATTCTCCAAATTAAGCAAACACATGGAGTTCTGCAACCCGCATAACCTTCCATCAAATAAAGTCACAACAACTGAACCAAAACCAACTCTTTGGAATATAATCTAGCAAAATAAACTACAACATACATTACCCCCTTCCCTAGGTTGTGCCCTACATTCCCAAATAATTTGTCAAAATACAGGAGCAATTTCTTTTCAAGCTTTACACCAGAAATACATATAAACAAAGTAATTCAGCCAAAAAAAATAATAATTTAAAAATGAATATCAACAACACAAAATTATAGTTTCAAGAACCTTAATGGTGATACCTGATGCTAAAGTTTAAGAATAAGCTAATACCTAGAGATTAATGAATTGCTTTAAAAACAAAATAAACTTCCTGCTCTTTTCAACATAAATGCATAATCTAAAGCACCCTAGCTTCATAACAAACTGGTTCCCATTACACTGAAAAATTACAATCTTAAAATTGACTTCTACGACAACTTAAAGGAAACAAACCAAATACTGGCATCAATTTAGGTTAGAGAAATAGAAGGGCAAGATGCTTCTACTTATCAAGTAATTGCAGATATGTATGTATACATGTATATATCCAAATTCATAGGGACAAAAATAGAATCCACAAAATCGAACCTTTTGAGATATGGAAGATTAGGGGTCGGGAATTCCAGAGAAACACAAGCTGCATACAACTCCGATCGTTAAAATATGAAAAGAGGATGTACGGATAAACTTGAAGCGTACGAAAATAAAGAAGCTCTGTATTGTTTGATTTTCCTTCTTCTGTTTTTTTAAACCTTTTGTTTTTGCTGGGAGATATTTGATGTTTTTATTTGTCTACGGCTCTACCCTCGTTTTTACCATTATGATTCTAATTTGTAAACCATCCATTCTAGAAGGATCTAAAAAGCACTTATAAAAAACATTACTATTATAAATCTTATTTAAAAAAATAAAATATTTAACATAAAAATATTCATATAAATATATATATATATATATATTTTCCTTTTCGATAATATTCTTTAAAAATACTATTAATTATTTATATTTGTAGTTATTAAAATTTAAATTGTATTATATGAATTTTTCAAATGACTTTAAAAAGTTAAAATATATCTCTTAAAAATCTTAAAATATTATAAAAATGAATTTTGATCTTTTGGAATTGATTTGACACGTTTAACTTAAAATTATCGTTACTTAAATTCAAAGTTAACGTAATTTAATTATTTTTATTTTAATTTCTGTTGGGGTTTATTTTTCAGTATTATTTGTTGAAGGGTTAATGCACTTAAGAGAGAAATATCATTTCACATTGCAGTATTATTTATCCTAAACTTTGAAGATTTATTCTAAATTCAAAATCGTATTTTATTAGTACTAATGCCTCCCACATCTAAAAGAGAGAAATCTCATTTTGAATATTTATATCATATCATTTGTATTTTATTAGATAGATTGTGCTAAATTAATTCTTCCCTTAAGAAATTGCAAATGCACTAGATGCACCAGTAAAGTATACATTGGGGGCATCTTTTGTTTTCTTTGATGAGCCAAAATGCCTTAACCGATAAACCCCGGATTTAACATCCTTAGGCACTTCCCATTCAATCTTTCCTAATCCATAAAATGTACTATTATCTTGAAACCACCTAAAAAATAAGGAGAAATCGTCGTCGTCATAGGTTGATATCCACCGTTCCTCTTGTAGCATTTCTACTACTGCAAATGTGCCTTCTGTTAGGAGATCGTATCGCGGATTTGGACTCCAAAATATGGCACTAGGCCTGTCCCCTTTTTCGAATGAACCCCTTTTTGGTAACGTTATGTCTTGTTTTATGTCTCCGAAATTTATGCCTGGTGGAGGGGAGTCTCCAGAAGGGTCTAGTAGGAAGCTGAGTTGGACGGAGGAGAGATCTGGCGGCAATACGTCGTTGTTAGCAGGCTTTTCGCCTTGCGCCATTGCTTTTGCTAGTTTGTTGAATTCTTGAATGTATGCCGATAATGTGTGAGGCCCGTAGAGGGTTGAAGCAGCCTGTATAATACATTATGCCCCGTGTGTACACACAAAGGAGTAATAGCAGTTTAGTAAAATATGAAAAATGACAAAAAAAAAAAGAAGAGTAACTACAGTTGTTACAAGTAAAATATCAATGTATCTTCACTTATTTATATCGTGTGTCATTGTATCTAGTTGCAATAAAATCGAGTTTTGTCACATGCTCAAATGAACCCTAATTAGTGCAATTAGTTGTGATATACATAGATAATGTGGTTCACACTTACCTCGTATCGTTGTTGCTTGTATTCTTCAAAAGTTGCAATGTATTGTGAGTAAGTGTTGGACAAGCCTGCTATCACAATGTGCGTCTCATCGTCAAATTCCCCATTTCCATTACTTATCGTTGTGTCTTTTTAATTTACTTTCTCACCATGCATAAGTAACATAGTTGTGAATTCTACAAGTTTCAGTTTAAGTTTAGTTCATCACTAACTCCCAGACAAATAGTCAATAAGTGGGGGAACTAATTTGTAATTAATTAAGTAATTAATAGGATAGAAAATTGTGTCATTCAATTGGTAATAATTCATGGGAGGATGAATGACAAACCTCCTGGTACTGATAATATGACAAGTTTTCCCAACCTGAAAATTTGAATTGGAAGAATTGCTGGCTGCACATCACATCCACAAAATTAAAACAAATTAGAATATCTTTTGAAGTACAAGTAATTGATTTGGATGGTAAATTACTTGCACTATCTAGTCGAACTGGGTGGTAAATTACACATAATTTACCTTGCCTAGAGAAGTACTAGTACTAGTACGAGCAATAAGTAAATAAGAATTACCGCCCATGCATATGGCCAGAACATTTCACCAGTGTCGAGCAAAACATTCTTGGGCTTTTGACAGTCCACTTGGTATTGGCTTGGTTCTTTTAATGCATCTCTTACTTTTTTCCAAAACTCATTGATCTGCATAGCATTTCACATTAAAAAGAAGAAAGCCCACTGGACTATAAACTTAATAAAATGTCTAATCAGGCCCTAAAAAAGAATGTAAGCGGAGTAGATAGATAATACTGACTT
The DNA here is from genome assembly GCA_020205615.1 of Panax quinquefolius. Taxonomy (NCBI): domain Eukaryota; kingdom Viridiplantae; phylum Streptophyta; class Magnoliopsida; order Apiales; family Araliaceae; genus Panax; species Panax quinquefolius. The sequence goes on along the minus strand of CM035162.1, from coordinate 139,046,441 downwards.
TCGTATCGCCTTGTTGGAATCCAAAAGCACCAGGCCCATCAGTAGTTCCGGCAGCAAAACCTGGGCCAAGAGCTGCTGGACAAGTTTTAGCAACCTTATTTTCCTTTGATTTTACCTCAATATTTGTAAAATTCAGATATTCATGCCGATAGTCGATTTTCCCAGTTAATTCTTCTTTAGCCGATGTAAATAAATCCGCCGCCTTTTGGAACTGCCTTTCTCCTATAATCTTTGTGCTAAGGATTTCATCTGGATACCTGTTACAAATATAAATAAGTCTATTATTAAATAAAATCAATCATTTCACGTTTTTTGATATTTTATATATCGGGTCGTAAAAACGATTTTATAAAAAAGAAGAAATAAATTAATTAATCCCGGCTTTCCTTTACTTTACTACTAGATATATCAATAGAAAATTTATAAAAAAGAAAAAAATTAATTAATACCCGGGCCCACGGTCATTGCCATGGCATGAGGAATGATTGAAATCACAAGGTAATCCAGAATCAGTGCAAAATGCTCCAAGAACATTGGGGCTGACATCTCCCACATTTGATTGGCAAAATGCACCCACGAATCGCGATCCGTTGTTCTTCCTCACCTTGAATCCTTGGCTGGTTGATTTACTGCAAGTTTGTCCTCCTGTTGCTTTGATTTGTGATGCTTTCTCTAACAAGGTCTTTTTGTCTATATATATATATATATATATATATATATATATATATATATATCACTGCAAAAACATCTATCAGTGCATGAGTACTGCATGCACAATTGTAATTAGTTTTGAGTTTGGACTAGCTATAGATAAATGATTGAAACTATTGTCAAATTTTCAAGAAAATATATAATTAGTCAGTAATTTTCTTGCACAAACGTACGCCATTGTCAATTAAAATTTATATGTACAAGACAGCAGACACCTCAGTTCAAATTTTGGATATGAACTTTGACATTAACTGCATGCATGTGTGAAATTAAGTTGAGTTGAATAATTTTGTTATAAAAAATGGATGTACGTATATATGCATGTTCAATTTGAATAATTTTGTTATTTTCTACGTTCAATGGATGTACGTAGAGAGTGGGTATTATTGGTGGTGGAAGTGAACCAATCTTCAAAAAACCTAGCGGCGGCACCCTTGTTGTCACCACTGATGAGCTTGTTGTCTTTGCTCATGGAGGTACCATGGGTGGCAAACCAGTTGAATGACCCAATGCTCTTCCCACTCCCTCCATCCACAAACTTCAATAGGGTCATTAGGGTATCAACATCTCGTGGATATCGCGCTCTCTCCTCCCAAGGGTTGAGTAAATATGCACTAGGGCTCCTGTTTATTCCTCCATTCTCCAAATCCCCTAGAAAAATTAATTAAAACAGCTTAATACGTACATACTCCATCAGTTCCATATTACTACAATATTAATTAATATGTACATGCATATATATATTCTGCTCACCTTGGTTAATGAAAACTGAACCCGGCTTAAGGTTTTCATGAGCTTGGACAATACTTAGCTCAATAGCCGTGACAATTGCTTCGAATGACTGCGGCACGAAGCCAAGAGAAGTCACTATGTAAACAACATACTGCAAATAACCCCCTGGACCAGCATGAGTATGAGTCCCACTGATAGCTACATTTTCTTCACTATACAAATTCCCATACCTTTAAAAAAATAGAGAAAAATAAAGTACTAATAATTAGACATAAAAATTATGGTCTACCTTCTGGGGGGTATATATCTAAATTATATACCCTAGTTTCAGAAAATGATTTTATCTTTAACCTTTTAACAAAATCTAATCGTACAGATAAAAAGTTAATGCAAAAATATGATCAGAAAATATAAATTTCAATTTAATTTGAAGTGGTGTATATATCACTGCTTATATTATTATATATAACCTTGTAAAATAGTTATATTGTTGGCGACTTGAATTTATTGATTTTTTATATATTAATATAAATATAAAAATTTATATATTTAAATATTTTTATATGGACACAATTCACTGATATGATATCAATATTATAACCCAAAAATTGGATTAGCAATAATTACCTTTTGTGGAGTCTCTCAAGCACTTTAATAGTGACAAGTTGTGAAGCCATGCCCGCGTCAAGGTTAACAAATGCGAACCTTGCACCTTCTGAACCCTCGCCTACAATGAACGCCCTTGCTCGCAGCCGGAAATGGACACCTCCGGTGACCTGATCCATATTAGCATACCCCATCATGTTAACTCCGGCAGCCGGACCGGTCGAGTCATAGCTCCCCACTCCGATCATATACTCTCCATTAGCACATAACAACCCTAGTAGACTGACAACTAGCGAACAAAAATACTGGTTTTCGTAAATTTTACTAATCATCATTTCCTTAATTGTCTGATTAAGGAATGTAATTAGAATTTTATATATATATATATAGAGAATGTGAGCAGATTGGAATTTCTTGTAGTTTTTGAAAATGATTTTTGTTAAATTAAATTAATTGAATGTAGTGTCTGTTTCCGAAGGGCTTTGAGTCGGCGCAAGAGAATAATCTTGGGTTACTCCGGATGTGTTATTATTAATGTGCGGTCTTGTCTATTACTGGGAGCTTTATTTTTCCCGAACGGCAGTTTGGTTTCAAATTATCCATGCAAATTAAAATATCACATATGCATATTCCCTCTTTTCTTTTTAATTCCCGTTTTAAGGTTACCGAGGAACACAAATATCTCTAAAACGACAAATAAAAAGGAGAACGAATAAAATATTAAGGATGTTCATCTCTTTTAAATACCAAAAAATTAAGAAAAAATTATAGAATATAATTTATTTTATTTTTCATTACCGTATAAATTTATTTAAAGCCATTTAATCTATTTATGTTACAATAAAATTAATATATATGTTAATTATAATCTTTTCAAATTTATAAGCAGCATATCTAGTTATTAATACTGGGCTCCTCGCATTTCCCTTCTGCAAAAGAACTATTGATTACAAATAAATTATGTCACCTTAAATAAATAAATAAATCATTTACAGAAATACAATAATTATGAAACTGACTTCTTCTATATATTGTCCAAAAAGATGCAAGTAAACAACAAATGTTTATGTATCTGGGGTTCTAACTTCTAGGCCTGTAATTAAGTAGCTTAAACAACATTACAACATCAAAATATACATGTGAATATATATAAACGATTGAATATGATAATAAATTTATTTAAAGTACGAATAAAAATATGGAGCCTAGACCCGGATCCTCACAAGGCAGCCCTACACTGGTGGCTGCGCCCCCAAAGGGACTTTTTGTGATTTTTTTTATATATGGTATATTTAAAAAAATATAAGTTCATAATAATTAATATTTGATCAATTTCACAAAATGTGTTTTATTTTAACTTTTCAAAGTTTTTTCTTAAATTTAAAATTAATGAAAATGAATTTATTTAGAGAATATAATGCAATCATAAATATTACTCTCTTCATTACATAAAAAAGAATTATAGTAAACTTCATGAATTTTAAGAATGTATTTATGTTTCATGCATGTTTAATTTAATAGTGATGCTATGATAATGTAATTGTAATGATAAATTTAAGAATATAGTGTCGTTTTATACTACTAAATAAAAGTGTACGTGTTCCTTTTTCTGATATAACAAATTAATAATATCTTTGTATTTTAATTATAAAATATCTCAAAATTAACAGAAACATAAAGATCAACACTTTATGTATTAAACATATTAAACGATTTTTTTTCACTTGCAATTTATTTAGAATTTATCTATTATACATGGGGTTAAAACAAAAAAAAAATTGTTTTTGTTTGTGCTTAAATTAGACATATTTTAAAGAAAATTCACTCCCAAAGCATAAAAATTCTGGATCCACTGCTACTCATACATATGTCAAAAGTAATTGTAAATAATTTCAATTCGTACAAAGGTATTAGGTCCTTAGATTACAAAAATGTTTAATTAATAGTGAAAAGCAAACCACAAAACAAATAATGATTAATTAGTGAACTAAAATTAATTATCCGTCCCTTGACAAAATTAATGTCGTATTAGTTTTGACTATATTTAGTTTTCCTAGACTAAACATACACATGAAGAGCACTTGATATTTCCAACATTATATATACGCATACAACAAAATCATTTTAATAGTTTTCAAAATAAGGTTTTTGTTCAAACAACAAAATCATTCGAAAAACATTTTAATAACATGAGGTGGAAATAATGAGTATTGGTTTTCTTAACGCGCGCGTGCAAACTGAAATTTATTTATCTTGAAGTTTCTTGTAAAATCTAAAATTAAAAATTAAAAATTCATTTGATTCTAGTAATTAGTATACTTTTAATTATTGTAAAATATTTAAAATCTATTATTATAAAACTTCTTGTTTGTAAAACTTACATGAATCATATATATGCATGCAAGTTTTAAAATTTTCTAAATTGTTTTCAAAAAGTCAAATTAATTATCCAAATTGTACTCTAAAAGTAGAAATCATTCACATCTTACACTATAACATACTGACATAATTAAGAAACAAATTAACCAAAAGCAAACTAATAAAGCAAGAGAGACATTTTCTTTGTTTTCAAAATCACACAGTACTGTAAAACACAAAAAATAATTGATCTATTTATATTACAGTGAAACAAGTCACAATACATGGAGATCGACTTAAAAACAAACATAACAACACTTAGGATACCTAATTAGGGGTATATTCTTAGACCAATAAAAGAAAGAAAAGAAAAGAAAACCAACAGGAATAGACCCCATTATTATGAATAACAAATCAATGCCAAAACCAACATTACAATTAATGACTCCATGAAACCCTGCATGCATGCGTACTATTATCATCAACTTGCTTTCGTTTTAATAAGAAGCACCATACCCTTTTCCCTTTTCCTTCTCTTTCTCTTCTTCAGTACTCTTGTGGTGGTGGTGCCCAGAAATCTTCTCTTTGATCTTCTCCAGAATTCCCTTTTTCTCCTTGGCCGGCTCAACCTCTACGGCAGCATACTCGGCTGCAGGAGGAGGAGTAGAATAGGTCGCTTCTTCTTCATAATCTGCCTTCTTTTGGTGGTGTTCGTGCACTTTTTCCTTGATATTGTCTAGAAAACCCTCCTTCTCCTCATAAACCTCCACCTTGGCGGCATACTCGGCTACTGGAGGGGAAGGAATGACATATTCTTCTTCTGATTTCTTGTGGTTGTGACTGTTTCCGTGTAGTTTGTCCTTGATCTTGTCTACCAAACCTTCCTTGTCCTCATCAACCTCCACGGTGGCGACGTACTCGACTGCGGGAGGAGGAGAGATCACATATTCTTCTTCTGACTTCTTCTGGTGGTGTTCGTGTAGCTTGTCCTTGATCTTGTCTACCAACCCCTCCTTCTCCTCATAACCCGTGGCTGAATACTCGGCTGCTGGGGGAGGGATCACATATTCTTCTTCTGACTTCTTGTGGTGGTGTTCGTGTAACTTGTCCTTGATCTTGTCTGCGAAGCCCTCCTTCTCCACATAACCTGTGGCGGCATACTCGGCTGCTGGAGGAGGGATCACATATTCTTCTTCTGACTTTTTGTGGTGGTGTTCTTGCAGTTTGTCCTTGATCTTGTCTACCAAGCCTTCCTTCTCCTCATAACCTGTGGCGACATACTGGGCTGCTGGAGGAGGAATCACATATTCTTCTTCTGACTTTTTGTGGTGGTGTTCATGCAGTTTGTCCTTGATCTTGTCTACCAAACCCTCATTCTCGTCATAACCCGTGGCGACATACTCGGTTGCCCGAGGGATCACATATTCTTCTTCTGACTTCTTTTGGTGGTGTTCGTGTATCTTGTCCTTGATCTTGTCTACCAAGCTCTCCTTCTCCTCATAATCCGTGGCGTCATACTCTGTAACCGAAAGAGCGATCACATATTCTTCTTCTGACTTCTTCTTGTGGTGTTCGTGTATCTTTTCCTTGATCTTGTCTACCAAGCCCTCCTTCTCCTTATAATCCGTGGCGGCATACTCGGCTGCTGGAGGAGAGATCACATATTCTTCTTCTGACTTCTTGCGGTGGTGTTCATGTAGCTTGTCCTTGATCTTGTCTACCAATCCCTCCTTCTCCTCATAACCCGTGGCAGTATACTCAGTTTCTGGAGGAGGGATAACATATTCTTCTTCCGACTTATTACGGTGGTGTTCATGTAGCTTGTCCTTGATTTTATCTACCAAGCCCTCCTTCTCCTCATAATCCCTGGAGGCATAATTCTCCTCATAATCCCTAGAGGCATACTCGGTTGCTGGAGGAAAGATCACATATTCTTCTGACTTCTTGTGGTGGTGTTCGTGTAACTTGTCCTTTACTTTGTCTAGCAAGCCCTCCTTCTCCTCATAACCGGTGGCGGCATACTCGGCTGCCGGAGGAGGGATCACATATTCTTCTTCTGACTTCTTATGGTGGTGTTTGTGTAGTTTGTCCTTGATCTTGTCTACCAAGCCCTCCTTCTCCTCATAACTCGTGGTGCCATACTCGGCTGACGGAGGAAGGATTACATATTCTTCTTCTGACTTCTTCTGGTGGTGCTCTTGTATCTTGTCCTTTATCTTGTCTACCAAGCTCTCCTTCTGATCCTCATAATCCCTTGTGTCCTCTTTCTTTTCCTTGTGAAACTTCTCTTTGATCTTATCCTTCAAACTCTTCTTCTCCCCTCCCTCTTCAACTTCTTCCTCATCACTTGACTGCATATATATTTTCCACCAAAATATTTATTAAAAAACACATGCAGCTACACAAAAAATAATAACAAATGAATTTAAAAAATGGGTAAATATTGCACGGATAACTTAGAACTTGAGTTCTTATAAGGATATTTCCAATTGAAAGAAATTAAGGGTAGACTTGGCAAAGCAAAGCTCATTATTTACATGCATACACCAATTTCAATGACAGTGAAAAACATTATATATGTTCGATGAATAGGTGTGTTAACTAAATACCACAAACTATCAGGTATTTATAAAACCTTTAGTATTTGATCAGCAAAACTATTAGTATTTGATCAGTCAAATTAAATATATATATATATATATATATATATATATATATATATATATATTGACTTCAGATATAATTTTTTTCAGCTATAATCGAATGAGACATAAAACATTAAATGAGACATAAAAATTAGTACGAACGAACATGAGTTTGAATTCCTATGGACCGGTCTCAATAATAATAGATCGAATATGTGAATTATTTTAAAAAACCAAGTAAATTGTACTTACAGAGCAACTAGAGCTGTTGCTTTTTGATCGGTGAAGTTTCTCAAGTAAACTTTGTTTCTTCTTCTCTTTTTCTACCTCCACCGTGTAATCCTTCTCCACATAAACATTTCCTTGGCACTCAGCTACGATCACCCCTTCCTCGACGACTTGATAATCAGTACTCTCCTTCTTGTGGTCGTGGCCGTGTAGTTTGTCCTTGATCTTGTCTAGTAAACTTTCCTTCTCCTCAACTGGTTCAATAACTACAGTGTCTTCACTTTTTTCAACTGATACACGTGCATCCTCTTTCTCTTTCTTGTGAATCTTCTCTTTGATCTTCTCCTTCAACCCCTTCTTCTTCTTCTTCTCTCCTCCCTCTTCAACTTCTTCATCATCACTTGACTGCAAATATATTTTTCACTGAAATTAATATTTATTAAAAAACAGAGCTACTCAAAAAATAATTAACAACAAATGAATTTAAAAAAAGGATCATAAATATAATTAGCAAAAAAAAAAGGGATAAATATTGCATGAACAACTCAGGTCTTAAGTGCTTCGAATATTTCCAACTAAAATGTTCCAAAACTAAAGAAATGGAAGGTAGAGTTAGCAAAGAAACGGTATTATATTGAAAATGCAAAAGTGACCCTCTAGTTTGTACCATTTTTCAAGACTCACCGGCTCTAATTTTTATTTTTATAAATCTCTCTTCACTCTAAGATGTTGTAGTTTTGTACCATTTTTTCAAGACTCACCCTCTAACTTTTATTTTTAAAAATCTCTCCCTCTAAGATGTTTATTAATTGTGCAAACTCATCTTTTAAAGGGTCAGATAATAATTTAAGTTTAGAATAATTCTTAAGTGATGGATTAGAGTGAAATAATATATATATATATATATATATATATATATATGTTAGCAACTTGTTTGAATTAAATAGAGAAAGATTACCTAGCATAAATACATCAAATTAGACATGAAAATCAAAAATGAGTTAGAACAGTGCATTTGAATTCTAATGGATAGATCCTTTTTGAGATTCTTTTAAAAAAAGTAGAATAAGTTGATATTTTTATAAATAAAAGAAAAATAAGTAGGATCACTTTTTTTAAAAATCTCCCAAACGATAATTTTTTTAATAAAGCCGAATTATTTAATGAGAAAGTTAAACTTCACGATAAGGAGAGTGTTAATTAAGTATTAAATAAATAAAGTATATAAATAAAGTATATATATCTTGTGGATTATTTAAAATGCCAAGTATATTGTACTTACAGAGCAACTAGAGCTATCGCTGTTTGATCGGTGAAGTTTCGCAAGTAAACCGTGTTTCTTCTTCTCTTCCTGGACCTCCAGCTTGTACTCCTTCTCAACAACTTGAGAATCAGTACAAGTATCCTTCTTGTGGCCGTGTTCGTGTAGTTTGTCCTTGATCTTGTCTAGCAAACCTTCCTTCGTCTCCAAATTAGCTGCTGGTTCAATAACTACGGTTTCTTCACACTTTTCCACCGATTCATATTTGTCATCTTTCTCGTCCTTGTGAATCTTCTCTTTGATCTTCTCCTTCAAACTCTTCTTCTTCTTCTCTCCTCCCTCTTCATCGTCACTTGACTGCATACGCCAAAATATTATTTATTACTCGTGAAAAAGTTAGATCTTTTTCCAACCATGTGGAAATAATTAAGCTACGGCCACCAACATCATTTCAATCACTAATATACCACTTAAACCACTACTCCCTCCGTCCGTCCTCAAAATATGTCTAATTAAATATGTCAAAATATTTCACACAAATTATGGAAATTAAAAGAAAGGAGAATATTAATTAAGTACCAATTTTATTCATAGTGGAGTGTGGACCCAATATAAGTATATTAATAATTTTTATATCTTTTAAACTTAGTGGATTTAGTTTTAATATACTTTGAGGATAAACTAATCTTTTAAATTTATTTTGTGTGCGCTTTTAGACATTTTTTTATGAATAAAATATTTTTTAATTGACTATGGCTATACATAGATCAGTCCAATAATATATAATAGACTTAGTAGTTACATATATACATATGAATTATTTAAAAAACAATGTAAAGTGTACTTACACATGAGCTAGAACTGCTACTGTCTGATCGGTGTAGTAACTCAAGCAGACTGTGTTTCTTCTTCTCTTCTTCTACCTCCACCTTGAACTCGTCCACAGGGACTTTCTCCTGATACTCAGCGAAGATCACCGCCTCGTCGACAACTTGATATTCACTGCTCTCCTTCTTCCCCAAGTAATCAAACAGCCCACGATCCGTATATGCTGCACTTGCATCAGCCTTCACAGTGCTCTCACACTCATTGTTCTTCTCCACAGGGCGGTAAACTACTTCTTCAGCCATTATCAAAACGAGATAACAAATTAATTATGAACAACAGAGAATATATTCAGCTTTAATAAATATATCGGAATTAGAATGAAATTATGGCTTTTTTGAATTGTGATACAAAAATGAAAGTAGTAGGGTTTTTATAGGAGATACAAGGAATTTAGAGGATTATTAATTTATTAATTTCTTTTGGATTAGTACTAACTAATTAATAAAGAATTCGAAAGTTCCAACCTAACCGATGGCTTCTTTGGGTAACTGACGTGTAATTTATCTACTCCAACTATATTATGATTTCAGTTCTGTACTCTCTCCATATGAGTAATTGTCTTAACGCGAGCTATTGTGATTAATGTATTATGCTCTCCTTTTTTTATTTATATTTTAGGAGAAAGTATATAGATTAATTAAGAAATATATTAAAGTTTTGTTTAATTAATTAATTTAATTAAATGACATTTTACACTTATTTATATATTCTTTGTCGGAAAAAATTAAATTTTAGATGGAGTACTCCAACAAAATAAATGACCTTATAATACTTTTATATAGCCTGTTTTATTATTTTCGTAGAGGAAAAGAAATACAGTATGCATGCATGCATGCATGTTTGAGGTAACGCATAACGCAAACATAATTCTGACGAAAGCGAGTGCACCTTAATATCGTCGGAAGAGAGTACGGGTGGCAATATACATAAATAGTAAATAAAAGTGAAAAGATGAATAGACACGCTGTCATGCGTTACGTACTCGCCCAATCAGAATATAAGAATGTGCAGTTGTGGGTCCCGAAATTGTCTGAAGCGAGATGGATGAATAAGTGAATTCGGCGTACTAACATATAAGAAAATGACACGTGGAAAATGGTGGGGTGTAGGGCATGCTTCGAGATTCCTGACGTTTTTTTGAAGGTGGTGGAGCAGGTAATCGGGTACGTATTGCATGTGGGGCCAATTCTAATTTCTAGCTGTTTGTCCACTTTTCCAAGTTGTCCTAACTGGATTTCAAAAAGTAATTAATGTTGGCCTAAGTGGAACCCACTACGGCCACCGATGTGGACCAGGTGGTCGGTTTGACGGTGGAATACCGAATTGCCTTTTGTCCCATACTTCCTTTTAATACTTTCTTCCTTCCACAATAATATTAATAATACTTATTTTAATTTCATACACAAAAAATTAAAAAATTATTTATTTATTTTTTAATAATTAAAATTTTATCACTATCCTTTCATAAAAATTTAAAATTAAAAATACAAAAGAAAATAAATTCTAAACAATAAAAAAAATTAAGAGTGATATAAAAAATTAAAAAAAACTACAAACATTTTTTTGTCAAGCGTATTAGGAGTACTTCAATTTGAGTTTTTCATCGGGCCACGTGCATAGGACCCACCTTCACGTGCAAGATATACAAAGTCCCTTTTTATATATCTTTTTTGTAGAGTAATTTTTTATTTATTTATTTATTATTTGTAGATTTTAAAAAAATATTAATGATTTAATTTTTATATTATTTTTACATTAAATATTAACTTTTAAAACGATAATATTGTGATTTTATAATTATTTTAGTCAATCAAACAAAATATTAATTATATTTCTTAACTATATATATATATATACACGTAAGATTTGAGCTACTCTCACATGCACCTTTAATTGTTACGTATATATATAGAAATAGCAAAAAAATATTCAATTCAATTCAATTCATTTTAAGAAATGTAAACGCTAGCTAATTGGTCCGTCCATAGGACAAAAACAAAAACAAATCAACAAATAGTTCCCCTCCTGCTGAATTTAATTTTTCTTATTTAAATTATAATTATAGTCCCCTTCCCCTCCTGCACTAGAAAAGGAAGACAATTAAACAGTGGAGTACGTACTACTGTACTAGATAGGAGAGGACCAATGAATTTGTAACTGGATGCATGCTTGTTTTAAAGCTTAAAGCTATGGAAACAATCTTTGAAATGATCATAAAAAGGAATATTTTAGTGTTTTCTTAAAATTACACTTTTAAAGACCAAAAACACTTTTAGTTGAATATAAATTTATACTTTCAAGTAAAACACTTTTGCAAAAGTACAAAATTAACTTATATTGTTAAAAATAAAACAAAATTTGTAATTATTACCTTAAATTAGTCATTAATATTTTTAAAAGTACTTTTATAATTATGTAACTAATTAAACTTTAGAGATCCAACACTAACACTACCATCTCCCTTGGTTTGTTCACTGTTGCATACATATGCTAATTAGCTCTTAAATTATATCAATTTGTGACTCCAAGAATTGCTCCCTTCCAATATTAGGCCAAATTTAAGCAAGCTAGGACTTGCTGGCCATAGTGTTAGGTTTCAGAATATTCAAGAATCATAATCAAATCGCATAAAAGTCATAAACGCCAAAAATCGTAGTTTAAAAAAATTTACAAACCATATACCCGGATCACCCTTTATGATAATTATTAATTAAACGAAAAGATAAAGTATAAAATGTGAGACCCCGTGATTTTATCAATAAAGATTTAAATTTTGTCGAAATAATTTTTAATATTATGGTGTGAATTTGAGATAATATTATAGTTGTGGGTAGATTTATAAATTTTGCAAAGTATGCAAGTGGTTATATTATATTCGATTGGTCGGGAATATTCTTGGCTTAGCAGGAATATTCGCATAACTACTCAATCATCGGTGGACCCCACAATGTAATTATTATTTGATCGAGAAAAACGACAAAAATATTTTATCAAATAACTACGGAAGTTTTACCGCTTGATATCGCTTGAACTACTCCAGTAGTAAAAGACAAGAATACGTGTGGTCGCATAAGAGTAGACACCTGATTGATTATCGACGCTTATGGTAAGTCACCATTTGATTCTATTATCATCGATTAATAATACGAATTATTATAATGATAATGACGCTTTTGTTTTATTCAGATTATTAACGTAATAAAATGTAAACATCTTTTATATAAAATGTAATACTTTATTAAAGTTATTCTATAAATGTAATATATTATATTTTATTACGATAAATGTTGCGTAGTAGATTTTGCATAAATGTTTTTGCATAAATATTGCATATAAATTTGCAGATAAGAAATGTTTTTATATAAATAGAATATATTATATTTTATTTAAAAGATTTTTCTTTAAATACGGACCACGATTAAAGTAAATCAATCTAGACCGCTCATGGATTAGTTACTTACGCATTCCATTTTCCTATAAATAAGCTCATTCCTTCATTATTTTTTTACTTAATTCATCAAAACTCTGTAGAGAAAATTATAGAGAGAAGTTTATAGAGAGAAAGTTATGTAGCAGAAGAAGAGTATTCTTCGCTACTTCACTACTTCTATATTCAGCTCTTTTACTAGTAGTGGGTGTTATTCTTCTTCTTCGAAGAGAACTTCATTATTCCATTCATTATCATTCTGTTGAATAACTCGTAAAAGTGGCATACCCTATACATAACCTCAGATACGCCAGAGATACCCTATACTTTGTGAAATCCTTATGTTATTACATCGCTTATTATTCTCATTGAATAACTCAGATACGCTATTTACCCTATACTTGGTGACATTCTTCTATTATTCTCATTGAACATCCTGCTCAGTGTTTTACACCGACCGGTTCCGCTTTTTATTATTCTCGTTGAATATCCTCATGCTCGTGTTTTACACCCACCGGTTCCGCCTTTTATCATTCTCGTTGAATATCCTATTCGCAGTTTTTTACACCTGGATCCGTTCCATCTTTATTATTCTCATTGAACATCCTCGCTTGCGGTGAATTTCTCCTAACCCGGTTCCGTTATTATTATTCTCATTGAATAACTCGCCTACGCCAAGTACCGCATGCACGGTGATTTCTTTTGTTATTCCATTCTTTATTATACCCAAATTGGTTAAAACTTTGACTTCTATACTCCATGAAATTAATAGAATATCCTCGATATTCATAAGCTTTTCATCCAAAGATTCTTTCACGGAAATATTCTTCCGATCATTATTGAATTTTACTCTCACGAAAACAAAGATTATGTCGACAATTTGACGTTAATAATTCATGGATTAAATAATTCTTGAACTTGTTTTATCAATTACTATGTCATCATCATCATCCTCATGTTATATTATGTTATCTTTGGCTTACGCATATAGATGAACTTAGTATGATTATGACTAGTGGATCATTCTTAGATAATCACGACTTGATATAAATGATGTGACAAAAGTCCTCGCCGGCCTGTAATGCAAAATGATGGATAGTTTTTGGTATGATTATGACCAAGGGGTGATTCTAAGATAGTCACTGACCATCGATAATTTGATGAAAATCCTCGACCGTGGTACGTGGATGATTAGATGTGGTGGTTTATTATTGTTCGAGTCTCAATGATAAAAATTGATGAAAACCTTTAAAACCTAAAAGATAGTAGACTTTATTCTCTACTCGACTTTTTTAATGGATCGCTTATTCCGCCGCAGCTTAAACCGGTTGTCTATTGTATTTTATCGCTTAACACTCGTGAAGGCTAATGATAATTTATTCTCGCATTATCTTAGTCATAATATTTCTTCTTCGGCTAGTTGAGCTCACCCTTTCTTTTTTCACCGTTTCTTCAGAAATGAGAACATAGCCGGGACGAGCTCTGGAAACGAAGTAATGGTCCGCAGGATAAGCATTAGTAGTCCTCACTATTCTCGTGAAATAGTGTGATAATAGTTGTAATGAGGACTCCTTTCGAGTTTGTAGATAATATCTAGTAGACAATATTTGTATTCAAACTCACGCTTTATGTCGATTGCATACACTACGCTTATATTAGTAAGTTGATTTGAATTTATGTACCATGTAAGGCGCACCCAAGATAGGTGATGTATACCTAATTTTGGGGCGCCATAATGGTATCGAGCTTAGGATACGATCCCCGCTAAGATGTGAGAATAGTACTCAGGAGGGGAGAGACGGGAATTCCTTCGCTAAGATGACCTACCTAAATTTATTTGGTATTTAATTGGCCTGGACGTAGTATAGGGATAATATGTGATATGTTAATTAACCCTTGTTTTGTGAGATGTTGTTTGAGAACGACTTCAAAAATGCTAAGATAAGCAATGAAGCACATGAGAGTGTTGATTCATTTCAAACAAAAGGTAACGACCAACAACACGATAATAATCATATCGGTGGCAATTTTATCGTAACAATGATAACCATCGTGGGGAAATTATCATGCTAAGAATGGAAACCACTTCTATGGTAATCATGGCAAAGATAATAATAGATGTGGAAATTGCAAGAAGAGAAGGTCATTTAGCTCAATTTTCACAGCACCAAAGTCAAGTCTAGCTTGACTATGGCACCAAAGGTGGATATGGACAAAACAAAGTCGTTGGTTTTAGGAAGTGCATTTTCACGACTTCTCAAAAAGCGAGTAAACCGAACGGTTAGCACGGTTAGTTAATTATAAATTCGAAGTCTATACCTTTTAAGATACCGGTTCTACCCATTCTTTTATCTCTCTCTTTTATGCTCAACGCTTAAATTTGACTCAAGAAGAAGTTAAACTTTGACTTATCGGTCAAACTTCGTTAAGAGGAGCCTTCACTTATCTCTACTATTTTTAAATCTTGTTTGATGCAAATAAACACTTTCATGTTACCCGTCGATCTTATCTTTTTGAAAATACTTGCCTTTGATGTAATTTTAGGAATCAATTGGTTAACTACTCATCATGCTTTTCGTAAGGTTGTTAGCTTTTATATTCATAACCAACCCGTTATACTTAATTCAAAGTAACCAAACCCTAAAGTTAATCATCGTTATATCAAGCCATAAGTAAAGAGCCCCAACCTTTCATTGTTGACTTCCTCAGGTGGAATGCACCGGCCGACTTTTGTAGGCGACATCGTGAATGAAGATGGCAAGGTTATAGGTATCATTGTGAGGTACTATCTGTGTTAAGGATGAAGTCACAATTGGTATCAATGTGACGACTATCCAAGTCTTGGATAAGAGTCACAATGATTGAATGATATTTCTATTATTAATAAATTTCTGGCGTATTCTTGAAGACTTCTTAGCCTACTTAGAGCGTGAAATCGAATTTTGTATCGACCCAAAGATAAAACCCATTTCTTAAACCCTCAAATATTTCTTCAACTAAAATGAATCATGCAGTTTATGTGGTCATAATAAAAGCATTGGAATAATGAAAATCATGGGTATTCGTGGTATTAGTAAGTTTTATGATGAGTTATGTTGGTTAGTATGTAAAAACATGAAAGTTTCTTAGAAATCACAAAGAGTTGAAAATCGATTTTGGTGAAAAAACGTAACATGAAATTCAATTGACCATATCTCTTATTATATTTTGAATTTTTGAATGTGGTCAAGTCCTAGAAGTAGATCTACGAGTTACCTAACTAATCCAAGTGGAATTACTGGAAAAGGTGTTGTGGATTTTTGTGTGGACTGATTTTAGCAAAGGAGGCCAAAGCTGTAAATTTCGAAAATGCTATCTGCCCAGAAAACTTTAAGGGACTGTTTCGGCCACTTAAATTATGAGAAAAATTCTGGGTTTTTGGGACATGAAAGTATATGGTATAAAGTACCTCCTGTCCAAAAATGAGCTCATTCTCGACTTAAAATGAGCAAGTTATGACTATTTCAATATTTAGATTTTTCCGATTTAAAACGCTATAACCGGAGTTCTATAACTCAATGACCATGAAATTAAAACTAGAAGCTCACGTTAACATGTGTAAGGTCCTGCCAAGATTTGGGAATTTTTGAAGTTAAACTTGAGGTAGCTAATTTCTTAAGGAATTAATTAGAAATTGATTTTTGAAAAATAGTAAATGAATTTTAAAAATTCGAGAAAAATATATGTTCATTATGAGACTATATTATGCTAATCCCGTAAAAGAAATATTTTTGGGACTGATTTGGTATTTTTCATGAAAATAGTTTAGTTACGAAACATACGAGTTAAATATGTTATGTGAAGTAACAAAGTTGAAAATAGATTTTATGGCTGAGAATCTTATATAGAGTATATGCATATTTTTTTGATTAGAGATTTGATAATTGGTGATGATATCTTATGAGTATGGCATTTTTGAATGATTAAATGCATTATATGGTAAAGCGTAAACAATTAAGATAAATTGTTTATAAATTTAAGAAGTGATTAAAATATTGTTATAATATTAATGATATTAGATTATGAGATTATTAAGTGATTGAAAACATGGGGATATTCTTGAATCCTCGGATAAATTATATTATAAATGTTTAATATTTATCCTTTATCTCATTCGATTGATTCTTTATATCATTATCCTCACGCTTATATTACGTTGAAAGTCATCTCGTGGCCTCAGAAGTAGATAGATGGACTTGGTATGATTATGACCGTGTGGATTGTTCTAAGATAATCATAACCGTAATTGAATACACAATTATCTTCGTCAGTAGTGTATGGATAATTTGTGGTCGTGATACTAATGAATACACAATTATCTTTCGTCAGTAGTGCATGGATAATTTGTGGTCGTGATACTAATGAATACACAATTATCTTTTGGCCGTAGTGCATGGATAATTTGTGGTCGTGATACTAATGAATACACAATTATCTTCGCCGTAGTAGTGCATGGATAATTTGTGGTCGCGATACTAATGAATACACAATTATCTTTGGTCAGTATTGCATGGATAATTTGTGGTCGTGATACTAATGAATACACAATTATCTTTAGGTAGTAGTATACGGATAATTTGTGGTCGTGATACTAATGAATACACAATTATCTTTCGGGTCAGTAGTGCATGGATAATTCGTGGTCGTGATACTAATGAATATCCTCGCCTATAAGTGCGGGGATGATTCGATGATATGGATTAATTATTGAATGAGTCTCAAAGAATGAAATATTAATTCATGGATGTGGTAAAAGTCATCTTCGTCAGTAGTGCATCGATAGACTTGGTATGATTATGACCACGGATTATTCGGTATATAATCACGATCAGATTGAAAACACGAATATCCTTGGCCAAGAAGGTGCATGGATAATTCGTGGTCGTGATACTATTAAGCTAAGTCTCAAGATTATTGGTTTTACGCTTATATATCTTTGGCCCAGAAAGCAAAGATGAATTGTTAATGAATATCTTTGGCCGGATTGCAAAGATGAATTTAATGTTTTCAACGATAAAGGTATTCAAGGTATCCTCACCTCTTTATCATATCAGTATATCGCACCTCTAATTTCGAGGGCTTAAATTCCATAAGAGGGGAGATTGTGAGACCCCGATTTTATCAATAAAGATTTAAATTTTGTCGAAATAATTTTTAATATTATGGTGTGAATTTGAGATAATATTATAGTTGTGGGTAGTATTTATAAATTTGGTAAAGTATGCAAGTGGTTATATTATATTCGATTGGCCTCAGGAATATTCGGTATAGAGGAATATTCGTATAAACTACTCAATCATCAGTGGACCTCATTAAATGTAATTATCATTTGATCGAGAAAACGACAAAATATTTTATTGAAATAACTATGAAGTTTTACCGCTGATACCGTTGAACTACTCTCAGTAGTAAAAGTACAAAGAATACGTGTGGTCGCATAAGAAGACACCAGTATTGATTATCGATGCTTATGTGAGAAGTCACTCGCTTTGATTCTATTATCATTTATTAATAATATGAATTATTATAATGATAATGACGCTTTTGTTTTATTCAGATTATTAACGTAATAAAATGTAAACATCTTTTATATAAAATAGAATACTTTATTAAAGTTATTCTATAAATAGAATATATTATATTTTATTACGATAAATAGTGTTGCATAAGTGTTTTTGCATAGTGTTTTGCATAAATATTTATAAAGTGTTTGCATAGTAAAATGTTTTTATATAAATAGAATATATTATATTTTATTTAAAAGATTTTTCTTTTAAATATGGACCGCCGATTAAAGTAAATCAATCTGACCGCTCATGGATTAATTACTATGCATTCCATTTTCCTATAAATAAAAGCTCATTCCTTCATTATTTTCTTACGAATTCATCAAACTCTGAGAGAGAAATTATATAGAAAAGCTATAGAGAGAAATCTTATGAAGAAAAAGAAGAGTATTCTCTTCACTACTTCACTACTTCTATATTCAGCCTTTTTTACTAGTAGGGGTGTTATTCTTTCTTCTTCTTCGAAGAGAACTTCATTATTCCATTCATTATCATTCTCATTGAATAACTCGTAAAAGTGGCATACCCTATACATAACCTCGTATATGCGCGATACCCTATACTTGGTGAAATCCTTATGTTATTCCATCGCTTATTATTCTCATTGAATAACTCAGATACGCTTATACTTACCCTATACTTGGTGACATTCTTCTATTATTCATTGGAACATCCTGTCACATGCTTTTACACCGGACCGGTTCCGCTTTTTTATTATTCTCGTTGAACATCCTCGTCTGCAGGTGTTTTACACCTTGACCGGTTCCGCCTTTTTATCATTCTCGCTGAATATCCTATCTCGTGTGTTTTACACCGGATCCGGTTCCATCTTTATTATTCTCGTTGAACATCCCGCTTGCAGGTGAATTTCACCCGACCGTTCCGTTATTATTATTCTCATTGAATAACCTCGCCTATGCGGCGTACCGCATGCACGGTGATTTCTTTTGTTATTCCATTCTTTATTATACCCAAATAGGTTAAAACTTTGACTTCTATACTCCATGAAATTAATAGAATATCCTCGATATTTGCGCTTTCATCCAAAGATCTTTCATGGAAATATTCTTCCGATCATTATTGAATTTTACTCTACGTAAACAAAGATTATGTCGACAATTTGACGTTAATAATTCATGGATTAAATAATTCTTGAACTTGTTTTATTGAATTACTATGTCATTGTCATCATCCTCATGTTATATTATGTTATCTTTTTGCTTACGCATAGATGAACTTAGTATGATTATGACCAAGGATCATTCGGTATAATCACGACTTGATATAAATGATGTGACAAAAGTCCTCAGTGGTTCAGAATGCAAAGTTGATGGATAGTTTTTGGTATGATTACGACCGTGGGTGATTCTAAGATAGTCATGACCATTGATAATTTGATGAAAATCCTCGACCGTGGTACGTGGATGATTAGATGTGGTGATTTATTATTGTCGAGTCTCAAATGATAAAAATTGATGAAAACCTTTTAAAACCTAAAAGATAGTAGACTTTATTCTCTACTTGACTTTTTTAATGGATCGCTTATTCCGCCGCAGCTTAAACCGGTTGTTTATTGTATTTTATCGCTTTAACATCGTCAAGGCTAATGATAATTTATTCTCGCATTATCTTAGTCATAATATTTCATCGGGCTAGTTGAGCTCACCTTTTCTTTCACCGTTTTCTTCGTGAAATGAGAACATAGCCGGGACGAGCCTGGGAACGAAGTAATGGTCCGTAGGATAGCATTAGTAGTCCTCACTATTCTGCGAAATAGGTGATAATAGTTGTAATGAGGACTCCTTTCGAGTTTGTAGATAATATCTAGTAGATAATATTTGTATTCAAACTCACGCTTTATGTCGTATTGCATACATACCTACGCTTATATTAATAAGTTGTATTTGAATTTACGTATTACATAGTAAGTGGCGACCCAAGATGGGTGACGATACAAAATTTTGGGGCGCCATAAAATCATACCCTTGAAGATCGAGCTTCCTCGTGTACAAGTTAACCTCCAAATCCTTTCGTGATTCAACTCAATCTACCGGGGTTTTGTTCCTTCCTTTCGATCAACGTTAGCCACCCTTATGTTTGGCCTCTAGAGGTGATCCACCAAGGAAAAATAAAGATTCAAGAAGATGGGTATATGGCTCAAACCCTAGTTTTCTATCTCTATAGAAAAGGCGCATCTCCCAACTATTGGAATTATTACGTATGTTGTAAAAAGTCAACAACCACATCACCCATAATAAGACTCCTCTTATTTATGATGTGGGCAACCCACCTTAACAATTAAGGAATTGGGATTTATTTAATTAATTAAATTCTTTTAATTAATTAAGCTCCCTAATCTTATTGGGGATAATTAATTAAACTCCTTTAACTAATTTTCCTTCCTAATCCAATTAGGAATAAATGAGAGTACTTATATTAAATTAATTCCTAAACTCTTTTAGAAATTAAAATAATAATAATTGTAATAATATTAATAAGACTCTCTTATTAATTTATATTTAATATTTCTAAAATATTAAATAATAATATTAAGCTATTTAATTTATTCTATCACCATAGATTAAATTAAATATACATAACATATTATTACGATTATGCCATTAACTTCTTAAATAATTATTCTTCCTTTTATAAATGTGACCCTTTAGGTTCTCCATATTAAACCTATTGTGAATAAATCAATTAGAATAATTCTAATCTTATTTAAATAAATAAATTAAACAATTAATTTATTTAAATAAATAATATTTATTCTACAATAGGGATAAGCCTCCCCTAAATGATCAACGACTTTCCGTATAATATAGATTTCAACATTAATCATTAAAGAACCTTTGAGTAAATAGTTACCGACAATTCAATCCTTCCACCATACAATGTCCCAATTAAATATAAGACATGGAATTACCGCAAGTCTTATTTTATTTAATTATATGTATTTCGATCCTTAAATGCACAACTCCAAATAATGCAAATTAGAAACTCCTTTCTAATTTTATTCTCGCTTCGCCAAGGACTACCGGGTGTCATTTATCGAATCACATAGACATTTCTCTTCTTTTATTAGAAGTGGTAGATTCTTTATCGATCATATATTATCTCCATGTATAACTTGTTATACCCAAGCATACCCTTTGATATACCCTAAGAGTCTTAAGGAATAAGTCAAAGTATAACTCGTCATACACAAGACACTATGATGATCTCAAGTCCAAGGATCACTTCTACTACTATCACTACAGAATTCCTATCGACAGCAAAGTAAAACTCCATTAGTATTCCTTAGCGAGCCAATGCTCAAAGGAATTTATTCTCTAATAAGCACCTACATACTTGCTTTTAGTGTTCCACACAAAATGATCACGAGATCAATCATCCTCATCCAACGAAAGCAAGCAACGATGTACCAATCTATCCGGATTCACTAATCCCCAATTTAGTAATCCAACGATTGGGAACTATTTTAGTTTTAAGCTTTCTAAGAATTTAGATCTCATTAGAATGATCATCATCATTATTCTAAAAGCATTGCTTAAAACTACGGGTTTATCACATATTATAAAACAAAGATCATGTAGATAATTAAAAGCTTTTAATAAATTAATACTTTTTATTAATAAATGAATAAGATTGTTACAAAGTATATGCTTTATCATCAAACATGATCGGCTTTGTGTGCATACTACTTTCAATCTCCCACTTGCACTAAAGCCAATCGTCATGGTAACTCATACTCTTCTTCTCTAAGTGACGATTATCCCGCCATTTGGATAAGCTTTAGTTAATGGATATGTAATGTTGTTCTTAAGAGTCCACTATCTCTATAGTGATTTCCCATCTTTCAATGATTCTTATAATCAAATGAAAGTGCCACAACACATGTTTAGATCCAAGATGAGACTTAGAACTATTCCTAGTTCAGAATGAACTTTTAATCCAAACAATCAACTTGTAGCTTCATTTATAGCTATATACTTTGTCTTTATCACTAAACCAAAGAACTCTTTTCATTGCTTGGAACCTTTCCAATTCATCGCACCAATTGCTCAAGGTAACCCTTTACCTTAAAGTGGATTTTTCTCGTCGCCTTGGTCTCGTCTCAAAAACTTGAGTCTCATAAGCCCTCTAGTTTTAATTAAGACCCACCATGAATATGATCACATCCTTAGTGCTTGGCCAAGCACTTTAAGATGTTTTTCACGCAGACTACATAGTGAACTTCTCCATAATACGACCGATCAACATCGTGTCTCAGATATTTCATCAAGATACATGATTGTCACTCATGCGATCTCTCTTCTCGAGAGTCTGTGGGGACTATTAAGAGAGATACACTCCATAGCTCATCGACATGAGACATCTCTTGAGTTTGCCATGCTAAACGACTTTTAGCATCAAATGAATATATGTTCATTTGGTTAAGTCGAAAGATCCTCTTAAATCTATCTATATAGATTTATATCCCCAATTAAGATACTCTTCCCAAACCATTCATGGAGGAATGTTTAGACAACTTTATCATTACTTGATTGTAGCATTAGTATGTCATTCCTTATCCGTAGTATATCAACATATAATATTAGGAATGTCACTGCCTCCCATAATCGTCCTTTTGTACACACTAGAACTTTTACTCATCGTATGTAATCGGATCATCATCTTCATGATGTGTACCTCATCATCATCATCTATGATGAATCCATACCTCCTAGGTATCTTCTGAGACTATTCCGCATTTACGATTATCTTGCCAGGTACAATAGGTCCATCTATAGTTCCTCTTATTTGACTTATAAAGGTTTTGTGGTTCTCTGAACTCTTCAAGATCTATTATCCTCCCACTAGCCCCTTCAATAATAAACACCTTTATCTTAGAAGGCAACGTGTTTCGCAACAAACACCTTTTTGCTAAGTAGGATTATAGAACATATACCCTAAACTTACTTTAGGATGTCCCACAAATTGTACTTTCACAAATATTGTCCCAAGCTTATCCTTTTGAAACATTTTCACATAAGTTGACAACCCCTTAACTTAACATACTTAAGATTAGAATCCTCCCCGTCCATAACTTTTATGGAGTCTTAGGGGTTGGATTTTGAGGTTACCATTTTCGTAGATATACAACCATTTCTAGAACTTTATCCTGTAAGGATACCGGAATGTCAAGAAAAATCATATGGACCGCACTACGTCCAACAAGGTACGATTTTTCATTCGTGATACATCAATCAATTATTAACGTGTCGATGTGTCTATTATGAGAAAACCATTTGAGATGATCTAGAAACTTATCAGCACAAGTATTTATTCCTTAATCTAATCAAAGAATCTTAATACATTGCCAATTTGTTTCACTTCAATTTTTTTGAACCTTTCAAATAATTCACACTTGTATTTTAAAGCAAATAAACACATTCAACTCTTTGAATGATCATCTCCTTTTCTTATACTAATTTGTTCAATATGCAAAATTATTTTCACGTAAGTCAAGTATACAAAATTTATTAAGTAATATTCCATTTCTATATAAAACATTATTATTATAAATAGAACAACAATTGTTCTTAATTATAATTCCAAAAATTTTATCATTCAACAATAAAATGGAAATAATGTTTCTAACAAGAATCGAATACAATAACAACTTATCGACTTAATAGATTTGCCCAGTAAAGCGATCTTAAACTATAAGTTTCTATAGCTAATGCAAAGAACCTTTGCTTCATTTTCCATACATAGATTACTTATATTTGTTTAGCTTTCTACTTCTTCACTTGGTCCCTTCATAAATCTATATTTATGATAACCAAAGTCGTGATCCAATACCCAAATAGAACCTCGACTTAAAAAAAATTTATTTTAAATTATGAACAAAAATCAGATTGAAACCAAAACTTCACTAAGCTTCTTTGGTTAGCATCGTAAGATGCTTCTCGCAGCTTTCTTTCCAAAGGTCCAGGCTTATTGCGCAGGGAAGTAAACTCCTTTGCTATCCAGACGCTTTTGTTCTTATTATCCTTTGTTTTTGCCTTTTCATTTACCTTCTTTGAATCGCTCTTCTTTCGTAAGATCCTTTGGCCCCTACCAAGAAGACTTTGTTTTTCTTGGTCGGAAAGTCACTCTCAACATTTTCAACATGTTAAAGCAAATCAATCAATGAGGTCGATATCTAGCTTGTTTATATGAAAAATTCACAACAATTGTGAAAGGAGTTCGGGTGAGAGTGCAAGATCAAATCTTGCTCAACTCTCCATCCATGACAAAATCAATATTGTCCTAATCGATCAATCAAATTGATTATGTTAAGAACTTTTGTCTCACTATATAGTGCCATCGGCCATTCTAGATCGGAAGAGCTCCTTAGATATCTCGATATCTATCACCCCATTTTCCTCACCATCAACTACTTGATGTGCAGAATATAGTAAAAGCATCCATAGTTTCACGTGTCGACGCAAGCTCAAGTTACTCACGGATGCGAGCACGATGCATCGAGCCAACTACGGATCATCTCGCCACTTTCTAAAAGTAGCAATTTCTTCCTCGAGGCATTGTCTCGCAACCATTGGAGGGATAGGCGACAAGGACATAAGATAGTTTTTCACCATGAGAACTATTCTCAAATTCCTTAACCAATCCGCTTAATTCGCTTCAAGTTAATTTAGCATCTAATATGCTTCGCAGTTGATAGTAATTTTAGACATTGTAAAATTTCAAATGAATTTGTAATTAACAACATTTTAACATACATTCTTTTATTAATTACCAAAATAAATTAGGTCTTGTTTTAAATTGGCATCTCCCACTATTTTCTTCAAACTATATTACCTCACTTATATAGTTCTAAGAAAATCTAATTAAAGATTTGCTAGTGAGAATAAGGATCCCATTTCAAATGTATATAGCCTTTGTAAGACACAACAAACTATATATAAATAAATAGGTAGACAACTTTTTGTCAATTACATCAACTATGCAACTCCTTTTCTTTTTGCCTCTTAGATTATTTTGATCAAGTGGTGGCACATCCGAATCAAAATTATCCAAGTTAAGTCCGACCTACCACTCCATATATTCAAAAAGAAAAATATCATCCTTGTGGTGACACAACAAAACAATATTGTTCAATTTTCTTTATAAGCATCAAATGTGATAAATTAACATCTTAAATACTTAATACTTGTCTTGTGGTGACATAACAAACTCATATTAAATATTTAATACTCTATTAATTTTATCATGCTAGAAGGCGACGCTCGATATTCCAAATATCTTTGAACGCTTTAGGACTTAATATAAAAATTGAGGGGTTTGTTATTAATTTATCTCATCTTGCTTAATACGCATTTATATATATATATAAAATACGCATTATATTAATTAACATGCTAAGCATGTTTGCATAATATATAATATATATAGTATAAGCATGCACATATAGAATACTATATTCTACCCTTGGATTGATTATGGACTTTTATTATAGTTTGGTTCACTAGAGCCACCAAATGAACCAAAAGGTCAAACCCTAGGGGTGCAAGAAATAATATTTAAATATAACTATTACATTTAAACCCCTGCTCCATTACAAACGGGTCTTCAAGCTCCTCGTTCTTTTCGATCTCCAATTCTTCAAAATTAATTCTAATTATTCCTATTACAAAACTATTTAAAATAAATAGAAAACTTGATCGCTAGCCAAGGGAAATACATAGAGGAGATATAATTTACATTAAGAAAAATTAGAGAAGACGAGGTACGCAGAATTCCCATTTAATAAAACCCATACATTCATGCATCCAACTAAAATAAAATTCAATCGCATCGGTCAATAAATCCATAATCAATCCCATTTATTATCATACACATCACCATACGATCAATAAATAACATTCATCTTATGAATAATAAACATTTAATATATATATTGATATCATTTAATGGACAAATTTAGTTAAGATAAAATCTATTTTTGAATCAAAATAAACTCCTTTATTTTAATCCAAATTTAAATTAAAATAAAATTATTTTATTTTAATTTATCCAATTTTGAATAAAATAAACTATTTTATTTTAATCAAAATCTTTAATCAAAATAAACTCCTTTATTTTAATTAATTATGAATCCAATCAAATTCCAAGTCAAAATAAACTCCTTTATTTTGGAAACACGGATTTTCTTTCTCCTATTCACAAATAAACTCCTTTATTTTGAATAATATGAAATCTTATTTCATATCTAAATAAACTCTTTTATTTAAGGAAATTAGGATTCTTTTTCCTATTCACAAATAAACTCTTTATTTTGAATAATATGAAATCTTATTTCATATTTAAATAAACTCCTTTATTTAAGGAAAGATGGAATACAATTTCAACTCCAATTAGTTATCATGTAATCAAATTCCAACTCTAATTAGTTAAGCATGAAATTTAATTTTAAAATTAAAATAAACTTTATATTTTAATATTAAAATAAACTTTTATTTTAATAATAAAATAAACTTTTATTTTAATAATAAAATAATTAAAAAATATATTATATATATATATATTACTGCATATATATATATATAATATGAATGCCATATATTTATATATATATATATATATATATATATATATATATATATATATATATATATATATATATATATATATATATATACGAGATCCTCGGACCTTTTCTTGAAATCATGTGAATTCCTTTGCAACGTGACTCACTTGGATTAGAAAAGAAACAAGAAATTAAGTGGCAACCTTTATTCAACCTCCATCTACCTTGCAATCCGATTAAAGCATATATATATATATATATATATATATATATATATATATATATAATACCACTGTTGTAACTTTTAAAAAGTAGTAAGATTCTATTCATGAATTCCGTGAGTCAACTTACAAAAAAAAAAAATTTGACCGGATTGACCGCATCACATGCTTCCAAAAAAAAAAATTGCTCCTGCCATGCCTTGATTTCCGTGCGCTGGAATCTAAAAAAAAATGGCTTTTTTTTTATTATTATTAAATTTTATACAACAAAATAATGCCCAATTAAATTGTTCTAAACACATATCAATATACATATTAAATCTAAACAATTAATAAATCGCATAAAGGTTTGGCTCTGATACCACTGTTAGGTTTGTAATATTCAAGAACGCAATCAAATTGCATAAAAGTGCGGAAACGTGTAAAAATCAGAGTTTAAAAAAAATTTACAAACCATATACCCGGATCACCCTTTATGCATAATTATTAATTAAATGAAAAGATAAAGTATAAAATCATACCTTTGAAGATCGAGCTTCCTCATGTACAAGTTCACCTCCAAATCCTTTCTCATTCAACTTGAATCTACCGGGGTTTTGTTCCTTCCTTTGATCAACGTTAGCCACCCATATGTTTGGCATCTAGAGGTGATCCACCAAGAAAAAATAAAGATTCAAGAAGATGGGTATATACTCAAACCCTAGTTTTCTATCTCTATGTAAAAGCGCGATTCTCAACTATTGGAATTATTACGTATGTTGTAAAAGTCAACAACCACATCACCCATAATAAGACTCTCTTATTTATAGATGTAAGCAACCCACTTTAACAATTAAGGAATTGGGATTTATTTAATTAATTAAATTCTTTTAATTAATTAAGCTCCCTAATCTTATTGGGGATAATTAATTAAACTCCTTTAACTAATTTTCCTTCCTAATTCAATTAGAATAAATGAGAGTACTTATATTAAATTAATTCCTAAACTCTTTTTAGAAATTAAAATAATAATAATTGTAATAATATTAATAAGACTCCTCTTATTAATTTATATTTAATATTTCTAAAATATTAAATAATAATATTAAGCTATTTAATTTATTCTATCACCATAGATTAAATTAAATATACATAACATATTATTACGATTATGCCATTAACTTATTAAATAATTATTCTTCCTTTTATGGTGTGACCCTTTAGGTTCTCTATATTAAACCTATTGTGAATAAATCAATTGAATAATTTAATCTTATTTAAATAAATAAATTAAACAATTAATTTATTTAAATAAATAATATTTATTCTACAATAGGATAAGCCTCCCTAACGATCAACGACTTTCCGTGATAATATAGATTTCAACATTAATCATTAAAGAACCTTTCGAGTAAATAGTTACCGTGACAATTCAATCCTTCCACCATACAATGTCCCAATTAAATATAAGATATGGAATTACCGTCAAGTCTTATTTTATTTAATTATATGTATTTCGATCCTTAAATGCACAACTCCAAATAATGCAAATTAGAAACTCCTTTCTAATTTCATTCTCACTTGCAAGGACTCACTGGGTTGTCATTTATCGAATCACATAGACATTTCTCTTCTTTTATTAGAAGTGGTAGATTCTTTATCGATCATATATTATCTCCACGTATAACTTGTTATACCCAAGCATACCCTTTGATATACCCTAAGGGTCTTAAGGAATAAGTCAAAGTATAACTCATCATACACAAGATACTATGATGATCTCAAGTCCAAGGATCACTTGTACTACTATCACTACAGAATTCCAATCGACAGCAAAGTAAAACTCCATTAGTATTCCTTAGCGAGCCAATGCTCAAAGGAACTTATTCTCTAATAAGCACTTACATACTTGCTTTTTAGTGTTCCACATAAATGATCATGAGATCAATCATCCTCATCCAACGAAAGAAAGAACGATGTACCAAATCTATCCGGATTCACTAATCCCCAATTTAGTAATCCAACGATTGGGAACTATTTTAGTTTTAAGCTTTCTAAGAATTTAGATCTCATTAGAATGATCATCATCATTATTCTAAAAGCATTGCTTAAAACTATGGGTTTATCACATATTATAAAAACAAAGATCACGTAGATAATTAAAAGCTTTTAATAAATTAATACTTTTATTAATAAATGAATAAGATTGTTACAAAGTATATACTTTTATCATCAAACACGATTGGCTTGTGTGCATACTACTTTCACATAGTAGGGAGGAAAAGTTGCATTTAGATTGCTCTAAAAAACATTCATATCCTCGAGATTTTCAAATTTTAATAGGCATTGATCCAGTTGATGGCATGGACAAAGAGAAGCAAACTTCCCCACCAGTCCTCACTTATATTCCTCATTCTTTCAATCTTGAAATGGTTGCATTGGTGATTGGGCCGGGTTTGGGGGAAATGGCTGCATTATTTCTCTCCTATTAACGATTTTACTTTTGATTGTTTGAAATACTTTTTGCTCATGGGATTACTTTAACCTAATGCATATAACTATAAAATTTTGTTAGTGCTACTGATATGTATGCATGTAGTACTTAAGTTGCAATTTTTTAGCAGTTTTTAGCCTCTACGTCTATCTCTTGCGTGATTAGAAAAAATAAACATGATGGACAACTAACGTACAAATAAGACATGACATGTTTAAGTATTTTTTTGTCCCAGTGAATATGATGTAGACGTAGCAGCCAAACCCAATAGTGGAACATATTCTTCCTAAGATGTGTAGTTTCTGGAGTTTTGGAATTCTGTTAGTCTGACTGCAACATGACAATTATATTGTAATCAATTCATATTCCACAACAACAATTTATTAATGGTAGTGTTGTTATACTCCTTGAATGTAGTTGTTTGAGTTCTGGTATTCTGTTTAGCTTGCCAGCAAAATGACAACTATATTATAATTAGTACATATCCTATGGTGACTACTGAATCTCACTGACTGCGTCTCCTTAGGTTACATAAATTGAGAAGATATGTAACATGATGAGTGTGTCTATGTGATTAGTTGTATGTGAGTTGAAATTCTGGGAAGTTTTTTTTTCCTTTTGAAGGTTTCTATTGTCCCTATAATTTTTAATTCAATCATGAAGAACGGACTTTATACTTCTAAATGCAGGTTATGGTCAGCTCAATTTGGAAGAATCGCCGTCACGGGGGTCTCGAAATGTGGAATGCTTCTAGAAATTAGAGCAGATTAGCGAAGGCAATTACGGATAAAACTAATTATTGAATTATACATAATTTTACTTCTTAATTGATTTATATTTATTGTGTTGATTGTTGTTTCCAATTGTATTGTTTTATGAATGTTGTTGATTGAATTTGTCGCTCTTAATTTTATGCTACGATAATTCAACTAATTTACATAATTTTAAAGCAGACTAAATGACATTTATGTCTCTCCAAATTGTCAAGTAACTAATTGAATTGTGTACTTAGAGCTCTTTTCTAACATGAATATCGGCAATTTATTAAATTCATTATTCAAACTAGTCCGTGCATTGCACGGGCTATCAACTAGTAAACCCTAATTATAGAAAGGAAGAAAATGGGATAATTAAATTACTCTGATTGAGCAGAATCGGAAGGTGAACCGTGTGGTAAGTGAGCCCATTTTAGAGGGACAACACCATTGCTTTAACCCAAAGTCCAAAACCATTGGCTTGATGGGCTCAGATGACCAAGCCTTCTTTTTCTGTTTTGTCATATGAGAGAATAAATAGGGACCAAAAATTTTTGACTATAAATTTTTTGTTATATAGGTAAAATTAAGATGAGTTTTATTTTAATTTATCGCATATATTTTTACGTTGGTTGTAATTTAGTTTTGTCAAATATTTTTGGATATGTATATCATTCTCCTTTCGTTAATAAATCTTGATCTTTAAAAGTAAATATAGTAATATACAAAGAAAATTAAAATAAACTAATACTTAAATGTAACTTGTGTATAATCAATTATTTGAAAAATAAAGCAACAAAAATGTATTAGTTATGTTGCAAAACTAGTAATACATTTTAATTTCTCCAGTCAATTTGCAAATTTCAAATTTTTTTTGAAGAACAGTCAATTTTTAAAATAATATATATATGCTTTTGGATGATTTTAATTTTTAATAATTATTTATCGTTTTATATAATAATTTATGAGAATTAATTATAATCTTTTTAAAATTATTCTCATAAGAAAATATTACAAATGATAGAGTATATGAGATAAAGTATAATAATTTAAGAATATTATAGATAATTAATATTATATAATAATTATTTTTTGTTATTTAATAATTATTTTTTAATTTTTATGCATACGTTGGAGGATTTGATTATTAACATTTTATTTAGGGAAACATGACCTAAGTTGTACCAAACAAGGAAGCAAAAAATTGAAGGTATATGTAAAGTAAATATAATAATAATCATTAAATATTTTATTGAAAGGAAACATTCCATTTTTCTACCTCACAATCCAAAATATTTTATAAATTGTTATTTAAAAAAAGGAAAAAGAAAAAAAGAACAAAACAGAACAAATCAAAGAAAAGGAGGAAGACCAAGCCTCTGAAAATACAAAAAGAAAACGCAGAGAGGGAGAGAAGAGAAGAGGCTAACGAACATTGATACCTGTATTTTTCTTTCTCCCTCCCCCCCCTCCCTATTTATTTCACTCATTAAATTAATCATATTCGTCTTCTTCATTTTCTGCGCAAATTCTCGGTTTCAAATGACTTCGAAGCTATAGATACAGAATCTATACGTATATATTATTAGTGGTATCGAGAGAGAAAGCAAGGGACAACGGCGCAGCCATGATAACGCGCTCGAATCTGGCGGAGCAGCTGAGGGAGTATCAGATTCGATCCAAGCACAATTGGGCTTCCGTCTCTTTTTTCTCCTCTACCTCTAATCTCTCTTCTTCCAGGTATCCCCTCTTTTTCTAATTAGGGTTTGAATTATTTATTCGGTTTTGCTTTGAAGTTAATTGATTTAATATTTTAGGGAAAATTATGTATTCAATTAGCTAAACATTCAGGGTTTTGTTGAGCATTTGAGAATTTATATGGTCTTCTTAGGAAATTTTCCAAGTGCCGGAATTTGACCTAAGAAATTAATAACAATTGAATATGTGAGATTTGTTAGGCGAATATGTTAAAGTATTTGAGAATTGTAAAAAGGCAAAAACTGTTAATTCTAGCATAAATTGGCATGTCCTGTGTAAGAAATTTATTGGGAGCATAATCGTATCTGACATTACAATCAAGTGTTTCCTTTTGATGGTTTAGCTGCTGATTAAAGTTGTGTTGGAAGATTATGTTTGTACTTAAGCAACATCTTGAGATTTGAGTCTACTATGTTTGAATGTAAGGCTAAATTGTGCGGTTGTTGATAAACGGTAAACTCATAAAAGTACAAAATCTTGAAATTTGATCACATTTTATAGGCACTCGAAATTTGATCACATTTTGAAGGGGTAATGACTGAGAAATAGCTTGCGTAGAGACAACAATTATTTGGGACCCTATATGTCTACTTGTTCATATAAAAATTTTGAGGGTCAAGGTAGTTTGGAAAACTCTAGTTTTGTGGGAAATGACTTTTTTTAAGATTTTGTCCATATGTTCTATAGCATTAGCATTTAGGCTATTAGGTCTTCATTTATTAGTTTTTAAGTTCATGTTGTCTTTTAGTCCGCCAATGAGGTTTCTATTTTCATGTAAGAAATTTGAGTTTTAGGACCTAGTGGTACTTTAAGTGTTTGTATAGGTGTCCAAATATTATTCCTCAACTATAGTAGGCCAATCTAGAGATAATTATGTCTCACCACGTGGTCATGTATATGAATAAGATTATTACAGTATAGACACCTCGGCAAGTGGAGTTTCTAAGTGCCTGAAAAGTAAGATTGTAAATTTTCCCCATGCAAACGAAGTTTATTTCCTTGGTGATATTGACGTTTGTTTTGATGCTTTATTGATCTTATAACTAAAAATTTCAAATTGTTCTGCCCCCTCTTTATCTGAAATTAAGCAGTTTGAAAAATCTAATTTTGCTATAAAGCCAACATCTTTAGTTTGAGACCGAAGATCCGGATTTGTTATTAGAAGTGGTTTTGAGGGAGTTGGTCACAATCTAATGTGTGCTTCTGCAATTGAACTAGTTTTGTATATAATGATTAATTGCTAGTATTTTCATGCCTATTTACATTACTGTTTCTCCTTGGGTGAAGCAATTTGTTAAGCCTATGTAGTGTTCTAAAAATCGTTAGGCGGAACTAAGCGGCGGAGGAGCCTAGGTGTCTTCCTAGGCGGACTAGACGTTTCCTTAAGCGGTCTTATTTATTTATTGTTCCTACTGTATATACATGTTATACTATAGAAAGTATATAGTAGATGTAATGTTTTTAAATATTACATTAATCATTGCTCTTTTAAGGATTAGCAAATTCATTTCAAGTATTGTAGAACTTCAAAGTAGAGGTTTGATTCTACATAGGCGGGGGCCTAGGCACTTAGCCAAATCGAGGCAGTAGAGGACCGCCTAGCGTATTGGCGGGGATTAATCGAACCTAGGCTGGGATTGTTAGAACACTGAGCCTATGCACTTTCTAAGAGAGAGAGAGAGTTTCAATAACCGGTCAGTTTTAGGTTATAATTTCACTGTTTTAGAGGTACTGTACATTACATAAATTTTTGGTGTGTGCTGCAGCCTGCAGTAATAAAGATGGTAACATATAAGAACTAATGATTTTGTTAATAAGCGAAAAAAGAGGAGAAGAAAAATTAGTGTTTAGTGGAAGCTCGCATTTAACAGCATGCCGTTTCAACTTGAAAAATTGTGTTTGAAAATAGTGTATGCTGATGTTCGGCAATCTAATTGATGGTCAAATCCGTATCTAAGACTATCTTGATTTCTATTTGCGAGGCTATTTAATTGGGTTAACTTTGAATAGAAATTGAGTTTGGCATTGACGTCTGGACTCTGTAGCAGACAGAATTTAATCAATTTATTGACCTACCAAGATGCTCAAAGATGGATTGAAGTTTTCAATGTGGTTGTTTTTTAGTGGAAAAGTTGTATTTTAATTTGTATTATATTTGAAAACATTTCAATTACTGATATCATGGACTTGGTTTGTTGACTTCCTTGAGGACAACAATCTATTCATTTCTTTAATCTATTATGTTTTCTCCTGGAAGTTGCGTAACTTAATGATCTTATTTGTCTCGCTGAAAATTATGATCATGCATATACTTTCTTTTACATGTGCGTTATGTATGCATATTTCTCTATTGGCAAAGCACCACTCTAATATAAACTATGGGTTATTTTTGTTCTATTTGGATGCAGGGTGGATGTTGTGCTCTTTGTAATATGGGAACTAGTCATTTTAGCTTTCTTGGTTTTCTCTGCAGTTGCGTTATATTTCAGGCATTTGAGACTTGCTTTTATTTTGGTATGCATCACATTGTTACTACTTTTATGCATGAAAATTACGAAGCAAGTAAGACTGGCCAGGAAAAAGAAACGGAGGATGCTTCTACCATTATCTATGTAAACTTCATCAGGTTGTAAATTTTATTTTCAGCTTGACTCAACTTTGTTGTGGACAGTGGGAGAGTTCTTGATAATCACTTCTGGTCGTGTTCTTTTTTTGGTATATGTAATTGCTCCTAATGCAAACTGATTAAAAAAGTATATTGATGTCATATTGACTGGTGTTTACATGTTTAGGTCAGAAATATTTCGATGTCCTGATTGAGGGTTAATGCATTCTACTTCTTGGGATTGACTTGTGCTCGAGGCATTAATTTTATGGTTGAGATAATTGAGAGGAGAGAATTATTTTCATTATTTCCTTTTCTGTTTTGCTTTTAATATTTAGTTAATCTATTACAGGGAATATCCCCAACCTTGCCGCTAACATGTTCATATGAACGATGATCAGAATTTCCAAGGTTGAGATATTGAAAAGAGAAGTCATTTAATCTGCTAACTATATTATGTTATAACGTTTATAATGATAGATATTTAATGCAATGATAGTTTTATTGCGAATATTGACCTATTTAAAATATGAGTTCGGTAGACCTCGCAAAATTTTTGATTTACATAAAATAGTTATGGGTCTAAATAAATTCATTTTAATATGATTTGTATGGGTTTGAACCCAAATGGTTATAAATAGTTTTAATATAGGTTGACCTATATTTTACTTTTTTAAGAAATTTATGTATTTCTCTTTTTCATTATTTAATTAATTATCCCTTTCTAATTTTTCTAATACATTATCTTTCTAAAATAAATTAATATACTTTTTCACTCTAAAAATTTATATAGTGTTCATTCAAAAATTAAAAATTAAAAATTAATATATTTTCTCTCTGTAAAAATAGTCTCATTTTAATTTTTAAAATCTCATTCAAAAATGATTTCCTCTCTTAAACACAATTTGCAGTTGATGGGATGGGATGTAGTGGACCAACCCTCATGCCCATGTTGGTGATGTGAGATGCCGAAGGGACATGATTAATGGGCTACAAAAAGGAGTCTTCCTTAACGTCATGTGTTTTTATACCTATTCATTCCGCAAACACCAGGAAGCGTGCGTCGTCCATGACAAAAGGATGGGCAAAAGGGTATGTCATCATATTGATGGATATCATAATGGATAATTAGGATTAGATCAATCCTCCTGATTGTTGGAAATTTTTCTTCTTTCTCAACAACAAATGAATTAAATTGATTATCATAATCATCTGCTTGAAAATGTTTTGCTTACATATAAAATGCGTAACCAAACTATTTAAAATTTCAACTACTTACACATTTGCTAGCAAGTAATGGCAGACTTGTCGATGCAAGCGGAACATTTCCAGATAAATTGGACCAGAAGAACAAAATGAATTTGTTGCAGCGAATAAATGAATTATACAAATTCTTTTTATTGTTCCGGTCTAATTATCCTGTCAAATTTCATAGAGTTATTTTTCAAAGTTTGGAGGTTGCAAGCTTTATGAGATCTTTTCTAAGTATCTTGCCTGAAGGAGTCTTGGGAACAGAAGTTACAAATGCGATTCGTCGAATTTTCTTGTAGGGAGCCACCTGTTTGCAGATTAATTAACATGTTGAGTTTACCTTCCAACTAGCTAGTAATACAATAATCATGGCAGAAATGGAAATTCAGATTATATATTTTTTTCACCTGTTTAGTAATAAAATCCATGATTGAACTATCCGAAATATCACTTCCAGCTTTTCGAACCACATATGCCATAGGAAACTGCCCAACATCCTTATCGGGGAATCTGATAAACATGAAACAACAAAGGATCGGACCATGTTAGTTAAATTCATCTATTCTTGGCAAAGATAGTTATGAAAATTGACAAATTTTTTAATGGACTGAGTTTGAATTTTCTTTCACAATGATGGAGAAAGAAAACTTACGGAATGACAGCAGCATCAGCGATTTCTGGATGAGTGAGCAACAAAGCCTCTAGCTCTGCCGGAGGAACCTACCAAATCAAGTCCACAGTCTTATCATTACACCATATTCACTATACCAAACTCCCATTTTGTGATTATTGGTGCAATAACAGATCTGATTCCAGGCGTTCTACACACACGTAGAGTTATATTTCAAATGACCTTTGTTATACAACAAGTATTCATACATTTACAACTCTCATCTATATATATAATTGTCTGGAATCCAAATCCCTCAAGAACATGACCTAATTAATCAAACAGTTATTGGATTGTCAAGAACATGTACCTAATCAATACCGATTGGATTGTGTAATGTATGATAATAACCGAAATTAATTAATATATATATATATATATATATATATGGGGGAATATATTCACCTGATAGCCCTTGTATTTGATGAGCTCCTTCAACCTATCAACCACAAAAATGAATCCATCATCATCAATGTAGCATAAATCTCCAGTTCTTAACCAACCTTGAGAATCTAGAGTATTTGCAGTTGCCTCTGCATTACTGAAATACCCTGCAAAACACCAATTCAAATATATATTAATTAATAATCTTCTAATTAATACTCTTAACAACTTATCCTCACCATGTCTATTATTGAACAAGTCCTGTTTCCATGCTGCGTCAAGTGTTAAACCAGATCCAGTTACTCTCTCTAGTACGTACCACCCATGCAAGTTCATATAGGAAAAATAAAAAAGAAAAACACAACTAAATATTCTCTATTTTGAAAATGAAAATCCTATTAAACATGTAGTTTTTTTTTTCCCATTTTGTTTACTTTAATTTTTAGCACCTGATGCGACAACTCGAACAAATTTTTTTATTTTTATTTTTGAATATAACAATTAATCTTTAAATATGGAATTGGTATTTTTACAAATTCCCCTCATAAATTTTTACAAAATTTTCCAATTCCATTTAAATATAATACTCCATTTTAAAAAAGATTATCTTTTACCCGACTTGGGTTAATATTCCGATTAATAATACACTTTATGGGATTTTTACATTATTTAGGTAAATATTTAATATGCAAGTCATAATTACTTTTCTACAAAGCATTACTCATAAAACCGACCCACCAATGGAGCTTCATTTGTCTTCTACCCCAATATAATTCCAAAGATGCATATTATATATAATTGTAAAAAAACATTTGATTGGTGCTTTTTTGTTGTTTATGTAAAAACCCAAGGGTAAGGGGTGAGCATATGCATTAAAGCCATTAACAATATTTTAGAAATTTGACCGTTTCCTATGTACATTAATTATGGATTATTAAGGTCCATCTTAGTATTATACTTTTTAATTAATTTTTTCCTATACAATTTTAGCCACATAAATATTATATTAAATTACATAATAAAAATCATGATAAATAATTGTATCACCCAACTTTTGTTAAATGTATTAAAAAAAATTTGAGTATTTAAATATAAATATTATATTAAATTACATAATAAAAATCATGATAAATAATTGTATCACCCAACTTATGAGTTGTTAAATGTGTATTAAAAAAATTGAGTAAAAATATAATGTAAAGAATCATACCTTAATTAATTGTTTTAAATGGAATAATATTTAAATATTAGTTCCACGAATTTTTTTTACACAACGGTAAATCTCACTTGTTATTTATATAAAAAAAACTTTGTAAAATTATTATTTTTACCGATAGAAATAACAATTACCTTGTTTAAAATAATCCAGTTTCAACCAAGTTTTTCATCCAATATTTACCGCCAAAATCTTTTTTTTTTTAAACATCTTGGTTAAACAGTACGATATGAACAAAGACTAGATACAATATTTCCTGCTAACCTAAGAGGCTATGAGCACTGGAAAAATAAAATAAAAAAAGAACTCACCAAAAGTGTGATTGATTTTAAAATTAGAATACTTCGTACCTTTCATAATGGTGGGGCCTCTAAGCCACAGCTCTCCATTTCGATTAACCGGCAATGTCTCTCCGTTCGCCGGATCAACAATCTTCGCCTCCATGTTCGGCGTCAACAACCCCGCCGACCCGTATCTTCTACTCTCCTCCAACGAAATCGTCGCCGATCCTGTCCCGGTCGATTCCGTCAATCCATACCCCTGCAAAATCTTCACCGCCGGAAAATTCTCACGAAATCCCTCTACCACCTCTTTACTCAGCGGCGCTCCGCCCGATAGCACCGAACCCAACGTTCTCAAATCATACTCCCTCTTAATCTGATCGGCGTTCTTCACCAGCGTCACCAGTATCGGTGGCACCACCGGCAAGTGAGTTGCTTTGTATTTCCCGATCGCGGCGAGCATTTCGTGCATCTCGAACTTCGATATAACTACAGCCGTTGTTCCGCATGCTAATAGAGCCAAGACAAACCACGCTAAGCCGTATATATGAAACATCGGGACCGTACAAATGAATGTTTGATTTCCAAGGCCTAAATCTCCTTCGGCCAAATTTAACAGTCCAACTAATGTTTGTACCATGGCGATTAAATTCCGATGCGACGTAATAACGCCTTTGCTTGCTCCGGTCGTACCGGATGAGTAGAGAAGAGTCGCCGTGTCGTCTTGCGTCACTCGGTCCTTGACTCGGCTTTGACTTGTTTCTGTTTTCATCATGGCATCTAATGTAGTTATGGTATCGGATTTGGATGACGTGGAAATGGAATCACCCATTAGTACAATCGGGAAGTTTGAATCTGCGAGTTTGATTATTAATTCAGGCGTAGTGAATGCTAGGATTGGTTTTGAATCCGCGATTTGTTTCGCAATTTCGGAGTTGGTATTGAGTGGGTTTGCGGTGGTGATAATCGCGCCTAGGGACAAAATCGAGAGGCAAATAATTGGGAAGAAGATGGAGTTAGGAGCGAGAATGAGGATGACGTGGCCTTTGCGGATTCCCATGCCAGAGAGTGACGTGGCGACTGACTCAACGGCTTTCCAGAGGTCGGAGAAGGTGAGGCGGCGGCCGGTTGCGGCGTCTATGAGGGCGGTGTTGCCGTGGTGGGCATGGGAGGAGATGAAGGTGGTGATGTTGATGCATTGATTGGAAGGTAAAGCGATGGGTTTGCGTTTACTGTAGAAAGTGGAGTCTGATTTGCAAAATCCACTATTTGGATCGATCATATTCGTTTGCCTGCTAAGCTGAGCTGCCATGGGAGTGCACTGCGATTGGTTTACGGAGTGCGATAATTTAGCGGTGGTGATGAGCTATATTTTGTTGTTGTTTGATGTCTGGTCAGTTAGTAGAGGAGATAATATTTTGATTATACTACCATGTTTTATTTTGTGTTTATGGACGGACTCGAACGGGTCATGTTGGCCAGAGCGAGCTGATATTATCAAATGCATATATTGAATAATGGATTCGGTTATCATAAAATTATGATCAGTTGATTAATTAATCAATCTGGTGTTAACATGCAACGTGAGAGGTAACCTTCTGACTTGCGTGTCGATACAATATTAGTCAATTGACCAACATTAATTTTATGCTAATCACTTCCTTAAATAAAATGGGTCGCTTGAGCAATTAGGATAAAATAAAATAAGAAATTGATATTTTTACTGATATTTTTATATAAAAAGTGTCGCTATAAAATCTATATCAACGATTTTTTTGTGAAAATAAGATTCTAATAAAATACTAAGCTTGTCTTTAATTATCTCCTCAAATCTCCTTTTGTTATTGCTTTTATTTTGCTAGAGACTAATTTGTTTGATAATTTTTTTTATTTTTACAAATAAATAAATATTTTTTAATTATAAAAACGAGACTCCATATTACTACTCTTTTACTCTCACTATCTTAATTACATTTTTTCCTTAAAATTCTTTACTTCTCTCACCATACCACTCACTATCATCCACCACCCATTACCATCACTCATACATTATTCGTGATTTTATTTAAAATAATTATTTAATATTTATTACACTATTATTTTACCCTAAATTTGTATAAATTGATTTAAGAATAAAATAATAATAAAATTTTGTATTAAGACATACTATACGGATTTGTCATCAAACAACTTTTTGACATTTGACTCTATTTTATAATATTGAGGTCGATTATTTGATTTTTGATGACAATAATAAGTTTAGAATACGAAAATTAAAGATAATAAATTATCCATTCTTGTGGTAATCCTCGATTTTATTAATAAAGATTTAAATTTGGTCGAAATAATTTTTTTAATATTATGGTGTGAATTTGAGATAATATTATAGTTGTGGGTAGATTTATAAATTTTGCAAAAGATGCAAGTGATTATATTATATTCGATTGGTTTTAATATTATTCGGTTTAGCGATGAATATTCGTCAGATAACTACCAATCATTGGTGGACCTTACAATGTAATTATTATTTGATCGGAAAAACGACAAAAATATTTTATTGAAATAACGGCGGAAGTTTTACCGTAGTTCTTGTTGAACTACCTTCAGAAGAAAAGAAAAAGAATCACGTGTGGTTGCATAAGAAGACACCGGTATTGATTATTGATCTTTATGTGAGAAGTCACCAATTTGATTCCATTATCACGATTAATAATATGAATTATTATAATGATAATGACGTTTTGTTTTATTCAGATTATTAACGTAATAAAACGAAACATCTTTTATATAAAATAGAATCTTTATTAAAGTTATTCTATAAATAGAATATATTATATTTTATTACGCGTAGTGTTAAGTAGTGTTTTGCGTAGTGTTTTGCGTAGATTGCGTAGTGTTTCAGATAAGAAATGTTTTTATATAAATAGAATATATTATATTTTATTTAAAAGATTTTTCTTTAAATATGGATCACGATTAAAGTAAATCAATCCTGACCGCTCATGGATTAATTCTTATGCATTCCATTTTCCTATAAATAAAATTTCATTCCTTCATTATTTTCTTTACGAATTCATCAAACTCTGTAGAAAAAAATTATAGAGAGTGTTTAGAGAAAAAATTATGTAGCAAGAAGAAAGATTCTCGCTACTTCACTACTTCTTATATTCGATTTTTTACTGTAAGGGTGTTATTCTTCTTCTTCGAAGAAAACTTCATTATTCCATTCACTATTATTCATTTGGAATAACTCGTAAAAGTGGCATACCCTATACATAACCTCAGATACGCTGCAGACACCCTATACTTGGTGATATTCTTCATTGGAACATCCTGTCATGCGTTTTTACACCTTAATTCTGTTCCGCTTTTTATTATTCTGTTGGAACATCCATGCTCATGTGTTTTACACCGGACGCAAGTTCCGCTCTTTATCATTCTCGTTGAATATCCTATCTCGTGTGTTTTACACCTGGATCCTGGTTCCATCTTTATTATTCTGTTGGAACATCCCGTCGGTGTAATTTCACCCGACCTCTTGCCCGTTATTATTATTCTCATTGGAATAACTTTACATCATGTCAGAAAGACCGCATGCATGGTGATTTCTTTTGTTATTCCATTCTTTATTATACTCAAATGGTTAAAACTTTGACTTATATACTCCATGAAATTAGTAGAATATCCTCGATATTTGCGTTTTCATCCAAAGATCTTCTCGCCGAAATATTCTTCCCGATCATTCTTGAATTTTACTCTCACGTAAACAAGATTATGTTGACAATTTGGGCGTTAATAATTCATGGATTAAATAATTCTTGAACTTGTTTTATCGAATTACTATGTCATTGTCATCATCCTCACGTTATATTATGTTATCTTTTTACGCGCATGATAGATGAACTTAGTATGATTATGATGAAAGATCATTCTAAGATAATCACGACTGATATAAATGATGTGACAAAAGTCCTCAAATACACCAGAATGCAGTTGATGGATAGTTTTTGGTATGATTATGACCAAAAAGTGATTCTGTTTAGTGGCACGACCATCGATAATTTGATGAAAATCCTCGAATCGCCAGATGCAGGGGATGATTAGATGTAATGGTTTATTTATTAAAATCAGTCTCAAATGATAAAAATTGATGAAAACCTTTTAAAACCTAAAAGATAGTAGACTTTATTCTCTACTCGACTCTTTTAATGGATTCTTTATTCATCACGCAGCTAAACCCATTGTCTATCAGATTTTATCGGTTTAACATCATTGAAGGCTAATGATAATTTATTCTGCGATATCTTAGTCCTAATATTTTTACTTGCTATTTGAGCTTTCACCCTTTCTTTCACCGTTTTCTTCGATCTTTGGGGACGAGTCGGGGAATCTGAGAATGGTCCGTAGGATAAGATTAGTATTCCTCACTATTCTCAAATAAATAGTGTGATAATAGTTGAATGAGGACTTTTGAGTTTGTATAATATCTAGTAGATAATATTTGTATTCAAACTCACGCTTTATGTCAGATTGCATACCCATGCTTATATTAAGTAAGTTGATTGAATTTATGTATCTACGTAGTGGCGGCCACACCCAAGATGGGTGATGTATCTAAATTTCGCAGGCGTCAATTCTCCTCCTTATTTAAACCCTCCTTCTATGTTAAGATAAATTATTATAATAAATTAAGACATTAAAAAAAGAGTTTTATCCCAAATAGAGTCTCTATTTTATAAAAAAACCTTTATTTTAATAAACTTTTATTACATAATTTTATGAAACACCATCCATGTCTAAGTTTGGTTGCAAAATGGATGGGCAAAAGGATATGTCATCATACTATATGGATATGCTATCCAGATTCCAGATCACCTCATTCTTAACAGGTTCCATAATGTTTTTTTTTTTATTTCTCTTTTTCATTCCCACGGGGCCACAATCCATGGAAATTGATAATCAAACGGAGTAATTAGGATTATAATCTCCTAATTACTGGTACAGTAAAAAATAATCTATATACCACAAACCCTAAAAAATAGAAAGAAAATTTATTTTTTTGGTCTTCGTCTTTGATTTTTGGATATAGATCTTGAATTGTACTTTAACTAAAATATTTTTTAAAGTCTCTCTAATTTTTATTTATTTATGTTAAACCAATTCAAATATTTACTAAGAAAACCCAAACTTAATAGAGCTATTTTTCTTATACATGTTCTTTTTAGTTTAGGCTTTTACGTTCTACTTATTAAAAGTCCATACAACCCACTATTGAATTGTTTATTTTTACAAATCATCTCAAATTCTGTTTAAAAAGTTGATTTTAATGATTTTTTTTTAAAATTATTATTTTTATCCTATTATTCGCGTGAACATACCAAATAATAAGCTAATAACCAAGTAACATATGAGTCTCACAAAATTATCCATGTAACCATTAAAATATAAAATTTATATGTTAAAATTAATTACAAAATTGCAAAACATTAAAAATCTATCAAAAGATATATAAATAAATTACAGAGTTAGAAAATTAAAAAGAATTAAAATGTGGAGTATTAAATGAAATATAATAATAGAACAAATTAACTTAAGTAAACAAATTAAACAA
The DNA here is from genome assembly GCA_020205615.1 of Panax quinquefolius. Taxonomy (NCBI): domain Eukaryota; kingdom Viridiplantae; phylum Streptophyta; class Magnoliopsida; order Apiales; family Araliaceae; genus Panax; species Panax quinquefolius. The sequence goes on along the minus strand of CM035162.1, from coordinate 139,002,173 downwards.
CTTAAACACTTTAATTTTAGACCCATCCTGTTTAATGGGTTTATTAATTTTTTAATCAATTTGTTATATAATTACAAATTATTTGTTATATTATTTTTATTTTAATTAATTGAGATATATTTTATTTTGTAAATAAAATATATCTTCTCATGTTCTTCCCAAGTTAATAGAATTATTAAGATATATATTTTTCTTCTATGATTTTATTTATTTAATTTAATTGTTTAATTTGTTTCAACTTTTAGATTTATTTTTATTTTTTTTGAAAATTTTAATGTGTGGATATTATTTGACAAACTCATGTGAATAACTCGCTTAAAAATATTATTATTTTTTTTTTCACAACTTGTTCAAACGAAATTTGTGATAATTTATAAAAAATAAATATTATAATGAGTTGACCGTTAAAAATTTTAATTTAATAATAAATTTATAAATTGGGATCGAGTAAGGTTGGAAAAGTGTATTTTACACCCTTTTCCTCTTATCACTTCAAACTTTTGAAACTGGAAATATGAATTCTGTTACTTTACATTCAATTATTTATCGGTTTCTGCGAAACGATTCGAGCCAGCACTTGTCCGGTTCAGTACTCGGTCCGGTTTTAATAACTATATAATTACTGATAGACGACGATCGAGTCGTCGAGCTCTGTCATTTCTTGTATTGGCGAAAGCTAGGGCTTTACGGAGAGATGGGAGGAGGACATGGACATGGCGTGACATACAAAGGTGTGACAATTCATCATCCAAAGCGTTGGCATTCTATCACCGGAAAGGGCATGTGCGCCATGATGTGGTACACGACTTTGATACTTGATTTATTCTTCCTCTCAATCTCTCAGATATGCGTTTTTTGCAATTGTGCAGTAAATTAAACTCAATTACTATCTAATATTAATGTAATTGATGTCACTTAGCTGTATGCTGTCAAACTTTGTAGGATATTGAATCGTTAATGATGCAATTAATTTAAGATCATTTTATAATTCAGTTTAGTTGATTGCACGAGATTTTTTAGTTATACATCTAATTGAAGCCTTATTTATACTGATCAAGTAATTTGGTAACTGGAATTAAAGTTTATGTTTCTTATGAATGAGCTTATTATCGACATTTGGAATTGGGCCACATACTTATTAACTTTCTTTGATTACTAGTTGTATACTTGAAAATTACCTTTGTTTCGATATGGTCAGTTGCTATAAGTTTAAGTTTTTAGTTGAATTTTTTTTACCTCTTTTATTGTGAACAATTTTAGGTTTAATTTATATAAGAGTAATTTTAGAATTATAAGTCATCAACTGTTTTGCGGCCTGTTATTTGGAAGATAGGGAAGACTAGTGAAATGGTTACGGTTTGAATAGAACTTTTGTCTTCAAAAGAGAGTACCTCTATTAATCCATTTAATCTATTATATGAATGTTATCCTTTTTTCTTTCTTCTTTTTCTAACGTATACAAATATGTGTGTAAGACTACTATTTTCTCATTATGATAAAGATTGCTTAATGTAGGGGAAGTTGGGAACTACTAAATTTAACATTGATGGTGATTAAAAATATATAATAGCTTTTGGTTTTAGGAAAACTATGCCCATTATTGAAATAAAATGAGAAACTGAATTCTAGTAGGCGATTCGAAAGAGTTGATACAAGGCTTTATTTAGTTTTGTTAAGCTGAAATATCTCCTTTATTTTTGAATCATCCGCTTTAGCTGTGTGCTACATGCCATTTTGATCCCAAGTCTTTTGCCATTTCCATTGAACTCTGACCACTCAATGTTCTCCAATCTTATCAATAATATTGTGTCCGGTGGTGGAATAATGTAAGGAAATCTCAGTTCCTTGTTACCATTATCACAATTTATCAATTTTTACAAACATATAATGTTTAACTTCTGCATGATTTTTCTGTTAGCATTTCAGCAACCAGGTTACCTTTATTCCCTTAGTAACATAAACAATATGCTGTTGGGTAATTAGGGTTCACACCTTGCGTTATTGGGGAATAGGGCTCATGATAAGCAGAGCTTTGTGAGTGTAAAGTGTTGGGATGCAAGGATTGTTAGGAGTTAGAAAAGGTGTAAAGTTAGAGGCTTGATTAACAAAAAATGCAGATGTCAAGGAGCTATCTTGAATGCTGTGAATGGTGTTTAGTGTTCATAACAGTTCTTTGGTTCCTTTGACTTGAAGAAAAAAAATCACTTTGGCTCTGGGTTATTGGTTTGCGGGTTTAGGACTTTTTGAAGAAATTGATTCGTTTTATTAAATTATGTCATTTTTTTGTTTAAAAATAAATGTAACTGTTTAATTATATGATGGTTGGCTGATGGAGGAAATATATAAATTATGAACAAAGTTTGAAGAAACTAGGCACATACCTAGGCTTCTGTACGCGTTCATGGCACATGGGTTGGATTATAATCACATAATATGAATATGGCTTCAAAACTTTGTTTTCTGTCCAATTCTCTTGTTATTGAGTTTTTAAATGAATAGAAAAGGTCATACATGGACAAAAAATTTGACCACTTTTCTTGCAAAAGTTTTTCATCTAAAAATGGACAGATCGATTTGAACAGAAAACTAAATAACATAAGCAATATTTTTATAATTCCTATTATACCCTCTGCATTACAAACACAACAAAAAATTTATATAAAGGTAAAATAATAGTCTAAATGTAAAACTTAAGTTTTCTTTCATTTCCTTTATAAACTTAGTAGCAACATGAAAGAAAACTTATAAGATTTTTATTCTTTTCTTTAGTATTCTAGTTTAACTTTGCATTTTCTTTTATTTGCTGTTAAAAACTCAGAAACATAGTGTAAACTACTCTCTAAACAATTGAGAAGCATTAATCTGCTTTACGTATAGGCTTTTCGTGGTGCTCCTAAATCTCACATGCCCTTGACTTCTTGTTTGAAATAGGTGATGTTGGCTAGATACTTTATTTAAGAAGACTTACAAAAGACATGTATAAAAGTTTCACTAGTCCTACACATGTCCTAGAAAAATAGGAGTATGATTAAGTGGTTGTTATGAGGATCCAGGTACAGTTATATAAGTAAATTTTAAATTATCATCAACTCTAGATAACATTATTAAACCCAGCATATAAAAGTCTGACTAATAGATACATTGGTTATTGCTAAATAACTAATGGAATCAAGAAACATCTCATTTCTAAGTAACCTACAGAGAATAAAGAAAATCAGAAGCATGATTTTCATTGCTAGTAAGATGCCTGATATGTCACACTATTAGAATTATCTGTGCTTCATAAACAGGGACCCATTTTGAAATTGCTACATTAGTTACTAATAAACTAAGTTGGGTTTATGCTTTCAGGTTTTGGATTTTGTATAGGGCTAAGCAAGATGGTCCTGTAGTATTGGTGAGCTTAAGTGTTTTTCTCCTTTTAGTTTGATTGATCTCTCCTTTATAAATTTTTAATTTATTGTTTTCTCTGAGGTTTCTGGTTCATCTTTTAGGGCTGGCGACATCCTTGGGAAGGCCATGATGATCATTCCGGTGGCCATGGACATTGATATTAGGTAAATTTTGGGAAATTACTAATTAATGAATTGTTGTATTGAATTGTATTTGACTTTCAGCAAGATCATTATTACAGAGTAAATTCACTTATAATTGAGGCATTTTACTGAAGAATTTATAATTGAGGCAAGTTGAATTAATAATGAAGGAGAAACTCATTTTTCTTGCATTTGCTTATTGTTACATAAACTTTGAAATCATAATGATTTATAGATGAAGTATAAGCAGTTTTTTAATTGATATTAATCTAGACCTCCTTTTGTACTCTTTGTAAACTATTTAATTATGGTGATCACGAGAACTTTATTGTTTTGGTTATAACTAAAGTGTTGTCTCAAAGAAGAAATATCCAGAAGACCTTGGAGATGGTTTCTAGATAAAACTCACAGAGAGATTTATGTAATGATAAATCTCATATAATTACCTAAAGCATCTTGTGCCTGTGGATGGGAATGTCTTGATTTTAATTGTTCATGTCACTATGAGACCAATAACCCCCTGCCTTGCCAGGCCCCCGCCATGCACCCCCTCACCCCCCACCCCCCCAAAAAAAAAAAAAAAAAAAATTTAAAATTTAAAAATTCAGCATCAAAATGAAATGAAGTAGAACATGGCAGGCTTCTCGGAATTTGGCTTTAACCCAAATACAGTTTGGTTGTGCTCACCTGAGCTTAAAAGGCCTATCCTCAATCTACACTTGGTAAGGCAGTCAAGCTTGACTTACTGTTGAAAACATGATACTTGAGTATTTGTTGGACATTTGGCTTGTTCTTGTGTTAAAGACGTTACAAAAGCCGGCGTGATCCATTATTTTTGTGTTATCAGATGTTCCATTATAAGCTAGGATTTAACCTTACATGTAGTTGGCAGTGGAAATGAACCATGAGATTATATTTGTTTGAATGATACATTTCTCATAGTCTACAAATCCATTTGGGTTAAAGGAGAAGAAGGTTATTTAAAATCCGGCCTCTCATTCTCTCTTCTAATTATATTATATTATATTGTTTTCAGGTACGGATGCTCATCTTGGATTTCTGTTGAATAAATTGACTGCACATTAATTGCTGGACAGTTTTTCTTATTTTGGTGGAGGCTCTTCTCCATGGGTTAATGGTGCTAGTCTTTGCAAGTGTGTAACTTTACAATATCTATGCATGCTCTTCTTCCTTTTGTGGTGCCTCCTTTTATTTTGTTTATTAATTTACATTGCAACAACGTTATGGATTGGATTTATTATTGTAAACCAAGATAGATGCTACAAACCATGTCAAGGATTGTATAATTATGCTGATGCGAAGGTAGATGAGAGGACAATTTATCAAACAATCAGAAGAAGAAAGCTAATATGCATATAGTGATGCTAATTGCTAAAGAAAAGAAGAGAACTAATGAAAACACATAAAGCTGTTTCTCTCGTTTTATTTTCAAACCTTTTGGCTTTTAGTAGTATCCATATGTTTTGTCTAAATACTAATCAATTTTTACACTGAACTAATATTTTATATTATGATGCCGTTATATTGAGACGTAAAAATGAAAATGATATATTTTGCGAATTTATGAGGGTGCGACTTTTTTGTTGCGTGAATAAACTCTTAGTGATAATATTTTTAATAATAATTATATACTAGTTGAAAGTTTTCGTAATTAATAACAGAACTCGAGTAAAAAAATAAATAATAATAAATAAATAAAGTCGTTAAATAATGAAAACTTTCATAATAAATAACAGAACTCAAACTCAAGTAAAAAAAATAATAATAAATAAATAAAGTCGTTAAATAAGACTCTTTTCCGACCTAACAGAACATTGTAAAGAAAGATTTATTGTTTAAATAATCTAAAATGAAATCAATGAATATCTTTATTATAATAGCTAACAATGAATTAAAAATCAATGAATTGAATTGTTACAATTAATTCTAATATATCATTTGGCAGTGAGGGGTGAAGGGCAAAACCAAATGAAAACCCTGAAAATAATGGGTGGGTTAATCTGTCTGTCTGTCTGTCTGTCTCGTAGCTAGCTAAGTACGTACGTAACTAGGACTAGGTGGTGAGTATGTTAAGCAGGGAAACTCTGGTACAAATCAACCGCCTAAATATACACTCTAATTCAACTTCAAGATCTTCCATAACAATCTCCACAGCCTCTAATCTCTTATTCCCAAATTCAAACATCGTTGTATCGCAATTCTCCCACAAGCTTAAACTATTCACTCGCATGAACTTTGACCTAAAAGACCCTCTGTAATTTGATTTACAAATAGGGTTAGGCATGGACATTAGTGACATTAGTGACTCCACAATACAAATAGTTGTCACCCTCACTTCCCTTAGCACATTGACAACAACCACAAGGTGGTTATGATGATGATCAATTTGAGAGATCATACAATTGGTCTTCATTCCTTTCAACAACCTTAAACAATTCAACATCTCTTTCTTTAGCTTCTTTCTTCGAATACAATAAGCTGCGAATTTGTTTTCAACCGCGGTGGCTTCGCCGAGGCTTATTCTACGGAAGGTGGATTGAAGTTCTTGGAGATGGTCTTTTACCAGCAAAAGAACATCTTTTGTGGTGCCACACACGTCTAACATTCCGAGGGACGCTTCGGACACCTCGTGAACATATTTCTCTTGTTGGTGGTGGACTAGGGCTCGTTTGGTTATAGGAGAATGAAGTAAATCATTTGCGGAGTTGTGTAGTTCTCTTAAGGCATCAAAATTTGGGCAAGACGACGACATGGCTCAACAGCTCAAGCTAGCTAGCTAGAATACTAATATTGAAACTTTCAAGAAGATCGAGAAAAAAGGACTAGTTTAGATAGATAGATAGCTAGCTATAGGGATCACTAGGGTTTGATGATGAGTTAATTATAACTAGCTAGGGTAATTAGGCTACCTTTATACTATATTTATAGGATATTTAGATCAGATTTTAAGGAAAAGGACATGAAGTATCCTTTCTTGTACGGATTAGCTATACATTATGACAACAGCTAAGGGAACCAAATTTGTCCAAAGGAACCTTCGGAGATCTATAGAGTGGGAATGGTTGAGGGAGTTGAGAAATGTAAACGTACAGTTGGTGGTGCATGGAGACGGAATATGCTCATACATGCACGAGGGAAGGGAGCTGACAGGTTGTGTTAATTGTTTTAATGCTGCAGACATGCATTATGTTGCAAATTAAGTACGACCTAAATTATACAAGTGATGAGTACGTGAGAGTTGTAGATAGACTATATATAAATTATATTTTGATGAATAGTAAATAGGACTCGCATCATGTAAATGAATGACATTATGAAAAAATCATTTATTTTTGTTGTAAAATTGAGATAGTTATTTCTGAAATAAATATATGTACAGTTGGTTGTGGGGAGTCTGGAGACAGAATCTAATATAGTATGCTCATGCATGCACGAGGGAGGGAAGGGAGGTTACAGGCTGTGTTAATTAATTGCTGTAATGCAGACATTATGTTGCAAAGTATGACCTAAATTATACAATATATATTTATGTATTTCTACGACATTAAATCTTGGATTAGGATTCTAGCTAGCTAGTATGCTTTTATATGAAGTTTCCAAGAAATTAAGGAGTCATGGAAATTAGATAATCTCAATATAATCTTGTTTAGTAGTTGTAATTTTTATTTTTAATTTTTGATAAAGCATGCAGCTTATTTAAAAGGGTGAGGTGATAGAAATGAGACTAAAGATTCCTGCCAGGCTGCCAAGATAGCACATCTACGTATAATTGTGTAGTCTGAGGTTAACGTAGAATAAATCTACTAAATTTTAAATAAATAATATTACAACGAGTCATGATTAAAGAATTGTTATTATAAAAAAAATATACAAAATGATTTGTATGATTTTGTTTGGTTATAATTACTGGACCCACCCATGTATAATAATTAAATTACTCACTAATTAAAGTTTGACACATTATTTTGTAAACTAATTTTTATAAGAGTTGTTTATAAGTCTAGGAGGACTTATTTCGAATACATGATATGATCATTATAGCTCATTTGTAGGTTCACACAACTTGCATCTTGCTTTTTTCTTTTTTCCCTTTTTCCTTCCTTTTTTTTGTTAAAAAACAAAAATATACTTCCTCCACTCCAAAATTAAAGATATAATTTCACTTTTGAGGTCAAATGACGACATATTAAACTTTAAATTAATATGAATTTATTTAATTTTAGTTGATACAATTATTATAGTTGTATAATATATAACAAAATTTATTAATTACAAAATTTATTTTATTCTAAATTTTTATGAGTCATGCCAATTTTAAAGTTAAATATATTATCGTTTAACCTTTAAAGTCAAATTGTATCTCTAATCTCTAATTTTAAAATGGATGGAGTATTTCATGTCCAAGCCTACGAATAAGCTCATCAAGCCTGGAAATAGGCCTGTTACTCTTTCTCTGAAAAGTGGATTGAAGATGCGAGAGATGATGGGCCTATACAGTAAAGCGGCCCATCCAGGCTGAACAAAGATATACGGGTGTCTTTTATTTTTTATTAAGTCCCGGCCTGTAAATTAGTCCCCACCCCTCCAAACGAGTTTTAAGATTTGATATCCTCCTATTCGATTCATTTAACTAAAGTGAGAGAAAAAAGACTAATACTACTAAGGGTCTTAAATGACATCTGATTATTTTAATAGAAAATGGTTGTGTTATTTCTATTTGATAAAAAATATGTGATTATCGGTAATTGTTATTGTGAGTTTTGGTATGAGTTCAAGATTATTGAATATATTTTTTCTAATATTAATCTTTTATTAAAATATTCTTATACTAATTTTAGTTGAATGATTCACTCATATGATTATTGTCAAATATAATTATCAACAATCATTAATATACTATTAAACTAATTAATTCAAGATAGTAAATCTCATTAAAATTTTTAATATGTATATAAAATAACAACACATGATTTATTCAATTATTAAGCACAAAATTTTTAAGTATGCCGTTAATAATACATAAAATATATAATAATAAATAACAAAAATGTCGACAAACAAACAAAATCAAATTTTTAAAAAAATATAAATTATGCGACTAATAAGGACGTTTATGTCTCAACCATTAAATATAGAAGATATTTTTGTCTGAATAAAAATTTCAAAATGACTACTATGTGGTTATCTTATATTACTACCTATTTTTTGGTTATTTGATATAATTATCGAAAATCTTGACACTTTACCAGGTGTTGATTACTGAGAATGTAAGATTATCAATGTAATACACACGCTTTATAAAGATGACTATAAGACCCCAACTTATTATTAATGAAATTTAATTTTCTCTATTTATTATTTTGAAATAGTAAGGGTTGATTTGATTAATGTGAATAGTTATGGGTAAAATACGCAAATATTTCAAAATAAGCAAATGGTTATAAAATATTCATTGTTGTCGGGTAATATTCGTTTGGTCGTGGAATATTCTTCATTGCTTGGGGAATATTCGCATTTACTGGCATAGATTTTTGTGGGCCCCATAATGGAAAGCGATTGGATGAAGAAAACGACAAATATAAGTGGTTTAAAAATAACTACAGTAGTTATTACAAATTAATCTGTTAAAATACTACTTGGTTAAAACACAAAGAATACACCAGATTGCACTAATTATCGATTCTTACGTAAAGAAGGCACAACTTAATAATGGTTACGATAATTACTGCTCAAGATTTTATTGATTTAATAATTGTTTGCGTTGATATTTTATATCATTGTTGTTTCAATAATTGTCATTACACAAAGATTTTCATTATCGATGCAATAATTCATATTATCTCGAATAATATTATTAGATAATATTATCGCAATGTCTAGAAAGTTCTGCCTAAGGAGAGGTTTGGTGTGACGCCCCAAAATTAGGTATACGCCACCCATCTTGGGTCGCCACTTACATGGTACATAAATTCAAATACAACTTACTAACATAACTGCTGCGGTATTATATCTGACATAAATCCGTGAGTTTGAATACAAATATTGTCTACTAGATATTATACAAACTCAAAAGGAGTCCTCATTACAATTATTATCACACTATTTCACGTAATAGTGAGGGACTACTAATGCTATCCTCTCCGACCATTACTCCGCTCCCCGACTCGTCCAAATATGTTCTCATTTCAAGAGAATGTTGAAAGAAAAGGGTGAAAATTAGGTATACGCCACCCATCTTGGGTCGCCACTTACATGGTACATAAATTCAAATACAACTTACTAACATAACTGCGTAGGTACTATATATCGACATAAACTGTGAGTTTGAATACAAATATTGTCTACTAGATATTATACAAACTCAAAAGGAGTCCTCATTACAACTATTATCACACTATTTCACGTAATAGTGAGGACTACTAATGCTATCCTCTCGACCATTACTCCGCTCCCCGACTTCGTCCCGCTTATGTTCTCATTTCAAGAGAACAAAGAAAGAAAGGGTGAGCTCAACTAGCCCAAGAAGAAATATTATGACTAAGATAATGCGAAAAATTATCATTAGCCTTCAACATGTTTAAATTGATAAAATATAATAGACAACCAGTTTAATCTGCGGCTTGAATGTGCAATCCATTAAAAGAGTCAAGAGAAAATAAAGTCTACTATCTTTTAAGTTTTAAAAGGTTTTCATCAATTTTATCACTAAGACTCGCTTTAATGAATAAACCACAATATCTAATCATCCTCGTATACCACTACCAAGGATTTTCATCAAATTATCAATGGTCACGACTATACCGAATCACCCCCGGTCATAATCATACCAAAATTATCCATCAACGCATTACATAATACATCGAGGACTTTTGTCACATCATTTATATCAAGCCGATGATTATACCGAATGAATCTCGTCATAATCATACTAAGTTCATCTACGCACGTAAGCCAAAAGATAACTTTCAACATAATATAAACATGAGGATGATGACAATGATATAAGAATTCAATAAAACAAGTTCAAGAATTAATTTCTCTAGGATTTATTAACGTCCAAATTGTCAACAAGATACTTTGTTTTGTAGAGTAAAATTCAAGAATGATCGTAAGAATATTTCCATGAAAAGATCTCGAATGAAACGCAAATATCAAGGATATTCTACTAATTTCATGGAGTATAAAGTCAAAGTTTTAACCATCCGGGTATAATAAAGAATGGAATAACAAAAGAAATCACCATGCATGCGATGATTGGCATGTATGTGTTATTCCAATGTAATAATAATAACGGAACCAATCGTTGAAATTACACAATCGACAAGATGATCCAACCGAATAATAAATGTTTGAATAATAATAAACAATGGAACCAGTGTCCTGTTGTAAAACACATGCATGTGACATTCCAAATGTAATAATAAATGCGAAATAATAAACAATGGAACCGAGTCCTGTAAAACACACGCATGTGATATTCCAAATGTAATAATAAAGAATGGAATAATGTAAGAAGATCACCAAGTATAGGGTGTAAGACCCCAAAATTTTTTTTTAAATAAAAAGGAATTTCCTTTATTTATTATTTTGAAATAGTAAGGGTTGATTTGATTAATGTGGATAGTTAAGGGTTAAATACGCAAATATTTCAAAATAAGCAAGTGGTTATAAAATATTCATATTTGTCGGGGAATATTCGTTTGGTCGTGGAATATTCAGATCGTCTTGGGAATATTCGTTTGGTCGTGGAATATTCGTGATCGCTTCAGAATATTCGTACGACGCCAGTAGCGACCATGTGTGGGCCCCATAACGGCAGCGATTGGATGAGGAAAACGACAAAGTTTGGGTGGTTATAAATAACTACAGTAGTTATTACTGATTAAGATCGTTGGAATACCCGGGTTTAAAATACAAGAATACGCTGTCGTTTGCCTGCGAAGATTACCAGTATTGCATTGCGGATTTGTTGAATTATCGATCCTTACGTAAGAAGGCACTACTCAATAATTTTCACAGTAGTTACTGTTCAATATTTTATTTTATTGATTCAATAATTGCTGCGTTGATATTTTATATTATTGTTGTTCAATAATTGTCACTGCACAGTATTTTCCATTATCAGATCAATAATTCATATTATTTGAATAATATTATTAGATAACATTATTGGCAATGTCTAGAAAGTTCTGTCTAAGGAGAGGTTTGGTCACCTAATCAATTGCCACAAGAAGAGAGATCCTTATCGAAAGCCCCTTTCCTCGGAACTACCGTTGTTAATAATTGTGATTCTGTAATATTATTTGTGAATAATTAATTATTGATTCATATGATAAAGAAATATTTATTTTATGTGGATATAAATGATGGATTTATTTATGTGGTTATAAATGAAGAAATTATGTTGAGGTGTTTTATCAGGATTTTATCGGATTGAGGTATTAAAAATTAAATCGGGGTTTTAAGATATATTATGGGGTTATAATTTTAATCCGACCGCTGGATTGTTGTAATTTTTGGATATGTTATACATATATAAGTTGAGTATATGTCCACAAATTTTGAACCGTTAAAAATGAACGAATGATTTGTTGTGAATTTTAAGAGGTGTCTTGATTCGAAAATTAGGTTTATAATTGATTTTGGTGGAAAATTCTAGAATTGAGTGGGCCCCACTTGTGGTTGGTGAAGAAATGTGCTGAATTTTATTTCAAATGTGGTGGGTGGCAATAGTAGCGGTAAAGCCATCGTGTAAAGTCAAGTCAAGTCTGCTTGGTAAGCTAACATTTTCCTATAAATAGAGGGCTAAGTTAGAATTGAAAATCACACCGTAAACAAAGTTTTCTCTTCTCTCTATATTATCGAGTTTATTTTGTGAGTATTTAGATACTTTGAGAGTTGTCATTGCTCAAAGATAAGTTTCATTCAAAGATCACTTCCTCACCTTTCTTCCGGAAGATCGATTCTTCGAGGTAAGGATATTATTTTTTTCAGAATGATATTATTTCTTCAATATCATTATGTTGAAATGTCGATCTGAAGTTTTATCAAATTTGAACTTTTTCATGCTCGGGTTACTTATTCATGAGTTACTATTCACGAAGTTACTATTCATGAGTTACTATTCACGAGTACTATTAACGGCGTGAAGATGTTTTTTTGGAATTTCTATCTTTTGGTGTCTGATTTACTATTCATGATATTTGGATTATTCACGATACTCAAGACTATTCACGATACTCAAGACTATTCACCAAAAAAAATAAAATTTCTTCTTTTTGTCTAAAATATCTATTTTGGATACTAGCTTTTGATCAGATCCATGTTTTGATCATTCTTGAATTTTACACCACTATGATTATTTTTGAGGTATTGTTGGATATGGATAAAACAAAGTACGAATCCTTAATCCTTAATCCTCATCATTTTGTTTCACCGGATTCGTTCTTTAAAATATTTTCATCATCCTCATCTTAAATGATGATATTATTGAATATCTTTGGCCCGTAGTGCAAAGATGAATGATTTCAAGAATATCTTTGGCCTTGTAGTGCAAAGATGAATAGGTGTTTAAATGAACACGACCGATCGATGAATATCTTTGGCCTTTAGTGCAAAGATGAACAGTGTTGAGATGAACATACGATCGATTGATGAATATCTTTGGCTGTAGTGCAAAGATGAATATTTGATTCGAGATGAATATCGATTGATGTTACGTGGATAAAATATTGATGATGGATCGTTAAATTCATAGATTATAGTAGATTTCATTCTCTACGTAACTCTTCTATGAATTATTATTTCATTATAATATTGATCCGAAACTTGTTGTCATTGATTCTATCGATTTTTCCTGTTGGAGACTAACGGTAATTTGTTGTATATTATCTTAGTCATAACATTCTTTATCGGGCTAGTTGAGCTCACCCTTTCCTTGTTGTTCCATTTTTCTTCTCGTGAGGCGAGAATATAAATGCGAGTACTAGTGGGGTATGGAATGAAGGTTCTAGAGAGAGTTATTTAGAAGTCCTCACCATTATTGTAAAAATAATGTATCAATAAATGTGATGATGATTTATTTGAGTATAAATATTGTCTAGAAGATAATATTCAGATTTAAACTCACGCTTTTATTGTTGTGATAATAAAGTTGTAGTTGTTTCTCAGTACCATGTATTTGGCGACTCGAGAATGGGTTGGATGGAATGGACCTATTTTGGGGTCGCCAATCTGGTATCGTATCGAGCTTAGGATATGATCTCCGGCGAGATCGGAATAGAACTAGGAGGGAGAGACGAGTAAATCCTTTCTAAAGGTGTGTCCTACCTAAGCTTATTTGTTAGTTGGTCAAGATATAGGGATATTATGTGATTGATTTCCTTAATTAACCCTTGTTTTATGACAAAGAATTGAGAATGTCGATCGAGAATATTAATAGTGGTGTAAATGAGACCGTGGAGATGCCTCAGACTTAACAACGAGGAGAACGTGCAACAGTCGGGCAATGTACCTCCTGTGAATAACACCAATGAGCGTATGATGAACGAGGGGATGTTTAGAAGTTTTTGCGGTTCATGCAAAATCGATTTAGGAGACTCGTGTTCAAAATACAGAGGAGATGATAATAGCATTCACGTGGTCACAAATGCAAGCGCTTCAAAGAGTCGGGACCACCAGCATTCTGGGAAAGCCGGATCCGATCACGGCGGAAACATGGGTCAAGCAAATTACCAAGATATTCGATGTCTTGATGCACGAAGAACGAAAGTTCCATTCGCTACTTTTATGTTCCGTGGCGAGGCAGACATCGGTGGGAATCATGAAGCGTACACTCCATTCACCGCACTCAAAGACGTCATGGAAGACGTTTGAAATAGCATTCAATGACAAGTACTTCCCTGAAAGTATTCAAATCGTACGAAGGAAGTGGAGTTTATTAGATTGGAGCAGAATAACATGACGGTGTCCCAAAGACGAGGCGAAGTTCATGGAGTTATCCGTGTTTGCACCTCATTTGGTGGAGAATGAGGAACGATGACGCCGGATGTTTCGAGAGGTTTGAAACCCTAAGATACGCCAAGATCTCATTTCTCATAAATTTTCTCTCTATTCGAGATGTTGTAAATGTGGCTCGGTTGTTAGAAGCGAGATAACGAGTATCGCTCAACCGAGGGACCATAACCAGATCATACCAAAGATAGCGATCCATCGTAATAACGATAACCAGGTGGAGAAAGAAGAATACGGACGAAAGGCGGAACCACTCCGGTGGTAATCGTGGCCGTGAAAATATAAGAAGCGAGTTGGAAGGAGATTTTAAAAGAGGAGATTCAACAACGACTACGTGAAGACGCTCGGCCAAAGGGCAACCGGTTCCAAGGGAGGAGAGAGACCATGGTCGTATGTTACAAATGCAGAAAGAGGGACATATCACCAAACCGCCTACAACAGCTTTAAGGTATGCTATAATTGTGGAAAAGAAGGACATATCGCCGAGATTATACGATATCGAAACCTAGTGCGGTAATGAGGCGGTGACTCTAAAGGATGTCCCGTAAAAGTCAAAGTCAACGATTCTCGAAGAAGCGTTTGTCGTGACCGGGTCAAAATACGAGAAACGAACGAACGGTTAAGCACGGGTTAGTTAATTATAAATTCTTGCGATGTTTATACCTTTACTAGATAATTTGCTTCTACCCATTCTTTTATCTCTTTGCTTATACTCAACGTTTGAACTTGACTACGGAGAAATTAGACTTTGACCTATTTATGGAGACTCTGCTTGGAGAAACTTTCATTACATCCGTTGTTTAAAAAATCTTGTTTTGATTCAAGTTGGCACCATTACCTTACCTGTTGACCTTATCTCTTTAAAGATACTTGCTTTTGGGGATTGATTGGTTAATTACTCATCATGCCAAAATTGATTGCTTTTGTAAGGTTGTTAGTTTTCATATTCCTAAGCAACTCGTTATTCAATTCAAGCAATCAAACCATTGTAGTCAAACATTTTCATATCAATCCATGAAGTCATTCGCTTATTACTTGATGTCAAGTTTTCTTAGTCCATGTTATGGATTTGAATAAAGTCACGCCGATTTGAATAATATTCTTGTTGTTATTGATTTTTCCCCGACGTATTTTCTGAAGAATTTCTTGCTTACTTCCAAAGTTCGATATTAAATTTTGTATCGACTTTGAACCCAGACAAAACTCATTTCTAAAAATCGAATGGCTCCTATTGAACTTCGTGGAGTTAAAATTCAACTATAGAATTTGGTACACGAGCCTTTATCTTGTGACTTCTTTTGGAATTCACCTAAGCCGGACTCTTCTATAAGGGGACGCCATATTCGTGCGATAAGAAATCGATAGGTGTCATTGTGACGTCTTATCCAAGGTTGGGATATGAGTCACGAACAGAGAACAACCTAAGCTCAGAATCGAAATGCGTAGTTTTCAGGCTTAGTTGGTTATTATCGAGATACGTTGAAGGATTTTCTCGAATCGCTATTCCATTAACGTAGCTAACTCGTAGAGATACAAAATTGAATGGAAGCGAGGAATGTGGGAAGAGCTTCAAGAACTCAAGAGAGACTCATTTCAAAGACATGTTCGACCACGCCATCCTCGAAAAGTTTAACGTGGTAGGCCGACGTGTTGAAAGTAGAAGATCGTATACAAGTACGAAGTACGATGTTGTCAAAGACTAATTTCGTATAATATACAAATAATAGAGATGGAGATGAAAACTCTAGGTACCCACGTGATGATATACGAGCACGTGATGATATACTGAAGACGTGATGATATACTGAGTATAATCGACTTTTAATCGATAAAGTTAAAGTCGCTCAAACTACACAACCGGGAGTCAAGCGAATTTGAAGAAGGAGGTGCAAGAAGTTGTTATTTTAAAAGCGAGAATCGGTGAGGTGAGGAGAGCTCAAACCTTCGATTTATTAATCCAGCTTGAAATTCTCGATCGAATAGGAATCGTGGCCTATGTACTCGCTTTTACCGCCAAGTATGACGCGTGTTCATAACGCTTTTCACGTATCGATGTTACGTAAATATGTGGACGACCAACTCGCTATTGAAAGTTAGAACCCATTTACGAGATAAATCAAGACTTAACGTATGAGGAGGTACTTCGCCAAGATTTTGGATAGGAAGGAGCACGTCCCCATATGACGAAGGTCATACCACAAGTTAAAGTTTTGTGGAGGAATCATGCTATAGAGGAAATGACTCGGGAATTGGAAACGAAAATGAAAGCGAGGTATTCTCATCTTTTCAAATACCAGTGTATCGACGCCAATTTCGAGGACGAAATTTCATAAGAGGGAGGTTGTAAAGACCTCTAATTTTTTTTTTTAAATAAAAAGGAATTTCCTTTATTTATTATTTTGAAATAGTAAGGGTTGATTTGATTAATGTGGATAGTTAAGGGTTAAATACGCAAATATTTCAAAATAAGCAAGTTGGTTATAAAATATTCATTTTGTCGGGGAATATTCGTTTGGTCGTGAATATTCGTGATCGCTTCAGGAATATTCGTTTGGTCGTGGAATATTCAGATCTTTCGGGAATATTCGTATGACGGCCAAATGCTAAAATGGCATGTGGGCCCCATAACGTAAAAGCGATTGGATGAGGAAAACGACAAAGTTTGGGTGGTTATAAATAACGCAGTAGTTATTACCAAGTAAGACCGGTTGGAATACCCGTTGGTTAAAATACGATGAATACGCGCGGTTGCAAAGAAGACACCAGATTGCATGTATTGTTGAATTATCGATCCTTACGTGAGAAGGCACTACTCAATAATTTTCACAAGAGTTATTCGCTCAATATTTTATTTTATTGATTCAATAATTCACGTTGATATTTTATATTATCATTGTTCAATAATTGTCACCGCACAAAGATTTCCCATTATCGATCATCAATAATTCATATTATTTGAATAATATTATTTGATAACATTATTGGCAATGTCTAGAAAGTTCATCTGGGAGAGGTTTGGTCACCTAATCATACGCCAAGAAGGAGAGATCCTTATTAAAAGCCCCTCTTTCCGGGAACTACTGGTCATATAATTGTGATTCTGTAATATTATTTGTGAATAATTAATTATTGATTCATATGATAAAGAAATATTTATTTTATGTGGATATAAATGATGGATTTATTTATGTGGTTATAAATGAAGAAATTATGTTGAGGTGTTTTATCAAGATTTTATCTGATTGGAGGTATTAAAAATTAAATCGTGGGTTTTGAGATATATTATGGGGTTATAATTTTTAATCCGACCGCTTGGATTGTTGTAATTTTTGGATATGTTATACATATATAAGTTGAGTATATGTCCACAAATTTTGAACCGTTAAAAATGAACGAATGATTTGTTGTGAATTTTAAGAGGTGTCTTGATTCTAAATTAGGTTTATAATTGATTTTGGTGGAAAATTCTAGAATTGAGTGGGCCCCACTTGTGGTTGGTGAAGAAATGTGCTGAATTTTATTTCAAATGTGGTGGGTGGCAATAGTAGCGAGTAAAGCCATCAGTAAAGTCAAGTCTCGCTTCTACGGGCTAACATTTTCCTATAAATAGAGGGCTAAGTTAGAATTGAAAATCACACCGTAAACAAAGTTTTCTCTTTCTCTATATATTATTGAGCGTATTTTGTGAGTATTTAGATACTTTGAGAGTTCATTGCTCAAAGATAAGTTTCATTCAAAGATCACTTCCCACCTTTCCTTCCGGCAATCGATTCTTTGAGGTAAGGGATATTATTTTTTCAGAATGATATTATTTCTTCAATATCATTATGTTGAAATGTCGATCCAAGTTTTTATCAAATTTGGAACTTTTTCATGCTCTGGGTTACTATTCATGAGTTACTATTCACGAGTTACTATTCATGAGTTACTATTCACGAAGTACTATTCATGAAGCGTGAAGATGTTTTTTGGAAATTCTATCTTTTGGTGTCGGATTTACTATTCATGATATACGATACTATTCACGATATCAAGACTATTCACGATACTGCACTATTCACGATACTACCAGACTATTCACCAAAAATAAAATTTCTTCTTTTTTGTCCAAAACATCTATTTTGGATACTAGCTTTGATCAGATCCATGTTTTGATCATTCTTGAATTTTACACCACTATGATTATTTTTGAGGTATTGTTGACATGGATAAAACAAAGTACGAATCCTTAATCCTTAATCCTTGTCATTTTGTTTCACCGGATTCGCTTCTTTAAAAATATTTTCATCATCCTCGCCTTAAATGATGATATTATTGAATATCTTTGGCACCGTAGTGCAAAAAGATGAATGATTTCTCAAGAATATCTTTGGCCTCAGAAGTGCAAAGATGAACAGTGTTTAAATGAATACGACCGATCGATGAATATCTTTGGCCTTTAGTGCAAAGATGAACAGTGTTGAGATGAACACTGAATCGATTGATGAATATCTTTGGCTCAGAAGTGCAAAGATGAATATTTGATTTGAGATGAATATCGATTGATGTTACAGGATAAAATATTGATGATGGATCGTTAAATTCATAGATTATAGTAGATTTCATTCTCTCACGTAACTCTTCTATGAATTATTATTTCACTATGAATATTGATCCTAAAACTTGTTGTTCATTGTATTCTATCGATTTTTCCTCGTTGGAGACTAACGATAATTTGTTGTATATTATCTTAGTCATAACATTCTTTATCGGGCTAGTTGAGCTCACCCTTTTCCTCGTTGTTCCATTTTTCTTCTCGTGAGGCGAGAATATAATGCGAGTACTAGTGGGAAATGGAATGAAGGTTCTAGAGAGAGTTGTTTAGTAGTCCTCACCATTATTGTAAAATAATGTATCAATAAATGTGATGAGGATTTATTTGAGTATAAATATTGTCTTGAAGATAATATTTGTATTTAAACTCACAGCTTTTATTGTTGTGATAATAAAGTTGTAGTTGTTTCGCACCATGTATTTGGCACTCGTAATGGGTTGGATGGAATGGACCTATTTTGGGGTCGCCACATAGGGATTCTAACAGATACAAAGTTATTCCAATGTAATAAATAAGAATGGAATAATATAAGGATTTCACCAAGTATAGGTATGCCATGATACAAAAGTTATGTATTGGGTATGCCACTTTTTACAAAGTTATTCCAATAGAATAATAATGAATGGAATAATGTAAGTTCTCTTCATGAATAAGAAAGAATAACACCCTTTACACGGCACAACAAATAATATCCATTACCTTAGAAGAACCGAATATCGCAAAGTGAAGTAGCGAGTATACTTTTCTTCTTCTCTATAGTTTATTTCTCTAGAGTTTCAAAGTTGAATTCGTAAGAAAATAATGAAGGAATGAGCTTCTATTTATAGGAAAATAGAATGCATAGTAATTAATCCATGAAATTCATCCAGATTGATTTACTTTAATCTGACGGTCCATATTTAAAGCAAAATCTTTTAAATAAAATATAATATATTCTATTTATATAAAACATTTTACTATGCAAACACTATGCAACACTATGCAAAAAACACTACGCAACACTATGCATAATAAAATATAATATATTCTATTTATGTAATAACTTTAATAAAGTATTCATTTTATATAAAAGATGTTTCGCTTTTATTACGTTAATAATACTGAATAAAACAAAACGTCATTATCGCTTATAATAATTCATATTATTAATCGACAATAATGGAATCAAACCGAGTGACTTCTCACATAAGCATCAATAATCAATACAGTGCTACTATGCAACCACACGACATCGCATCTTTTTTACTACCGAGTAGTTCAACAAGATCAACCAGAAAACTTCCGCCGTTATTTTAATAAAATATTTTTGTCGTTTTCTCAATCCGACAATAATTACATTATTAGGGGTCCACCAATGATTGAGCCATTGTATTTAATATTCCCTCGCTAAACCGAATATTCTCACCAATCGAATATAATATAACCACTCAGCATACTTTGCAAAATTTATAAATACTACCCACAACTATAATATTATCTCAAATTCACACCATAATATTAAAAATTATTTCACAAAATTTAAATCTTTATCGATAAAATCTGGGTCTCTCACAATCTCCCTCCTTATGGAATTTCGCCCCGAAATTAGTGGTACGACCGGTATGATAAAGAGGTGAGGATACCTTGAATACCTTTATCGTTGAAAACATTAAATTCATCTTTCCAATCCGGCCAAAGATATTCATTAACAATTCATCTTTGCACCTACAGTGCCAAAGATATACAACCAGAAAACCAATAATGCCGAGACGCAATTTTAATAAGAGATCACGACCACGAATTATCTATGCACTAATCGCCAAGGATATTCGTGTTTTCAATTACTATCATGATTATACCAAATAACTCCTGGTCATAATCATACCAAGTCTATCAATGCACTACTACTAAAGACGACTTTTTACCACATCCATGAATTAATATTTCATTCACGAGACTCAAATTTCAATAATTAATCCATATCATCGAATCATCCCCGCACTACGTGCCAAGGATATTCATTAAGATCACGACCACGAATTATCCATGCACTACTACCAAAGATAATCGTGTATTCATTAAGATCACGCACCACAAATTATCCATGCACTACTACCAAAGATAATCGTATTCACTAAGATCACGTCCACAAATTATCCATGCACTACTACCAAAGATAATCGTGTATTCATTAAGATCACGACCACAAATTATCCATGCACTACTACCAAAGATAATCGTGTATTCATTAAGATCACGACCACAAATTATCCATGCACTACTACCAAAGATAATCGTGTATTCATTAAGATCACGACCACAAATTATCCATGCACTACTACCAAAGATAATCGTGTATTAAGATCACGACCACAAATTATCCATGCACTATGGCCAAAGATAATCGTGTATTCATTAGTATCACGACCACAAATTATCCATGCACTACTACCAAAGATAATCGTGTATTCATTAAGATCACGACCACAAATTATCCATGCACTACTACCCAAAGATAATCGTATTCATTAAGTATCGCGTACCACAAATTATCCATACACTACGTACAAAGATAATCGTGTTTTCAATTACTAAGTTATGATTATACCCAACAATCCTCGGTTATAATCATATCAAGTCCATCTATGCACAACAGCCATAGATGACTTTCAACATAACATAAAACATGAGGATAATGATATAAAGAATCAATCAAATGAGATAAAAGATAAATATTAAACATTTATAATATAATTTATCCAGATTCAAGAATATCCCCATGTTATCAATCACTTAATAATCTTATAATCTAATATCATTAATATTATAACAATATTTTAATCACTTTTAAATTTATAAACAATTTATCTCAATTGTTTACGCTTTTACCATATAATGCATTTAATCATTCAAAATGCCATACTCATAAGATATCATCACCAATTATCAAATCCTCAAAACAAAATATGCATATACTCTATATAGGATTCTCTAGCCATAAAATTTATTTTCAACTTTGTTACTTTCACATAACATATTTAACTCATATGTTCAGAATTAAACTATTTTCATGAAAAATATCAAATCAGTCCCAAAAATATTTCTTTTCTGGGATTTAGCATAATATAGTCCCATAATGAAAATATATTTTTCTCGGAATTTTTAAAATTCATTTACTATTTTTCAAAAATCAATTTCTAATTAATTCCTTAAGAAATTAGCTACCTCAAGTTTAACTCCAAAAATTCTCAAATCTTGACAGGACCTTACACATATTAACATGAGCTTCCAGTTTAAATTTCATGGTCATCGGAGTTATAGAACTCCGATTATAGCATTTTTCGTCGAAAAAACCTAAATATTGAAATAGTCATAACTTGCTCATTTTAAGTTAGAATGAGCTCATTTTTGACAGGAGGTACTTTATACCATATACCTTCATGTCCCAAAAGGCCAGAATTTTTCTCATAATTTAAGTGGCCGAAACAGCCCTCTAAAATCATGGCAGCAGAAATTTTTTTGGTTTTTGCAGCTTTGCACCCTTTGCTAAAATCAGTCCACACAAAATCTACAACACCTTTTCCAGTAATTCCACTTGTATTAGTTAGGTAACTCATAGATCTAACTCTAGGACTTGACCATGTTCAAAATTCAAAATATAATAGGAGATATGGTCAATTGAATTTCTTGTTACGCTTTTCACCAAAATCGATTTTCAACTCTTTCTCGATTTCTAAGAAACTTTCATGTTTTCACATAATAACCAACATAACTCATCATAACACTTACTAATACTTCATATACCCATGATTTTCATTAGTCCAATGCTTTTATTATGACTTTCATCATAATCCTCGTAAATGTATCCTTTTAGTTGAAGAAATATTTGAGGGTTTAAGAAATGGGTTTTTATGACTTTGGGGTCAATACAAAATTCGATTTCACGCCTAGGGTAGGCTAGGAAATCTTCAAGAATACGTCAAGAAATTTATTAATGATAGAAATATCATTCAAAATCTACATACTCGTCCAAGACTTGAATAAGTACGTCACATTATTACCAATCGTGACTTCTATCCCTTAACCCGGATAAGACCTCACAATGATACCTATAAACTTGCCATCTTCATTCACGATGTCGCCACAGAAAGTCCTTTTTGCATTCCACACAAGGAGGTAAACAACGAAAGGTTCGGGGCTCTTTACTTATGGCTTGATATGACAATAATTGACTTTAGTAGTTTGGTTACTTGAATTCGCACAACAGGTTGGTTATGAATATAAAAGCTAACAACCTTACGAAAAGCATGATGAGTAGTTAACCAATTGATTTCTAAAATCACATCAAAGGCAAGTATTTTCAAAAAGATAAGATCGACAGGTAACGTGAAAGTGTTTATTTGAATCAAACAAGATTTAAAAATAGTTGCGGTAACGAAGGCTCCTACTAACGAAGTTTCAACCAATAAGTCAAAGTCTAACTTCTCCGGAGTCAAATTTAAACGTTGAACGCAAGCAAGAGAGATAAAATAATGGGTAGAACCAGATCTTATAAGGTATAGACTTCGCAATTTATAATTAACTAACCTGCTAACTTCGTTCGGTTTACTCGCTTTTTGAGAAGTCATGAAAAATGCACTTCCTAAAACCAACGACTTTGTTTTGTCCATATCCACCTTTGGTGCCACCGTCCCCACTAGACTTGACTTTGGTGCACAACAAAATCGGGCTAAATGACCTTCTTTTCTTGCAATTTCCACTTCTATTATCTTTGCCATGATTACCAATCGAAATGGTTACCATTCTTGGCATGATAATTTCCCCACGATGGTTATCATTATTCGATACCGCTGCCACCAAAGATGATTATTATCGTGTTGTTGGTCGTTACCTTTTGTTTGAAATAATCAACACTCTCATGTGCTTCATTGCTTATCTCAAAGATTTTCGGATGCCATTTTCAAACACCGCCACAAAACAAGGGTTAATTAACATATCACATATTATCCTTATACTCCGAATCCCACCAATTAAATGGCAAATAAATTTAGGTAGGTCATACTAATGAAAGCGAAGAATTCCCTGCCTCTCCCTCCTAGTTCTTATCTCACATCTCATTAGGGGATCATATCCTAAGCTCGATACCAACCGG
The DNA here is from genome assembly GCA_020205615.1 of Panax quinquefolius. Classification (NCBI taxonomy): domain Eukaryota; kingdom Viridiplantae; phylum Streptophyta; class Magnoliopsida; order Apiales; family Araliaceae; genus Panax; species Panax quinquefolius. The sequence goes on along the minus strand of CM035162.1, from coordinate 138,977,878 downwards.
ACGCCCCTAAAATTAGGTATACGTCACCCATCTTGGGTCGCCACTTACATGGTACATAAATTCAAATACAACTTACTAACATAATCGTGCAGTACTATACGACATAAATCGTGAGTTTGAATACAAATATTGTCTACTAGATATTATACAAACTCAAAAGGAGTCCTCATTACAACTATTATCACACTATTTCACGTAATAAATGAGGACTACTAATGCTATCCTCTGGACCATTACTCCGCTCCCTACTCGTCTCAAATATGTTCTCATTTCACGAAGAGAATAAAAAGTGAAAGTAAGGGTGAAAATTAGGTATACGCCACCCATCTTGGGTCGCCACTTACATGGTACATAAATTCAAATACAACTTACTAACATAACTCAAGGTACTATACTGACATAAACCGTGAGTTTGAATACAAATATTGTCTACTAGATATTATACAAACTCAAAAGGAGTCCTCATTACAACTATTATCACACTATTTCACGTAATAGTGAGGACTACTAATGCTATCCTCCTCGGACCATTACTCCGCTCCACGACTGTCTCAAATTTATGTTCTCATTTCCTCAAGAGAAATAAAGGAAAGAAAGGGTGAGCTCAACTAGCCCAAGAAGAAATATTATGACTAAGATAATGCGAATAAATTATCATTAGCCTTCAACAAAGTTAAACCGATAAAATACAATAGACAACCAGCTTAATCTGCAATGAATGTGCAATCCATTAAAAGAGTCAAGTAGAAAATAAAGTCTACTATCTTTTAAGTTTTAAAAGGTTTTCATCAATTTTTATCACTAAGACTCGGTTTAATGAATAAACCACAATATCTAATCATCCCCGTACTCACGGTCAAGGATTTTCATCAAATTATCAATGGTCATGACTATACCGAATCACCCCTCGTCATAATCATACCAAAACTATCCATCATCGCATTACAAATACTTTGAGGACTTTTGTCACATCATTTATATCAAGCCACGATTATACCGAATGAACCTCGGTCATAATCATACTAAGTTCATCTACGCACGTAAGCCAAAGATAACTTTCAACATAATATAAACATGAGAATGATGACAATGATATAAGAATTCAATAAAACAAGTTCAAGAATTAATTTCTCTAGATTTATTAACGTCCAAATTGTCTACAAGATCTTTGTTTTGTAGAGTAAAATTCAAGAATGATCGTAAGAATATTTTCATGAAAAGATCTTTGGATGAAACGCAAATATATCAAGGATATTCTACTAATTTCATGGAGTATAGAGTCAAAGTTTTAACCAACCGGGTATAATAAAGAATGGAATAACAAAAGAAATCACCATACATGCAGATTGCAGATGATGTTATTCCAATGAATAATAATAATCTTAACCGTGTCGTGAAATTCACACCGGCTGGATGATCCAATGTAATAATAAATACTTAATAATAATAAACAATGGAACTGTGTCCTGTAAAAACACACATATCATGATATTCCAAATGTAATAATAAATGCGGAATAATAAACAATGGAACCAATTCCTGTAAAACACACGCATGTGATATTCCAATGTAATAATAAAGAATGGAATAATGTAAGAAGATCACCAAGTATAGGGGATTCCACAGATACACGTGTTATTCCAATGTAATAAATAAGAATGGAATAATATAAGGATTTCACCAAGTATAGGTATGCCACGATATACAAAGTTATGTATAGGGTATGCCACTTTTACGGAGTTATTCCAATAGAATAATAATGAATGGAATAATGTGTTCTCTTCATGAATAAGAAAGAATAACACACTTACTTACGCATACAACAAATAATATCCCTTACCTGTAAGAATCAATATCGGCAAAGTGAAGTAGCGAGAATACTTTTCTTTTTTCTCTATAGTTTCTCTCTACAGAGTTTCAAAGTGAATTAAATAAGAAAATAATGAAGGAATGAGCTTTCTATTTATAGGAAAATAGAATGCATAGTAATTAATCCATGAATCTGGTCCCGATTGATTTACTTTAATCCGATTACATATTTAAAGCAAAATCTTTTAAATAAAATATAATATATTCTATTTATATAAAAACATTTTACTATGCAAACACTACGCAACACTATGCAAAAAAACACTATGCAAAATACTATGCAACACTATGCATAATAAAATATAATATATTCTATTTATGTAATAACTTTAATAAAGTATTCGCTTTTATATAAAAGATGTTTCGCTTTTATTACGTTAATAATACTGAATAAAACAAAACGTCATTATCGCTATAATAATTCATATTATTAATCAACAATAATGGAATCAAACCGGTGACTTCTCACATAAGATCAATAATCAATACCGTAATAGCTACTACGCAACCACACGACATCAGCTTTTTTACTACCGAAAGTAGTTCAACAAAGATCAACCAGTAAAACTTCCGCCGTTATTTTAATAAAATATTTTTGTCGCTTTTCTCGATCCGATGATAATTACATTGGGGGTCCACCAATGATTGAGCCATTAGATTTAATATTCCTCGCTAAACCGAATATTCTCCGACCAATCGAATATAATATAACCACTGCATACTTTTGCAAAATTTATAAATACTACCCACAACAATAATATTATCACAAATTCACACCATAATATTAAAAATTATTTCGACAAAATTTAAATCTTTATTGATAAAATCTGGGTCTCACATTTGGTCACCTAATTGGCGCCAAGATGAGAGAGAAATTCTTATTGAAAGCCCTCTTTCCTGTGAACTGGTTGTTAATATTGTCAGATTCTCAGTAATATTATTTGTGAATAATTAATTATTGATTCATATGATGAGGAAAATATTGATTTTATGTGGATATAGATGGAGAAAATTTTAATGTGACAATTGTTGAAAATTAAAATTTTATCTTTTTCTCGATAAGATAATTCATTTAAATGTATTATTATATTTTAATAATGGTGATATTTTTACAACGAATGTGGGATATATGAGTATACGAGGAGGAAGAGTATTTTTTGTTGCAATAAATGTTTAAAACATGTTAAACATGCTTCGTTTGGACCCCATTTATCGACCGAAATTTGATTATAAACTGAAAATCGCCTGCTTGTGGATTTCACCAATTTACTTTTTGAATTTGGAAAAACTTTCTTCTGCAAAGTTGTAGAGAATTGAATTTCCTATAAAAAGTTGCGAGATTCGAATTTTCTAATAAAAAGGCTATTTATTATGAATTATTGAAGTTTTGAAGCTCCGAAATAATTAATTTTTGGAAGTTTAAAATATTTTTAATTACAAAAACGTTTTTTACATTGTTGGGACTCATTTAACATGTGTTAAGATTGCTGATTTCAGATGCTAAGTGTGCGTAGAGAATATGTAATAAATATAATATTATTATATTAAATCTTCATTTTTGGTGTTCTAGCAATTTCCTATAAATAGGGTCTTAGGTTAGAATTGAAAATCACACTAGAAACTCAAGTTTTCTCTCTATATTATCAAGTTTATTCTTGTGAGTATTTTGAGTATACTTTGAGTATTCTTATCCTGTTGTTTCAAATTTAAGATCTGCTCTTTCGAGGTAAGGGATATTATTTTTTTCAGAATGATATTATTTCTTCAATATCATTATGTTGAAATATTGATCTGAAGTTTTATCAAATTTAGAACTTTTGGTGTCTGAAGTTAATATTCACGATATCACGACCTTATTCACGATATCTGATACTATTCACGAATCACTACATATTCATCGAAAAAATGAAAAATTTTCTTTTAAATCTAAAATATCTATTGTGGATACTAGCTTTGATTGTATCCATGTTTTGATCATTCTTGAATTTTACACCACTATGATTATTTTTGAGGTATTTTTGGACATGGATAAAACAAAAGTACTGAATCCTTAATCCTTAATCCTTGTCATTTTGTTTCAATCGGATTCGCTTTTTTAAAATATTTTCATCATCTCCATCTTAAATGATGATATTATGGAATATCTTTGGCACAGTAGTAAAATGAATGATTTCTGAAGAATATCTTTGGCCCGTAGTGCAAAGATGAATGTGTTTAGATGAATAACATGACTAATCGATGAATATCTTTTCCTATAAGGTGCAAAGATGAATATTTGATTCGGTATATATATTGATTGATGTTACGAGGGGATAAAAGATAGACGATGAACTTTTAAATTCATACATAGAAGATAGTAGTTTGCATTCTCTACTTAACTCTTCTAATGAATTATTATTTCCGTTGCAAATATCGATTTAAAATTTGTTGTCTATTGTATTCTATTAGATTTTTTCCTGTTGAAGACTAACGATAATTTGTTGTATATTATCTTAGTCATAATATTCTTTACTGGGCTAGTTGAGCTCTCCCTTTTCCTTTTTGTTCCATTTTTCTTCTCAGGAGGCGAGAATATAGTGAGTACGAATCGGGGTATGGAATGAAAGTTCTAGAGAGAGTTGTTTAGTAGTCCTCACCATTTTGTAAAATAATGTATCAATAAATGTGATGAGGATTTATTTGAGTATAGATATTGTCTGAAGAGATAATATTTGTATTCAAACTCACAGCTTTTACTTGTTGTAATAATAAAGTTGTAGTTGTTTTTGTACCTTGTATTGACAACTCGAAATGGGTGATGTATACCCTATTTTGGGGGCGTCAACAGTTATCGAGAACTTAGGGATATGATCTCCGGCGGAGATCGGAGAATAGAATTAGGAGGGAGAGACTAGTAAATCCTTCGCTAAAGGTGTCCTACCTAAGCTTATTTGTTAGTTGTCAAGATATAAGGATATTATGTGATATATTGATTTCCTTAATTAACCCTTGCTGTTTTATGACAATATTTGAGAATGTCGATTTGAGAATATTAACAATGGAAATGAGATCGTGGAGACGCTCAGTACTCACCAACGAGGAGAACGTCTGCACAGTCGGGCAATGTTCCTCCCGCAACAACACCACCGAGGAGATGATGAACGAGGATGTTTAGAAGCTTTTTGCATGCGCCTTCATGCAAAATCGACGAGGAGACTCGTGTTCAAAATACTGTAGGAAATGATAACAATTCACGGGTTGTCACAAATGCAAGCAATTCAAAGAGTTGGGACCACCAGAATTTAAGGAAAAGCCAGATCCGATCATGGCGAAAACACGGGTCAAGCAAATTACCAAGATATTCGATGTCTTGGGATGCACGGAGAATGTAAGGTTCCATTCGCCACCTTTATTTTCCGTGGCGAGCATCATTGGTGGAGTCTCGTGAAGCGTGCCCCATCCAAATAAGACTCAAAGATATCTTGGGAGACGTTTGAGAACTATTTAATGACAAATACTTTCCGAAAGTGTTCGTCGTATACGAAGGAAGTGGAGTTTATTAGGCGGAAGCGAGAACAACATGACGGTGTCTCAAAGACGAGGCAAAGTTTGCGAGTTATCTGTGTTTGCACCTCATTTGGTGGAGAATGAGGAACGATGACGCAGATGTTTCTTAGAGGTTTGAACCCCGATACGTCGATATCTCATTTCTCATAAATTTTCTCTATTCGGATGTTATAAATGGGCTCAATTATTAGAGCGAGATAACGAAAGTACGGTCAACCGAGGGACCACAACCGTGATCATCTAGGAGATGGTAGTCAACAAAACAACGATAACCAAATGGAGAAAGAAAAAGACGGACAAAAAATGGTAACCACTCTGGTGGTAATCATGGCCATGAAAATAGAAGAAGCGAGTCGGAGGAGATTTTAAAAGAGGAGATTTAACAACGACCATGTGAAGACGATGCAGGTCGTGAAGAATCGGTTCTAAGGGAGGAGAACGACCACCGATCATATGCTACTAAAATGCGGAAAAGAGGGACATATCACCAAAACCGCCCACAACAGCTTCAAGGTATGCTATAATTGTGGAAAGGAAGGACATATCGCCGAGATCAGATGCGATAGCGAAACCTAGTTCGATGGGGACGGTGACTCAAAAGATCGTCCCGAAAAGTCAAAGTCAATCTGTTCCGGAAGAAGCGTTTGTTGTGATCGGTCAAAATACGAGGAACCCAAATGAGGTGATCACGGGTAAGCTATTTATAAATTCTTGCGAAGTTTATACCTTTACTCGATCTCCGGTCTTACCCATTCATTTATCTCTCCCGCATGTGCTCAACGCTTAAACTTGACTCTGGAGAAATTAGACTTTGACCTATCTGTGGAAACTCCGCTAGAGAAACTTTCATCACATCCACCGCTTATAAATCTTGTTTGATTCAAGTTGGCACCATCACCACCTTACAATTGACCTTATCTCTTTAAAGATACTTGCTTTTGATGTGATTTTAGGGATTGATTGGTTAACTACTCATCATGCCAAAATTGATTGTTTTCGTAAGGTTGTTAGTTTTCATATTCCTAACCAACCTGTTGCATGCAATTCAAGCAACTAAACCATTAAAATCAATCACCGTCATATCTAATCATAAAGCTATTCGTTTATTGAAAAAGCGGATGTCAAGCTTTCTTAGCCCATGTTATGGATTTGAATAAAGACACGCCAAATTTGAATAATATTCCGTTGTTATTGACTTTCCGACGATTTCAAAGAATTTCCGGTCTACCCCGAGCGTGAAGTTGAATTCTTTATTGATCTTGAACCCGGTACAAAGCCCATTTCTAAAACCCCATATCGAATGGCTCTATTGAACTTCAGAGTTAAAGGTCCAACTACGGAATTGTTGGACATCGGTTTCATTCATCCTAAGACATCTCCTTGGGGTGCTCCTGCTTTATTCAGTAAAGAAGAAAGACGGGAGTATGCGACTTTATATTGACTATCTGAATTGAACCATGTCACCATCAAGAATAGGTATCCTCTACCTCGTATTGATGACTTGTTTGACTTTATTGCGAGGGCACAATTCTTTTCAAAAATCGATCTTCGCTTACGGATATCATCACCAAGAAGATTAGAATCGAGGATATTCCAAAGACCGCCTTTAGAACTTCGGTGACGGGCATTATGAATTCTTAGTCATGTCTTTCGGATTGACTAATGCTCCTATGCTTTCATGGATATGATGAACCGAGTATTCAAGGAATATTTGGATCGGTTTGTTGTTGTCTTTATTGATGACATCCTCATATATTCCAAAAGTCGTGAAGATCATGAGCACCATTTGAAGTTTGGTACTCCAAAGGCTTCGTGAAAACAAACTATATGCCAAATTGAAGAAATGCGAGTTCGGCTTGAGGAAGTAGCATTTCTTGGGCACGCAATGTCAAAACATGGAGTATCCGTGGACCTGCGAAGATTGAAGCAATACAAAAGTTAGGAGAGCAACCGTTTCGGGCCATCAAGACGTAGCTTTCGGTGGTCTAGTGGTTATTATCGGAGATTCGTGGAAGGTTTTCTCGAATCGCTACTCCATTAACCCAAATAACTCCGGAAGGATACAAAATTCGTTTGGAGCGAAGAATGCGAGAAGAGTTTCCAAGAGCTTAAGAGGAGACTTATTTCTAAGACTGTTCTAACAATACCATCCGGTTCGGATGGATTTGTTATCTGCAACGATGCTTCAAGCAAGGGTTAGGATGTGTTCTCATGCAACGTGGGAAAGTCATAGCCTTTATTCCTCGCGATAACTTAAAGAGTATGAGAGGAATTATCCTACTTTTCATGATCTAGAGTTGGCGTGATGCTTTCACACTAAAGATATGGAGGCACTTATCTATATGGGGAGAAAGTGGAGATATATTGGACCATAAAAGCCTTAAATATTTCTTCACTCAAAAGAACTCAACACGCGGCAATGACGTTGGCTCGAGCTATTGAAAGACTACCACCACACTATTCAATACCATCCTGGAAAAGCGAGCGTGGTAGTGGTACGTTGAGTAGAAGATCATATCGCGGAATGAGTGCGATGATGTCAAGTATACGCAGAGCCAACTTTAATAGAAAAAGTTAAGGTCGCTTCAAGCCACCGAATCTTGAAATGATGCGTATGAAGAAGAAAGTACAAGAATGAGCTATTCCTAAGGCGAGAATTGATGAAGAAGGAATACTTCGAGTCCACTCCAGACTTTGTGTCCCTAACAACTCTGATTTGAAGTACAAGATTATGATGGAGGCACACAATACACCATTTGCAATCGATCCTGGAAGTACTAAAATGTATCGTGATCTTTGACATACATTTTGGTGGAACAATATGAAGAGAGAGATTGCAAAGTTTATCTCAATGTGTTTAACTTGTCAACGTGTAAATCGAACATCTAGTACCTAAGGGTCCGTTGCAACCACTTGAGATTCCGAAATGGAAGTGGAATACATTACCATGGATTTCATTCATGGGTCTTCCTACGGTTTCTCAAGGCATCAATGCTTATTTGGGTTATTGTTGATAGATTAACCAAGTCTGCTCATTTCTTGCCGATACGGAGACTTATTCCCTTAAACGTCTTGCTAGTATGTACGTGAATGAGATTGTGAGGTTGCATGGCATGCCAAAGATCCATAGTTTTGATCGTGACCCAAGATTCACTTCAAGATTTTGGGTTAGCTTGCAAAAAGCTATGGAGGCGCGGATTCTGATTTAGTTAAGCATACCATCCCCAAACGGACGGACAATCGAGAGGACTATTCAAACTCTTGAAGATCTATTAAGACTCGTGTCCTGACTTCAAGGGCGGTTGGGATAAGTATTTACCATTGGTGGAATTCTCCTACAACAACAAATATCAGCGAAGTATAGGTGTGGCTCCATTTGAAGCATTATATGGACGAAAGTGTCGCTTCTCCAATATGTTGGGATGAGGTGGGTGAAACAACATTGTTGGGACCCGAGTTAAGACGTATGACTCACCGAAAAGATCCAAATGATTCGACAACGATACAAACGGCACAAGATCGACAAAAGAGTTATGCGGATCTTCATCGAAAGGACGTGGAATTTAGTATAGGGGATCATGTATTGTTGCGAGTTGCTCCACGGAAGGGAGTTACAAGATTTGGGAAGAGAGGAAAGCTCAATCCACGATTTATTGGTCCATTTCAAATTCTTGACCAGAGTAGAAATGTAGCCTATAGCTCGCGTTACCTCCGAGTATGTCTCGTGTTCATAATGTGTTTCACATATATCATGCATTTCAAATATGTGAAAGACCAACCACGCTATAGAGTTAGAGAACCCATGGACGAGATAATAGAAGACTTAACGTATGAGGAGGTAATGTCAAAGATCTTGGATAGGAAGGAGCATGTCCTACACGCCAAGAAAGGTCATACCACAAGTTAAAGTTTTGTGGAGGAATTATCTTTATAGATGAAATGACACGGGAATTGAAAGCGGAAATGAAAGCGAGGTATCCTCACCTTTTCAAACACCAGTACGTCGTCAATTTCGAGGACGAAATTTCATAAGGAGGGAGGTTGTAAGACCCCAACTTATTATTAATGAAATTTAATTTTCTATTTATTATTTTGAAATAGTAAGGGTTGATTTGATTAATGTGAATAGTTATGGATAAAATACGCAAATATTTCAAATTAAGCAAGTGGTTATAAAATATTCATTGTTGTGGGAGAATATTCGTTTGGTCGTGGAATATTCTTCTTTGTCGTCTGGAATATTAAATGCATTGACCATGCAGATTTTTTGTGGGCCCCATAACTGAAAGCGATTGGATGAAGAAAACGACAAATATAAGTGGTTTAAAAATAATCACGTAGTTATTCTGCAATTAATCTTTAAAAATACTCGGTTGGTTAAAACACACGATGCAGCACGGTATTGCACTAATTATTGATTCTTACGTGAAGACACTTTCTTAATAATGGTTCTGATAATTCTTTATTCAATTATTTTATTGATTTAATAATTCTTTGCGTTGATATTTTATATTGTTGTTGTTTGATAATTGTCATTACACGATATTTTTCATTATCGATGCAATAATTCATATTATCTGAATAATATTATTAGATAACATTATTGGCAATGTCTAGAAAGTTCTGTCTAAGGAGAGGTTTGGTCACCTAATTGCGCGCCAGTAAGGGAGAAATTCTTATTGGAAAGCCCCCTCTTTCCTGGGAACTGCCTGGTTGTCAATATTGTGATTCTGTAATATTATTTGTGAATAATTAATTATTGATTCATATGATGAGGAAAATATTGATTTTATGTGGATATAGATGGAGAAAAATTTTAATGTGACAATTGTTGAAAATTAAAATTTTATCTTTTTCTGATAAGATAATTTATTTAAATGTATTATTATATTTTAATAATGGTGATATTTTTACAACGAATGTGGGATGTATGAGTATACGAGAAGGAAGAGTATTTTGTTGCAATAAATGTTTAAAAACATGTTAAACATGTCGGTGGACCCCATTTATTATTCGAAAATTTGATTATAAACACATAAATCGTCTGCTTTGTAGATTTTGGTCAATTTCTCGCTTGGAATTTGGAAAAACTTTCTTACGCAAAGTTGTAGAGAATTGAATTTCCTATAAAAAGCCATGAGATTCAAATTTTCTGATAAAAGGGCTATTTATTATGAATTCTCAAAGTTCAAGCTCAAAATAATTAATTTTTGGAAGTTTAAAATATTTTAATTACAAAAACGTTTTTTACATTGTTGGGACTCATTTAACATGTGTTAAGATTGCTGATTTCAGATGCTAAGTGTGCGTAGAGAATTTGTAATAAATATAATATTATTATATTAAATTTTCTGCTTTTGGTGTTACAAAGCGATTTCCTATAAATAGGTGCTTTATGTTAGAATTGAAAATCACACCGTAATCTGAAGTTTTCTCTCTATATTATCGGCGTATTCTTGTGAGTATTTTGAGTATACTTTGAGTATTGCTATACGGTCTGCAAGTTCAAGTCATAACATATATCCCAGGTGTTTTAACTGTAAGTCTTGTCTTTCGAGGTAAGGGATATTATTTTTTTTCGTAATGATATTATTTCTTCAATATCATTATGTTGAAATATTGATCTGAAGTTTTATCAAATTTGGAACTTTTGGTGTGGAAAGTTACTATTCACGATATCTGACTATTCATTAATGTATCGATCTTATTCACGAATCTGGCCTTTATTCATCTAAAATGAAAAATTTTCTTTCGCTAAAATATCTATTGTGGATACTAGCTTTGATTGTATCCATGTTTTGATCATTCTTGAATTTTACACCACTATGATTATTTTTGAGGTATTTTTAGACATGGATAAAACAAAAGTACGAATCCTTAATCCTTAATCCTTGTCATTTTGTTTCAATTTGGATTCGTTTCTTTAAAATATTTTCATCATTTTCATCTTAAATGATGATATTATGGAATATCTTTGGCACAGTAGTGCAAAGATGAATGATTTCTGAAGAATATCTTTGGCTCAGTAGTGCAAAGATGAACAGTGTTTAGATGAACATGACCAATCAATGAATATCTTTGCCTATATAGCAAAAGATGAATATTTGATTCCGGATATATATTGATTGATGTTACGGGGATAAAAGATGAGCGATGAACTTTTAAATTCATACATAGAAGATAGTAGTTTGCATTCTCTACTTAACTCTTCTAATGAATTATTATTTCATTGCGAATATTGATTTAAAATTTGTTGTCTATTGTATTTTATTAGATTTTTTACATTGAAGATTAACGATAATTTGTTGTATATTATCTTAGTCATAATATTCTTTATTTGGGCTAGTTGAGCTCACCCTTTTCCTTTTTGTTCCATTTTTCTTCTCGGGAGGCGAGAATATAGCGAAATGCAGCCTGGGGTATGGAATGAAAGTTCTAGAGAGAGTTGTTTAGTAGTCCTCACTATTTTTGTAAAATAATGTATCAATAAATGTGATGAGGATTTATTTGAGTATAGATATTGTCTGAAGATAATATTTGTATTCAAACTCACAGCTTTCTTGTTGTAATAATAAAGTTGTAGTTGTTTCGCATTACATGTATTGACAACTCGAATGGGTGATGTATACCTATTTTGGGGCGTCACAATGACCAACCACATTATCGGGTATTTAAGATGACCACTTTAGAGATGATCTGTAAGAAACGCCCCTAAATATTTTAATGATAATTTATGACATATATATGATGCAAAGATTTACCCAATCAATGTTAGAATGTCCTTAAGGTCACCCCAAAAAAATCTATACGACTCCATTATCTTCATATATCATTGCTCTACTCTGATCTCCTGAGCAGTTAACAACAACAATTTCTCCTGGCCTTTTTTGCTTAATGCGTATGCAAACACATTAGCTTTACTCGGATAGTAAAAAATCTCACAGTCATGGTCTTTAATTAGCTTCAACAATCGCCTCTGACGCATATTAAGATCTTTCTATGTAAAAATTTACTTCTGACTCTTATGGTCTGTATATATCTCAATACACTTCTCCCCATAAAGATAATGTCTCCAAAATTTTAAAGCAAACACCACTGCAACTAATTTCAAATCATGGGTTGGATACCCTTTTTCGAAATCCTTCAATTTTCGTGAGATATACGCAATGACCTTGCCGTTTTGCATAAGCACGCATCCTAGTCCTTTGTGCGATGCGTCGTTATATACCACAAAATTTCATGTATTATCCGGTAGAGACAACACATGTGCCATGCTTAACCTCCTCTTCAATTCCTGAAAACTTTCTTCGTACTTCTCCGTTCAAATGAACTTAACTGTTTTCCTTGTCAAATTCGTCAACTGAGTGGCGATTTTGGAAAAATCCCGAATAAAACGACGATAATAACCCGCAAATCCCAAGAAACTCCTTACTTCTGACGGTATCTTCGGCTGTTCCCAATATCAGCCTCGACCTTAAATGGATCCACTGAAATTTTGTCTTTATCAATTACATGTCCAAGAAATTGCACACGCTCCAACCAAAATTCACATTTTGAAAGCGTACAACTTCTCCCTTCTTAAAGCGTCCAACGTCATTCTTAAGTGTTCTACATGTTCGTCTTGAGTTTTGGAATATACCAATATGCCGTCAATAAACACTACCACAAATTTGTCCAAAAATGACTTAAACACCATGTTCATCAAATCCATAAACGCTGCAGGTGCGTTGGTTAAACTAAATGACATCACCAGAAACTCGTAATAACTATACCGAGTTCTGAATGACGTCTTCAGTATGTACATCTTCCTTCCTCACCTTCAGTTGATGGTATCCACTTCTCAAATCTATTTTTTGAAAAGTACTTAATTAGCTCATTTCAGCTGATCGAACAAATCATCATTCCTTGACAACAGATATTTATTCTTGATAGTGTGACCTTATTCAATTCCCTATAATCAATATAGAGTCGCATTAATCCATCCTCATTCTTGACGAACAAAAAAAACTGGCCCTCCCCACGGCGATACATTTGGTTGAATATACTTCTTGTCTAACAGCTCTTGAGTTGCACCATCAAGCTCTTTTATTTCCACTGGGGCCATTCGGTACGGGGCCTTCGATATCGGAGCAGCCCCTAGTGCTAAGTCGATCACGAACTCAATTTCTATGTTCGGCGGAAGTCCTGACAAATCGTTCGAAAACACGTCCATGAAATCTCTAACAATCCGTATTTTCTCCAATTTCGCACCCACCTTTCGAGTATATATCGACTATGTAAGCTAGATATCGTATACATCCTTGTCTCAACAACTTCTTGGCTTGTATCATCGTCAAAAAACTCACTTGTCTAGTCTAGACGACTTACTGTCATAAAATACTATATTTGACGGGATCATAAGGTTTACACTCCATTCCTTATTAAACAATTCCTTATTAAACTTGGCCGATTATAGATTGTTCAAGAAAATCAATGTTTTCAAGGATAAATTGGGTAACGAAGTTTTATATAACCTAATAGTTAACACTAAGATCTTACTCATTCTTCCAATTTTTTGGTTCAATTCTCATGCTTATTATGTGAGTTTGCATATCCTATTTAATGTGCTAAAATAACTATTACTATAATTTTACTATAATAAGTTCTTGATAATATCACAGTAATAAGTATCGCTTAACGCTCTAAATCTTGTCAAACTAAGTCTAAATTCATTGTATACTAGCTAGTAATAGTATCCGTGGAAAATGGGAGTTTCAAATTAAAGACTAAGGAGGTGAAAATTAAGTATGATAAAGATTCTTCTATTCGACCTCCGGCTCCGTACAATATCAAAAATCAAGAATTTTGTGTTCGTCGGAGAATTGTGGGGATGGGAATGTTTCCCCAAAAGAGAGTGCATGCAGCACACTTTTCCCAAAAGGAATTTAAAAATGCCAAATTAAAGTCCAAGTGCATGGCACTTGAAAGTTTGACATTTTAGGCGGGCGGCTCCCATAAACTAAAGAAGTCAACCATGCAGACCACCTTATTTTCTTAATTTTATCCAAATGTTGTTTATATTCTTGAATTGCCATTATAATTAATGCCCACTAATCCCCTTTTCTCTCTCTCTCTCCACCAACAAAAATAATAAAAACATAAGTGATAGAAAGAGAAAAAAGGGTCCCACAAATATATCGATTAGCTTAAATTCATAGTAGTAGTTTATATGGACCGATTCGTCGATAATATTATCAATTTAATATTATCTTTACAACAAATCGTGAGTGTTTGAACGGTTTAATAAAATTTTCGTCTGTAATATTAAATTGTAAACGAGACATATGATCAAAATATATCTCTTTATAAAAGTCTCCGTTCGCACTATTAAACCGCGAACGATAAGTATGGCCAATTGAGAAAAGACACCGTTTGTAAATAAGTCTCGTCCGCAGTATTAAACTGCGGATGTCAAATTCAATTTTTTTTATTTTTAAGGTTCGATCAATTCCCAAAATTGCAGTCATTGGTCATTGTCTAGAATACCGGATACTTGGAATGGACGCAAGGTATAGCTAAATGGCCATATTTGAATTTGGCATCTGCAGTTTAATACTGTGGACGTGATTTATTAGTTGGCCATACCTAGCGTCCGCATTATTAAACTGGGGACGAGGGACTTGCAAATGAGGGGTATTTTGGTCTTTTCATACGCAATATTAAACTACAGAATACTGAAAACTAAACTGCGGACGAACCCTCTATTTAACTGTTAGATTTTTGGATGGAAGGTCACAATGTATTATAGGGATAACTTTAAGTTGACACCGTTATTTATGGATCAGTTCCCATATATATATATATATATATATATATATATATTATAGTGAGGTATTATGTTGTAATTGAGGATTATATTGATCACGCAAAGTTCCAAGTTGGGAACCAAATGGAAGTCCTTGTTTTTCAAAGTCATGGAGAAGTTGTGCACGGAAGCATCACCTATTACAATTCCAACCAATTTCATCCATTAATTTAACAATATTCTTGAAATATTTATAACTTTTTGTGTATCAAATAATTATTAGCCTGTGAGAAAGACAATTCGAAAAGAAATTTATAATCATCAAAGTGGAATCTCTTTTTTGCTCATTCTTCGAAAGTTCATAGCAATAGATAAAGGAACTATATAAGTCAACAGAAAGGAATTATATATATATATATATATATATATATATATATATATATATATATATATATATTGACCTATCGTCATTAGTTATTGCTAAAGAAGAATTCATATAACTTGATTTAATTAATTTTTTTTGGTTTTTTAATTAATAATTCTCTTTCCTAGCTTGATGAGTCTGAAATAGTATGTTGGTGGTTGGGGTGAAACTCGTGGTCATCTAAGGTTAAGACTGCATGTGAATTAAGTAGGTCGACATCAATAGCTTTCAATTGGTTGATAAAAATACAATGAATCACTCACAGAAAAAGGATACTTTTTTAAATAAAAAAATCATTTAATTTGAAGGTTAGGTTTGTTTAATTTAAGTTAATATGACTTCACTTGGCAAAAAATTATTGTTGCTAATTTATTAACTTAAAGCTACCTCTTTACAATCATCTTTAAAATTACATGCATCATCACTTCATAAAAAATATTGTTGCTAATTTGACTCATCTTAGTTTGATGAGTAAGACTTATAAAACCTAGACAGTATTTGAAAAATAATTTATACATTCCTAAATATTAATGTGCAAACACAAACTTCTGATTAATTAGGAGATCGAGATGCATGTGAGTAAATACTCACTCCGTTCTTTAATACTATAAGTCGTTCTAGAGAATTGTTTTTGTTTCTTATTAATATAAGTCGTTTGAGAATTTCAGGTAAGTATTAATTATTTAGTTTTCAATATTACCCTAAGTATTAAATGTAACTTTGGTTCTCTTACTATTTTCTGTCCAATAAATAACAATTTCTTATTTCAATACAAGGACAATATAAATAATTAATATTATAATTAATACTATACAATCATTACCTTAATCTTTATATGCAAACCAGATAACCTTAAAATCACCTATATTAAGAAAGGGGGAGGGAGTAGTAAATATATTTAATCTCAGTACTCTTTGTTTAAGAGCTCACCTGCCTAACACTCGTGTACGTTTAATTATATCAACTGTTTTAGGACTCTTCTAGTTCTATCAGCCTCTGTACATATTGCTTCCCATTCTCAAACATTTGAATTAATGTGCATTATTTAGAGCTGATTTCGTGCTGCCATCCATTGATACCAAACATTTTTATAGTTGATATATATATATATATATATATATATATATATATAATTATCTTGATAAAATTTTAGTTCAAATATTAATACATTTCAATCGTAATCTTATTATATCAATACCAAAATATAATAAGACAAATATCTCGACAACTCAAAATGTTTTTTTCCCCTAACATATACTCCCTCCATCCCTAAATAATTGACGTTATAGGGAGTTCAAAATTTTCTAATATATTTGACGTTACCAAGTTTCTAGGAAGCATTAATTACAATTTTTTCTCTATTGTCCTCAACTATATGGAGTACATTTTTTCTTAATTAATGCAAGGATAATTGTGGTAATACATATCAATCTTAATGACAAAATTGGAGTAATAAATAACTTTCTTAATAAGTGTGAAAACTTTCAAAACGTCAGTTATTTAGGGATGGAGGGAGTACAATGTATTCAATTAATGATTGATATAATTATGATAACTCTTGGATTGAGTAACACGAGTGTAGTGGAATTGCAAGATACATCTTACATCAATTCATCACACACTTATGCGGGACATATCTCATTCAACTTACTTTAATTCACTAATTGATATAATTATGATAACTCTTGATATTTCATAATTCACTAATTGATATAATTATGACAACTCTTGATATTTAATTATTCATGAATCTAATTAGTAGAATATATATATATATATATATATATATATATATATATATATATCATTCAACTCACTTTAATTCATTATAAATAACACTCTACCTACACACCCAATTAATTACACACAAAATCCCACAACTTCACTATAGATCAACAAATTCTTTTGAATCTAACTATATTCCGAAAAAGATAATTTTACTATCAAACCGAGAATCACTTGAGTTTGAAATGAAATAAATATAAAAGCAAACAAGATTGGTCAACACCAACGCTATCCGAAGAGGTATGCATTTTTTTTCTTTCAATTTATCAAGTTGTAAATAATTTTTTTTTCAAATGCCAACATATATAACTCATGTATTAAAAATATTTTATTTCATTTCAACCACACAGGATTAACTAACAAATTCTTTTTACTTTAAAGCCCAATGAAAAAAAGCAATTCACGAAAAAACTAACAAAAAATATATGTACGTGACGTTTTGCGCAAAAAAAAGTACACAATAAATTATTTCTAAATTTACATGTACTTTGCACGGATTATTGTGTTTTTCGAAATTCATAATTACATAAAAGAAGTTAAAGTAGTGGCTGCATATAGTAGTAAACAATAACTTGGAAACCCAATGAAAGGAATAACAAAATTATGAAAACATTAAATATACAAGTACACAAACTGCTAAAATTTTTGGAAGGCCAAAACATATACTCCCACCTCTTTTGGACTTTAAACAACATTTGTATAGTTGAAGGCTTTCCTCGAGAGTTTATATATATATATATGCCGTAATCTGCATGACCTAAATAAATTAAAGGTCATTTAATTTGTCAAATTTTACGCTTTGAGGGCTATCATGCACTTACTATCTACTTTGCCAAACAGACAGACAATTATACTAGTATTTGAGAATAGTTAGTACCAAACAATTAATAATAACAATTGTTAGACGCCAAACAACATTATTTGATTGTAGTCGGTGGCGAAGCTATGCTATAAATGTGGGGTCAATTGACCCCACTCAATTTTTGAAATAACTTAATTTTTTTTTTTATCCTACTCAATTTTTGACTCTTACTCAATTTTTGACCCCACTCAATTTTTTTTTTTAATTAGAGATACCCAAGCGGCCAAGACTCAGTCCTAAATCTCATACATCAATATTTGTTCAAAGACTTCATTTACAAAATAGAGAAAAAGGCAAAACCCAAATCGCAAAAGACAAAGTCTTTTGTTAGTATTATTAAATTAGATATTTGGATGCATTTATTTAACCCGAAAGTATAAAGTATTAAAAAAAATTGGTTCGGGAACGCTGCCCCCAAACTCCTGTCAAATTTTTTATACCTTACTAGTAATTTTGACCCCACTACTATTGCTTCTGACTTCGCCACTGGTTGTAGTTTATCCATCCGTTTACAACTTCTTAAATTAATTGAGAAGCTACGTTACGTACTTCAAATAATAGAGATCAATTGTGTAAGACCCCAGCTTTTTAATAAAGATGAATTTTTCTATAAATATTATTTTTGAATATTATGGAATAAATTTGATATAATGTTATAGTTGTGGGTAATATTTATAAATTTTGCAAAAATGTATGCAAGTTGTTATAAAATATTAGTTTGGTGAGAATATTCTTTTGTTAGGGAATATTAAATAAATGCTCAATCATTGGTGGACCCCACAGCGAAATTATTATCGGATTGAGAAAATGACAAAATATTTTATAAAAATAACGGGCGGAGGTGTTACTGATTAAAACTGTTGAACTACCGGTGGTAAAAAATACGATGTCTGGCGTGAGTTGCGTAGTAGCACACGGTATTGATTATTGATCTTTTCGTGAAGAAGTCAACTCACTTATGCTCGATTATTACTTTCACGATAATTCTTGCATCATATCTCTTATATTATTGATTCAATTATTGTCACGATATATCATACATAATATGTTATAGTATTAAATCAATAATTGAGGCGACAAGATTATAAATGATTAATAATTGTTGAAAGATTAAATATGTGTTGATGAAAAAAAAAAATGATTTGTGGTAAGTTTGATTATTTTATGGGGGCTCATATGTCATCATCTAAGAGTCTCTTCGTCGATAGTATTTACCTTCGTCGATAGTAATTACCTTCGTCGATAGTAATTACCCTTGTAAATAGTATTTACCTTCGTCGATAGTAATTACCTTAAATCGATAGTAATTACCCTTGTGAATAGTATTTACCTTAAATCGATAGTAATTACCTTCGTCGATAGTAATTACCTTCCAATCGATAGTAATTACCCTTGTGAATAGTATTTACCTTCGTCGATAGTATTTACCTTCGTTAATAGTAATTACCTTTACCGACGTCGAACCACTTGTCGTTTCCCATTCTGATGTCGAACCACTTGTCGTTTCACATTCTTAGGCGTCCAAACCAATTCGTCAAGCCACTTGCCTTTTCACACGGCGGTCTTAAGCTAGAAATCTTCTATAAATAGAGGCTGAGGGCTTCATTATTTTTCACGAATTCATTCAAGCTATAGAGAGAAAGTATAGAGAGAATAAGAGAGAGAAGAAGAGTATTTTTGTTCTTACTGCTTCTGCGATATTCAATCTCCTACCAAATGTAAGGGGTGTTATTCTTTCTTATTCATGAAAGAAGAATTGTTTATTCCATTGCTTATTATTACATTGGAATAACTTTTGTATAAGTGGTTTACCTATACTTGGTGACATTCTTCTATTATTACATTTGGAACATCACATGCATGTGTTTTTACAGGACACGGTTAAAATCTTTATTATTATTACATTTGGAACATCACATGCATGTGTTTTACACCGGACTGGTTAAAATCTTTATTATTCATTGGAACATCACATGCATGTGTTTTACAGGGACTGGTTCCGTCTTTATTATTCTGTTGGAACATCTCCATGCATCTTTATTATTACATTGGAATATCTATACATGTGTTTTACAGGATGCAGTTTCCATCTTTATTATTACATTGGAACATCACAGCGGTGTGAATTTCACGACTGGTTAGTTATTTATTATTACATTGGAATAACTTTTCTGCATGCGGATACATCGCGTGCATGGTGATTTCTTTTGTTATTCCATTCTTTATTATACCCAGTTGGTTAAAACTTTGACTTACATACTCCATGAAATTAGTAGAATATCCTTGATATTTGCGTTTCATCCAATATCTTTCATGGAAATATTCTTACGATCATTCTTGAATTTTACTCTACAAAGCGATATCGTGTTGACAATTTGGGCGTTAATAATTCTGGATAAAATAATTCTTGAACTTGTTTTATTGAATTCTTATATCATTGTCATCATCCTCATGTTTATATTTTTTTTGAAAGTCAATACATGGCATGTAGTGCATAGATGGACTTGGTATGATTATGACCGAGAGACTATTCGGTGTAATCATGGCCAGTATATTACAAATGATGTGATAAAAATCCTCGATGGTAGTAGTGCATTGATGGGCGATTGTTGGCATGATCATGACCATTAATGAATACACAAATATTCTTGGCGTGTAGTGCATGAATAATTGTGGTCGTGATCTTAAAGAATATCCTTGGCGTAGTAGTGCGGGGTGATTCGATGATGTGAAATATTTATTAAAGTTTGAGTCTCGGCTATAAGCGATGATGAAAACCTTTTAAAACCTAAAAGATAGTAGACTTTATTTTCTACTTGACTCTTTTAATGGATTGCATATTCCGCTGCGATTAAAGCCCGGTTATCTATTGTATTTTATCGGTTTAACATTATTGAAGACTATTGATAATTTATTACGCATTATCTTAGTCATAATATTTCTTCTTGGGCTAGTTGAGCTCACCTTTTCTTTCTTTATTCTCTTGAGAAATGATAATATAGGCTGGGGCGAGTCGGGGAAGCAGTGATGGTCTGAAGATAGCATTAGTAGTCCTCACTATTACAGTAAAATAGTGATAATAATAATTATAATGAGGACTTTTTTTTTGAGTTTGTATAATATCTAGTAGAAGCGATATTTGTATTTAAACTCACGGTTTATATCGTATTATATACCAGCGAGTTATGTTAATAAGTTGTTTTTAAATTACATACCATGTAAGTGGCGACCCAAGATGGGTGATGTATACCTAATTTTGGGGGCGTCACGGTTAATATCGAGCTTAGGGATATGATCCTGGCTAAGATGTGAGAATAGTACTAGGAGGGAGAGGCAGGGAATACCTTGCTAGTATGACTACTAAGTTTATGTGATATTTTATTGGTTGGTCGGAAGATAGGGATAATTTGTTACATGTCGATTAACCTTTTGTTTTGTGGCGATGTCTGAAAATGACATCCGAGAATGTTGAGAATAGCATGATGGGCGCGCAGACGATTGTTGATTCACCACATGCTCGATAATCGGGATAATGTGCATCGTGGGAAGGCGACAATCCTCATGCAAACAACAACAACGACCAAATGATGAATGATCGAATGTTCGGAGGCTTTATCTGATTTATGCAACAATGAGCGAGCGACTCTGTCCAAAAGCGTGGGGTGGAAACACGGAAAACTCTCGGTGCGGTCACCGCTAAACAATTTAAGGAGCTGGGACCACCGGAGTTTAAGGAGAGCGAAAACCACTTGGCGGAAGCATGGATAAAGCATTACCCAAGATATTTGATGTCTTGGGATGCTCAGGAAGCAAAGGTTCCCTTCTTAGCCTTTATGTTATTGCTGGAGGCGGATTCTTGGTGGGAATCGGTAAAAGCGTACTCAACCAAATTTGTATCTTGAAGATATCTTGGGAGAAGTTCGGGGAGTACATTCAACGACAAATACTTTCACGAAAGTATTACCACACGAAGGAGGTGGAGTTTATCAAGTTGGAACAAAACAATATGGCCAGTGTCGCCATGATACGAGGCAAAATTTGCGGAGTTATCACGGTTTCAAATCCCATTTGGTGGATAATGAAGAGAATGGCGCGAATGTTTTTAAGAGGTTTGAAGCGGGAGATCGTCGACATCTTATTTCTCATAAAAGCGTGTTTGTATTGGATGTTGTAAATAGGGCTCGATTAGTGGAGCAGCGATAATGAGTCAACCTGACTAAAAGAGAAGCGGTAAGCAAAATTATAATACCGGCGAGAATAGTCATCGGCGGTGACAACAAGCGTGGAGGAATCAACGGGCGGATATGGTAACCACTTCCGGTGGTAATCGAGGCCAAAACAATAAGAATGGACATTTCAAAAAGGAGATGGAAAGACGTCGGCACAAAGACACCCGTTGTTAAGGAAGGAGAAAGACCACCTATCATATGCTTCAAATCACGGAGGAGAGGACACATCGGTCAAGCTGCGTCATGCTTGTCCAAAGCGTGTTATAATTGTGGAAGAGAAGGTCACTTAGCTCGATTTTGTCGTTCTGAAGACAAATTCAATTAGGATGGAGGCACCAAAGGCCGTCCCGAAAATTCAAAGCCGGAGTAGTCTGAGGAGAGCATTTGTTGTGACCTCCCAAAAGAGCAAGAATCCGAATGAGGTCATCACGGGTAAGCTTATCATAAACTCTAAATGAGTCTATACTTTATTTGATCTGGGGTTCTACCCATTCTTTTATTTCTCTACTTGCGCTCATCGATTAAATTTGACTCAGGAGAAATTAGACTTTGACTTATCTGTGGAAACTCGGTTGGGAGAAACCTTCATTACATCCATTTGTTTATAAGTCTTGTTTGGTTCAAATCGGTACCCTCACATTACTGTCGATCTTATTTCATTAAAAATACTTGCATTTGCGTGATTACAGGGATTGATTGGTTAACTACTTATCATACAAAAATTGATTGTTTTAAATAAGGTTGTTAGCTTTCATATTCCTAATCAACCTATTATGCGAATTCAAACGACCAAACCATTAAAATCAATCACGGTCGTCTCAAGCCATAAAAATTATTCGTTTATTGAAAAAGCGGATGTCGAAGCTTTCTTAGCTCATGTCACGATTTAAATAAAAATAAATCGATTTTAAGCGATATTCCTATTGTTAATAAATTTCTGGCGTATTCCCAGAAGAACTTCTGGCCTACCCCAGGCGTGAAATTGAATTTTGTATCGACCTTGAACCCGATACAAAACCTATTTCCAAAGCCCATGTCGAATAGCTCTATTGAACTTGAGGAGTTAAAAACCCAATGCGAGGAATTGTTAGACATTGGCTTTATTCGTCCCCAGTACTTCTCCTTGGGGTGCTCTGTTACTATTCGTGAAGAAGAAAGATGGGAGTATCGACTTTGTATTGATTATCGGGAGTTGAATCACGTCACCATCAAAAATAGGTATCCATTGCCACGTATTGATGATGACTGTTTGACCCGATTGCAAGGAGCCAAATTCTTTTCAAAGATTGATCTTCGTTAGGATATCACCAATTGAAGATTAGAAACCAGCGACATTCGAAAGGCGGCTTTCGAGAACTCGATGCGGGCATTATGAATTCTAGTCATGTCCTTTGGATTGACTAATGCTCCTCTTTGCGCTTCATGGATATGATGAGCCAAGTATTCAGGAATATTTAGATCACTTTGTGGTCGTCTTTATTGATAACATCCTTATTTATTCCAAAAGCCGTGAAGATCATGAAAGCAACACTTGAAATTGACACTCCAAAAGCTTCGTGAATATAAGCTTTATGCCAAATTGAAGAAATGCGAGTTACGGCTTGAAGAAGTAGCATTCCTTGGGCCGCGTGGTATCAAGTCATGGAATATCTGTTGACCCAACAAAAGATTGAAGCTATTCAAAGCTGGGAACAACCTAAATCGATGTGAAAAATCGTAGCTTTCTCGGTTTAGTGGTTATTATCGGAGATTCGTGGAAGGATTTTCTCGAATCGCTATTCCATTGACTTCGGTGACTCGGAAGATCTGAAGTTCGGTTGGAAGCGAAGAATGTGAGAAGAGTTTTCAAGAACTTCGAGGGAGACTTATTTATTTTGTTACGTGATACCATCGCTCGGAGGATTTGTCATCTACGATGATGCTTGAGCGAAAGGGTTGGGATGTGTTCTCATGCAACATGGAAAAGTAATAGCCTATGCCTCGCGACAACTCAAAGAATATGAGAGAATTATCCTACTCATGATCTAGAGTTAGCGGTTGTTATCTTTACACTTAAAATTTGGAGGCATTACTTGTATGGGAGAAAGTGGAGATCTTTACGGATCGTAAAAGCCTCGAAATATTTCTTCACTCAAAAGGAACTCAACATGCGACAACGACGTTGGCTTGAAGCTGATGAAAGATTATGATCATACCATCGATACCATCACGGAAAAGCGAGCGTGGTAGGTAGCGCGTTGAGTAGAAAATCATATCTGATCTGAGTGCGATATTATCGTATGAAGGCCCATTTGTGTGACTTGCAAAGGATGGAGATAGAATTAAAGACTCGAGGGGCGCGTGTGATGATAAGCGAGTATCTGAGTAGAACAGACTTTAATTGATAAAGTTAAAGGCTGCTCAAGCTACGGACACAGGTAGATCGTGTGTGAGGAAGAAAGTCAAGAAGGTCTTATCTTAGGAGCAAGAATCGATGAAGAAGGAATACTTGATTCAACTCCGGACTTTGTGTTCTAACGACCACGATTTAAAGTATAATATCATGATGGAGGCACCTGACACACCATTTGCAATCCATCACAGGAGTACCAAATGTATCGTGATATTAAATCGTACATTTTGGTGGAAGCAATATGAAGAGAGAGATAAGCGTTTATTTATCTCAAGGTGTCTAACTTGTCAGCGAGTTAAGCGGAGCATCAAATACCAAAAGGTCCATTGCAACCACTTGAAATTCCGAATGGAAGTGGGAGCACATTACCATGGATTTAGTTCTGGGGTCTTCTAAGGTTTCTCGAGGCGTTGATGCGATTTGGGTCATTGTTGATAGGTTGACCAAGTCTGCTCATTTCTTACCGAAATCTGAGAAACTTATACACTTGAAACGTCTTGCTTTCATTATATGTACATAAACGAGATTGTAAAGGCGCATGGTATCCTGGGTATCCATAGTTTACGATCGAGACCCAGATTCACTTCACGATTTTGGGTTAGTTTGCAAAAAGCTATGGGCACAGACTTACGATTTAGCTTCGGCGTATCATCCTCGAGACGGACGGACGATCGGAGAGGACTATTCAAACTCTTGAAGATCTATTAAGACTCTGTGTCCTTGATTTCAGGGGAGTTGGGACAAGTTCTTACCATTGGTGGAGTTTTCCTACAACAACGATTATCAAGCAAGTATTGGCATGGCTCCATTCGAGCGTTGTATGGAAGAAAGTGTCGTTCTCGATATCTTTGGGATGAGGTGGGTGAAGCAACGTTGTTGGGGCCGGAGTTGAATACGTATGACTACGGAAAAGATTCAAACGATCCGACAACGTATAAAAACCTCACAAAATCGACAAAAAGAGTTATCTTGATCTTCATCGAAAGGGCGTGGAATTGATATAGGAGATCGTGTGTTGTTAAGAGTTGCTCCATGGAAAGGAGTTACAAGATTTGGAAAGAGAGAAAAACTTAACCCTCGATTCATCGGTCCATTTTAATCCTCGATCGAGTAGGCGTGGCCTATAGACTCGCTTTCTGCTTGAAATATGTCTAGTGTTCATAACGCGTTTTTCACATATCTATGTTACGTAAATATGTGAAAGACCCGAACCATATTATTGAGTTAGAATCCGGACGAAATAGCGGAAGATTTGGCGTATGAAGAGGTTCTGTTCAAATTTTGGATAAGAAGGAACATATTCTACGCTCGAGTTATACCTCAAGTCGAAGTTTTGTGGAGGAACCACGATGTTGAGAAAATGACTTGGGAGTTAGAATCGAAATGAAATCAAGGTATCCTTACCTCTTGACATACCAGTCGTACCACAAATTTCGAGGCGAAATTTCATAAGAAGGGAGGTTGTAAGACCCATTTTTAAATAAAGATGAATTTTTCTATAAATATTATTTTTGAATATTATGGAATAAATTTGATATAATGTTATAGTTGTGGGTAATATTTATAAATTTTGCAAAGTATGCAAGTTGTTATAAAATATTAGTTTGGTGGGGAATATTCTTTTTGTTAGGGAATATTAAATACAATGCTCAATCATTGGTGGACCCCACAAAATTATTATCGGATTGAGAAAATGACAAAATATTTTATAAAAATAACTTGGCGGAGGTATTCTGATTAAAAGCTGTTGAACTACCGGTGGTAAAAGAAATGCGATGTCTGGCGTAGTTGCGTAGTAGCACACGGGTATTGATTATTGATGCTTTACGTGAGAAGTCAACAATTATGCTCGATTATTACTTCTGATAATTCTTTGCATCATATCTCTTATATTATTGATTCAATTATTGTCACGATATCATACGTATAATATGTTATAGTATTAAATCAATAATTGAGGCGACAAGTTATAAATGATTAATAATTGTTGAAAGATTAAATATGTGTTGATGAAAAAAAAAATGATTTGTGGTAAGTTTGATTATTTTATGGGGGCTCGTATGTCATCATCTAAGAGTCTCTTCGTCGATAGTATTTACCTTAAATCGATAGTAATTACCTTCGTCGATAGTAATTACCCTTGTAAATAGTATTTACCTTCGTCGATAGTAATTACCTTCGTCGATAGTAATTACCCTTGTGAATAGTATTTACCTTAAATCGATAGTAATTACCTTCGTCGATAGTAATTACCTTCGTCGATAGTAATTACCTTGTGAATAGTATTTACCTTCAATCGATAGTATTTACCTTCGTTAATAGTAATTACCTTTACGGACGTCGAACCACTTGTCGTTTCACATTACTGAGCGTCGAACCACTTGTCGTTTCACATTCTGAGCGTCGAACCGAAATAAATCGAGCCACTTGCCTTTTCACGGCGGTCTTTAAGCTAGAAATCTTCTATAAATAGAGGCCTGAGGGCTTCATTATTTTCACGAATTCATTCAAGCTATAGAGAGAAAGTATAGAGAGAATAAGAGAGAAAGAAGAAGAGTATTTTGTTCTTACTGCTCTTTGCGATATTCAATCTCTACCAAATGTAAGGGGTGTTATTCTTTCTTATTCATGAAGAGAAGCTGTTGTTATTCCATTGCTTATTATTACATTGGAATAACTTTGTATAAATGGTTTACCTATACTTGGTGACATTCTTCTATTATTACATTGGAACATCACATGCATGTGTGTTTTACACCGGACTGGTTCCGTCTTTATTATTATTACATTGGAACATCACATGCATGTGTTTTACGGACACTGGTTAAAATCTTTATTATTACTGTTGGAACATCACATGCATGTGTTTTACACGGACTGGTTCCGTCTTTATTATTCTGTTGGAACATCCACATGCATGTGTTTTACACCGGACTGGTTCCGTCTTTATTATTACATTGGAATATCCTATCATGTGTGTTTTGCGGGATGCAGTTCCATCTTTATTATTACATTGGAACATCTGCTGGTGTGAATTTCACGACACAGGTTCCGTTATTTATTATTACATTGGAATAACACATGCATGCGATTCCTATCGCATGCATGGTGATTTCTTTTGTTATTCCATTCTTTATTATACCCAGTTGGTTAAAACTTTGACTTATACTCCATGAAATTAGTAGAATATCCTTGATATTTGCGTTTCATCCATATCTTTTCATGGAAATATTCTTACGATCATTCTTGAATTTTACTCTACAAAACAGTGATGTCGTGTTGACAATTTGGGCGTTAATAATTCTGGATAAAATAATTCTTGAACTTGTTTTATTGAATTCTTATATCATTGTCATCATCCTCATGTTTATATTTTTTTGAAAGTCAATACATGTGGCATGTAGTGCGTAGATGGACTTGGTATGATTATGACCGAGAGACTATTGATTGTAATCATGGCCAGTAATGTTACAAATGATGTGATAAAAATCCTCGATTAAGTAGTAGTGCATTGATGGAATGATTGTTGGCATGATCATGACCATTAATGAATACACAAATATTCTTGGCCCGTGAGTTCATGAATAATTGTGGTCGTGATCTTAAAGAATATCCTTGGCGTAGTGCGAGGGTGATTCGATGATGTGAAATATTTATTAAAAGTGAGTCTCGGCTATAAGCGATGATGAAAAACCTTTTAAAACCTAAAAGATAGTAGACTTTATTTTCTACTTGACTCTTTTAATGGATTGCATATTCATTGCTAGATTAAACTGGTTGTCTATTGTATTTTATCGGTTTAACATTATTGAAGACTATTGATAATTTATTACGCATTATCTTAGTCGTAATATTTCTTCTTTGAGGCTAGTTGAGCTCACCCTTTCTTTCACCATTCTCTTGAAATGATAATATAGGCTTGGGGACGAGTCGGGGAAGCGAGTGATGGTCTGAAAGATAGCATTAGTAGTCCTCACTATTACGTAAAATAGTGTGATAATAATTGTAATGAGGACTTTTTATTTGAGTTTGTATAATATCTAGTAGGCGATATTTGTATTTAAACTCACGATTTATGTCGTATTATACCTACGGCAGTTATGTTAATAAGTTGTTTTTAAATTACATACCATGTAGTATGAAATTATTAAAGATGGGTGATGTATACTTAATTTTGGGGGCGTCACAAATTGTTAGGCGCGCGTGCATGAAGTACACTAGGTTCTACCAATATCGTACGTACGTACCTTCTACAATTCTATTACATTTTTTTTTTTTTTTTATAATGTTGTTTCATGTTTAATTTTTATCATGTGTTGAGAATTTTCATTTATTTTCCTTCTATTCTTTATGGCCAAAAATTAAAGGGAAAACATGAGGTCCTTTTATATAATTGAAATGCACTCAGTACTCCTTTATATATTTAAACAAAGGAAAGTTTGTAGCTTGACAATAAAATTGTATTAAATTTCCTTTCCAAGAGTAGTATATTTATAATTTTGCATCATTATACCTTCCTTTTTTTTATTGATGACGTAGTTTTGACAGCTTAATTGTATTATAATATTGATATTTCAAATTTTGATATACGAAATAATTTAGAAGTATTTCGATCTGAATTTATATATCCAAGTGTTTCGCTTTTTGCACTACACAAAACATACTGGAATGGAGGTAGTAGTATATATTTGAGGATTAGTGTATTGTTTACATCTGGACTTTAATTAATTAATAGATTCCCTCGGTTCCTTAATATAAGTCGTTTTAGAGTTGTGCACAAGTATTAAAAAAATGATCGTAAAGTATTAAATATATAATATTAATTGTCTATATTGCCCTTGTATTGAAAAAAGAGAAAATTATTTATTGGACAAAAAATAGTGAGAGAACCAAAGTTATATTTATTACTTGGGGTAATATTAAAAATTAAACAATTAATGCTTACTTAAAATTCTCAAACGACTTATATTAAGAAACAAAAATAATTCTCTAAAATTACTTATATTAATAACATTGGGAATATTGTTTAGAAATTAATTATTCCACCTTCAAACCATGCACTTTGATTTTTGGGGGTGTGATAAATGAATGAAATGGAATGTACTTTCCTTAAGAGTTTCCTAGCTAGCTAATTGGATATTCATGAAATGAAAGCTAAATATTGAGACTTATCGATCAGTACTTATCGGCACCTACGCGTTTAAGTGGGATCCGTCATCATTTTGTGGGGTTTTCCAAAAGCCAAAAATAGATTTTAAATTTTTTTTCTTATCAAATCATTAATAGTATTAATTGGGTATATATTTTTTATAATTGATTTTTCATAAAAGGTCATGTTTCTTAATTAATGTCACGTCATTTTAGACAATAAATAAATAAAATTGAGACTTAGAGGAAAGGTGTAAAAAAAATCGGTTAAAACACAATATTGAATAATGAAAACCGATACTTTCACATAAAAATATATTCCTTGTGTATCAAATTAAATGCTTAATTTTGATTTTTTTTAGATCAAATTGATCCCAATTCATGCATGAATCTCTCGGTTTGAGAAATCAAAATACGAGAATCGAACGATCTCTTTTGACTCTTTTTTCCCAACACATATTTCACAAAGAACCGACAAAGATTTTCATTGATAACGGACCATTTTAATCATTTGGAACAACTCGATGAACTAATTTTTGTCAAAATATAGGTGAAAAAATTATAACAAGAAGAAAAAAAGTACCGACCCCAATTTTTATAATTTTAAAAATATATTTTTATATGCTTTATTACTAATTTTAAAAACATTCACTTTGACTAATAAAAATCAAAATTGGACAATCAATTTGAAATGGAGGGAGTAATATTTTCACATTAATCATTCTCCTATGAATGGGAACCCATCCACGTGAGTAGAATCATATGAAAATATTATTTTTTTCAAATAAAATTATCAATTTCGACAATTTCCTGTTAAATTGGAATATCTTGGGTAAGGAATTTAGATTTGCGTCAAACTTTATTCACGATCTCATCCCATATATTAGTGTAAAACTACTCTTTAATTTATTCATTTAAAAATTTATCATAAATGAATATTTATGATTATATTTGGCAATAATACCGACATGACATAAAAAAGATGAGATGGATAATGGGAAGATTTGTACTCCTTGCGCAGTTGAAAATTTTCTTTTTTGCTCTTCCGTCCATGTCTACGCTCTCTCTCTCTCTCTCTCTCTCTCTCTCTCTCTCTCTCTCTCTCTCTATATATATATATATATATATATATATATATATATATATTGTTTGTACGGTGTTCCTTATATTTGTATTCTCAAAAACCTTTTTTTTTCTTTTTCAAGCCAAACAAAGTATAAAAGTATCACACACACACACACACACACACACACATATATATATATATATATATATATATTAATTAAGAGAGAGGGTCTAGGGAGAGGAGAGAAAAGTAGAGATCATGGAGGAGAAGGGCGCAGTGATTAGTAGTCTGAAGTCAAGATTCAAAAGGGTTTGTGTGTTCGGTGGAAGCAGTGCCGGAAAGAAAATTTGTTACAAAGATGCTGCGCTTGATTTGGGCAAAGAACTGGTACCACCACACCTACCTACCTTGCTACTAGTAGTGACAATCTTTATGGGACAAATTCCCACACACCCTTTTTTTAACTATCTAACCATGCATTTAATTTTTCACTCTATTATAGAATATATATATATATATATGTGTGTGTGTGTGTGTGTGTGTGTTTAATTAATTTTTCTGGGTTTGTTAATTTGTTTCATGCATGTGTGTATATGAATTAATTAAGGTCTCAAGGAGTTTGGATCTTGTTTATGGTGGAGGCAGTATTGGCTTAATGGGATTGGTTTCTCAAGAAGTCCATAGAGGAGGAGGACATGTCTTAGGGTATATATAAGTTAATTTCCTTACAATCTTAAGTGATACTACTATTATATATTATGAAATTTAATTTCTCATTTTCCTATTTGTTAATTTACAACTAATTTTAGTTGATTTTTTAATGTATATATTTCAAATTGTTTGCTCTCATTTCTTTCACAGAATCATCCCAAGGACTTTGATGGACAAAGAGGTACACACACACACACACACACACGAATATTCTTATCATCTAGAGTTAGTTTTTTTCTTGGATTAAAACTGGAATAAAAAAATATCCGTTTTAATTTTGTTGTGAGCTAGTACGTAGATATATCAATTAATTAATTACTCATATAAAAACTTGTATTAATATACAAACTATATATGTCCTTATTTTGTCGACATATTTTTGTTGAAATATATATAGAGAAGAAAATAATTATTTATTGTGTAAATTAATTATTTATTATTATGTTATAGGAGTAGTAAGTAGTAAAGTTAGATATAATAATATTTTTTAATTGGGTGGTATGGTGGGAAATGGAATCAGATAACAGGAGAAACAGTTGGGGAGGTACGACCTGTAGCTAATATGCACCAGAGGAAAGCTGAGATGGCCCGCCATTCTGACTGTTTTATTGCATTACCAGGTCTCTTTCTTTTGAATTTTGAATTTATTATAAATAATAATAATAAAATTATTTATTTTGAATTTTTTTAATAGGTGGGTATGGAACTTTGGAAGAGTTATTAGAGGTTATAACATGGGCACAGCTTGGCATCCACGACAAACCGGTATATATATAAGCTTTTTCAAATTCCTATTTGTTAGTTTGGCTAAATAATTTATTATTATTTTTTTAATTTCCTAAATATCCCACAAACGATTAAACTAATGAAAAATAAAATTTTTAATTAGATTAATTAATGATCAGGTGGGTTTGCTAAATGTGGATGGTTACTATAATTCTCTGCTAACCTTCGTTGACAAAGCAGTTGATGATGGGTTCATTATGCCCTCTCAGCGTCACATCATTGTCTCTGCTTCCTCCGCCACCGAACTTGTTCAAAAACTTGAGGTATTTTTTTTATTTATAAAAGTTGATATTAATTAGTTCTCTTATTTATTTATATACTACGTACTTTATTTATGCCATTTTTTTTATAGTTGTAGTAATTATCAATAGTTTTTCTTTTCTATTTAATTTATGGGTCCATTTATTTTGTGTGGTCAGGATTATGTGCCAGCACATGATGGAATAGTGGGGTGGGAGTGGGAGGATGAATTAACAAGTGGAGCTTAACAATACTTTGCAGTCTGAAATTGCCCACTAGAAAGGAAAAAGAAGACAAAAAACTTTCTTTAATTAGATTTTTTTTCTTTTGTTTATTTTTAGGATATTTTTCAAAAGGAAAAATTGTATTGGGTTTAGGTTAAAAAATGGTAGGTGATGTAGCCATTAATTGAAGCAAGCAAGCAAAAACAAAACAAAAGGAAATATAGCATGCAGCAGCCTTTCATTCTTTTCAGTTTTCCTGCGCAAAATGCTTGATGCTTAAGACATCTTTACAGGTGGAGGGAGTATTTAGTTAAACTACATCAAAATTAGATTTTGGCATTTAATGTATCATATATTGTAACAACTCGGACTAAATCCTAGTTTGAATCGAATCAAATTCATCTATATAAATAAGGTTTTAAATTATAAGACCCCAGCTTTTATAAATAAAGATGAATTTTCTATAAATATTATTTTTGAATATTATGGAATAATTTGATATAATATTATAGTTGTGGATAATATTTATAAATTTTACAAAAGTATCTGCAGTGGTTATATTATATTCGATTGGTTTAGAATATTAGGTTTAGCGATAATATTAAATAACTAATTTCAATCGTTGGTAGATTCTATGAATGTAATTATTGTCGGATTGAAAAAACGACAAAAATATTTTATTGAAATAACGGCGGAAGTTTTCTGGTTGATCTTTGTTGAACTACTTTCGGTAGTAAAAGAAATGAATATCGTGTGTAGTTTAAGTAGTAGCCTTGCGGTATTGATTATTGATCTTTATGTGAGAAATCTTTCGGTTTGATTCCATTATCATTTATTAATAATATGAATTATTATAGTGATATTGACGTTTTGTTTTATTAAGTATTATTAACGTAATAAAATGCGAAACATCTTTTATATAAAGCGAATCTTTTATTAAAGTTATTACATAAATAAAATATATTATATTTTATTATGTCGTAGTGTTTTTGCGTAGTGTTTTTTCGTAGTATTTGCATAGTAAAATGTTTTTATATAAATAGAATATATTATATTTTATTTAAAAGATTTTCTTTAAATATGGGCCGAAAGTTAATTAAAGTAAATCAATACGGATAGTTAAATGGATTAATTACTATGCGTTCTATTTTCCTATAAATAGAAAACCGTTCCTTCATTATTTTCTTACGAATTCACCTAAACTCTGAGAGAACTATAGAGAAAAGAAGAAAAAATTACTCGCTACTTCACTTTCGCCAATATTGATTCTTCTGGTAGGGAATATTATTTGTTGTCTTTCGTAAAGTGTTATTCTTTCTTATTAACGTGAAGAGAACTTACATTATTCCATTCATTATTATTACATTGGAATAACTCGTAAAAGTGGCATCTTATATCATACTTTGTATACGCACATCTTATATCTTGGTGAAATCCTTTATGTTATTCCATTTCTTTATTATTACATTGGAATAACTCAGATACGCCATTAATTCTATACTTTGGTGACGTTCTTCTATTATTCTTGGCTTGTCCTGTCGCATATTGTTTTCACTGGGACGCTGGTTAAAATCTTTATTATTATTACATTGGATCCGTCGCATACGTGTTTTCTGGCGGGACGCAGTTTCCCGTCTTTATCATTCTGTTGGAATATCCTATCGTGTGTTTTACACCGGGATCCTGGTTCCATCTTTATTATTCTGTTGGAACATCCCATCGATTATGAATTTCACTTTGACCTGCCCGATTATTATTATTACATTGGAATAACTTTTTGTCATCTGCCTGATCTGCATGCATAGTGATTTCTTTTGTTATTCCATTCTTTATTATACCCAAATAGTTAAAACTTTTTCTTATCTTTCATGAAATTAGTAGAATATCCTCGATATTTGCGTTTCATCCAGATATCTTTTCATAGAAATATTCTTCCGATCGTTCTTGAATTTTCTTTCTACAAAACAATGTCGTGTTGTTGATTTGGACGTTAATAATTCACTTGATAAAATAATTCTTGAACTTGTTTTATTGAATTCTTATATCATTGTCATCATCCTCCATTTTTATATATATATATATATATATATATATATATATATATATATATATATATTTTTAAAAGTCATCTACATGGCAGTGATGCGTAGATGAACTTTGGTATGATTATAATGAGGCTATTATTCTATTATAATCATGGTAATCGTAATGTTACAAATGATGTGGTAAAAATCCTCCGATGGCCGTAGTGCGTTGATGGGCCAGTTGTTGGCGTGATCACGACCATTAATGAATCTGCTTAAACTATTCTCTACCGTGAGTAATGAATAATTGTGGTCGTGATCTTAAAGAATATCGTTGGTAGTAGTGCGGGGTGATTCGATGATGTGGATTATTTATTAAAATTTGAGTCTCCATTTATAACAGTGATGAAAAAACCTTTTAAATCATAAAAGATAGTAGATTTTATTTTCTACTTGACTTCTTTTAATGGATTCTTTATTCAATTAAGAGCTTAAACTTGATGTTTATTATATTTTATCGGTTTAACACTTGTTGAAAAGCTATTGATAATTTATTCTGCATTATCTTAGTCATAATATTTCTTCTTGGGCTAATTGAGTTTCACCTTTTTTCTTTCATTCTTCTCTGAGAAATGAGAACATAAATTTGAGACACGAGTCGGAATCGGAGTAATGGTCAGGAGGATAGCGTTAGTAGTCCTCATTTATTACGTGAAATAGTGTGATAATAATTGTAATGAGACTTTCTTTTGAGTTTGTATAATATCTAGTAGACAATATTTGTATTCAAACTCACGATTTATATATCGTATTATGCATACCCAGCTTATATTAAGTAAGTTAATATTTAAATTACATCTAAGTATGTCATTACCCAAGATGGGTGATGTATCACTAATTTTGAGGCGTCATAAATCAATCATTAAGACAATGATAGTATTTTCTTTGATCATCTTAGTCCACTATAGGTTCACCCAAAATGTAATGACAAAAAATATTATTGTTAGTAACTTAATTTCTTTATATACAGATACAGATAAATTTTTTCCATTTTTTCCAATGTGAGATTGAGGTGTTATATATATTCTCTAACATTGTATTTATGGAAAATGGTGGAGGAAAATCCAACTATAAATTACCAATTGAGAAAAAAGGATGGAGCTATTGAAATTTTGGTTTTAAAATGGGAGCTCTTCTAGGTGGACATAAAAATTAGACATGAAAATTGGACATAAGTGTATTTAAATGTGGGTAAATTACATATAATAGTACATTTTTAGAAATAATTACAAAAATCATACACCTATAAAATAATTACAAAAGTATTACACTTTTTTATTTTTATTTTCAATCTTAACATAATTAAAGGTCCTTAAATTAAGGGATTAATATGTAATGGCTGACATGACAATATTAGTATAATTAGGATTCCTTAATTTAGGGGATTAGTTTTGGTAGGTGCCATTTTCTCTCTCATCTCCTCTTATTCTGCCATTTTCTCTCTCATCTCCTCCTACTTTCATTTTCTGTACGCCACTGCACTTCTATTCTTCCATTTTCATATTTAAAGACAAAAGTTTGAAGAGTGAAGAGAAGATGAAGACGCCTATTGAAGAGAGAGATGAAGAGCGCCATTTTGCCGCTTTCTCTCATTTTCTTCTATTCTGCCATTTTTCTTCAAAAGATGAAGACGCCATTTACGCCATTTTATATAAAAGATGAAGACGCCATTATTCGTCATTTTTTTCTATTTTGCCATTTTTCTATCTCTTTCATTCTTCCAATTGTTCTTCATATTTCTTTGTCTTACTTTCTTTTGTGTAAGTACTTCTATTTTACCTCTCTCTCTAAAGCTAATTTTTAAGGTTTTCTCTTTAATTTCATTCATTTTAGGATTTATGATCTTAATTTTATGCAAAATGTGCGTTTGATTATGAATTTATGATCACTTTTTTTTGTTGATTGGTGTTGATTGGTGTTTACCTTAGTATAAAAGTTTGGTTCCTCATGACGCCCCCAAAATAGGTATACATCACCCATTCTGAGTTGTCAATATACGTAGATGCGAACAATTACAATTTTATTATTACAACATATAAATCGTGAGTTTAAATCTGAGATATTGCCATCTGTAGAATATCCACACGCAAAATAAATCCCCATCATAATTATTGATACATTATTTTACAAAAAATGGCGGAGGACGACTAAACAACTCTCTAGAACCTTCATTCCATACCATTGATAAGTACTCGCTACATTCTCGCCTCCCGAGAAGAAAAATGGAACAACAAGGAAAAAGGGTGAGCTCAATTAGCCCGATAAAGAATATTATTATTAAGATAATATCTGAACAAATTATCGTTAGTTTTCAAAGAGGGAAAAATCTAATAGAATCTGATAGAATGATGAGTTTTAAATCAATATTCGCAATGAAAATAATAATTCATTAGAAGAGTTAAGTAGAGAATGCAAACTACTATCTTCTATGTATGAATTTAAAAAGTTCATCGCTCATCTTTTATCCCTATAACATCAATCAATATATATCCGGAATCAAATATTCATCTTCGCACTACTGCCAAAAGATATTCATCAGTTAGTCATGTATTATCTAAATACGTGTTCATCTTTGCACTCTGAATTCAAAGATATTCATCGAAATCATTCATCTTTTTTCTACGAATGCCAAAGATATTCAATAATATCATCATTTAAGATCGAGGATGATGAAAAATATTTTTAAAGAAACGAATCCAATTGAAACAAAATGACAAGGATTAAGGATTAAGGATTCGTGCTTTTTGTTTAATCCACGTCTAAAAATACCTCAAAAATAATCATAGTGGTGTAAAATTCAAGAATGATCAAAACATGGATACAATCAAAGCTAGTATCCGGAATAGATATTTTAGACGAATTTTTTTTTTCATTTTTGATGAATAATCTGCAGTATTCGTGAATAATGTATAGATCGTGGATAGTCCCAGATATCGTGAATAATAACTTCAAACACAAAGTTCCAAATTTGATAAAAACTTGGATCAATATTTTAACATAATGATATTGAAGAAATAATATCATTCTGAAAAAATAATATCCTTTACCTCGAAAGATCTTCTTAGTTGAAACAGGATATAGGTTATGACTTGAACTTTGCACCGTATATAGCAATACTCAAAGTATACTCAAAATACTCACAAGAATACGCTTCGATAATATAGAGAGAAAACTTGATTTAAGTTGTGATTTTCAATTCTAACCCAAGCACCTATTTATAGGAAATTCTTTGAAACGCTGAAAGCGAAAAATTTAATAAAATATTAATATATATTTATTAAATTCAGATACACTTTTTTTTTATCAACTGAATTCAGCATTCAACATAAGTAGCCCACCTCACAAAACTTTTAAAAAATGTTTTTCTTATTTAACATAATTAAAACTTCAAAATTAACTATTTTGAGACTTGAATTTCAATAATTCATAATAAATAGCCCTTTTATCGTAAAAATTCAAATCTCATGACTTTTTATAGAAAATTCAATTCTCTACAACTTTACGAGAAGAAAGTTTTTCCAAATTCCAAATGTAAATCGATGAAATCCATAAGCAAGCGATTTTACGGTATAATCAAATTTCCGATCGATAAATGGGGTCCAATTTAGCATGTTTAACATATTTTAAACATTTATTGCAATAAAATACTCTTCCTCCTCGTATACTCATATATCCCACATTCGTTGTAAAAATATCACCATTATTATATTATTAAAATAATATATTTAAATGAATTATTTTATCGGAAAAAGATAAAATATTAAATTTTCAACAATTGTCATATTAAAAATTTTCTCCATCTATATCCACATAAAATTAATATTTTCCTCATCATATAAATCAATAATAAATTATTCACAAATAATATTACGAGAATCACAATATTGACAACCGTGCGGTCCTAAGAAAGAGGGGCTTTCCAATAAAATTTCTCCTTCTTGGTTGCAATTAGGTGACCAAACCTCTCCTGTGATGTAACTTTCTAGACATTGCCAATAATGTTATCTAATAATATTATTCGGATAATATGAATTATTGCTTCGATAATGAAAATCTTTGTGTAATGACAATTATTGAAACAACAAAGAATATAAAATATCAACGCAAAGAATTATTGAATCAATAAAATCTTTGAGCGATTAATTACAGAACCATTATTGAGTAGTGCGCTTTCTTACGTAAGAATCAATAATTGGTGCAATACTGGTAATATCTTGTGTTTTAACCACCGGAGTATTTTAACAAATGATAATCTGTGAATAACTACTGTTTGTTATTTTTAAACAACTTATATTTGTGCGTTTTCTTCATCCAATCGCTTTTTAGTTATGGGGCCCATTAATCTTTACTTACTGTCGCATACGAATATTCCCAACGCAATGAAGAATATTCCACGACCAAACGAATATTCCCCAAAACAATGAATATTTTATAACCACTTGCTTATTTTAAAATATTTGCGTATTTTACCCATAACTATTCACATTAATCAAATCAACCTTTACTATTTTAAAATAATAAATAGAGAAAATTAAATTTCATTAATAATAAGTTGGGGTCTTACACCTCAGTATAAAAGTTTGGTAACCAAACTTTTATACCAAAGTAACCAAACTTTTATACTAAGATAACCAAAACTTTTATACTAAGGTAACCAAACTTTTAACCTTGGTATAAATGTTTGGTTACCTCAGTATAAAAGTTTGGTTACCTTAGTATAAAAGTTTGGTTACCTTAGTATAAAAGTTTTGGTTACCTTAGTATAAAAGTTTGGTTACCTTAATATAAAAGTTTGGTTACCTCAGTATAAAAGTTTGGTTACCTTGGTATAAAAGTTTGGTTACCTTAGTATAAAAGTTTGATTACCTTGTTATAAAAGTTTGGTTACCGTAACATTACTAATGATCTTCTCCTTTGCAGTATCTTGAGAATTTTCTTTTACTACCAGAAAATGGTTGCTCTCGCCACTACCGCCCCAACCTCCTCCTCCACCGTCTCTGTAACCACCACTTGAGCCACCACCGCCACCGCCACCACCGCCATTGTTACTTCCTCCATAGCCATCACCACCGCCTCTGAAGCCACCATTACTACCTCCTCCGAAGCTGTCACCTCCTCCAAAGCTTCCACCTCCTCTGAAAATTGCCTTCGCCACCTCCTGCAAAGTACAAAATTTGTGCAGTCTTTCCTATGAAATTTGAATTTGAATATTTGAATTTGAATTTGTTTTTGTGGTTAGATCCCAGATATTTGAATTTGAATGATTAGTTATGGCAGATATTTCTCCTTAATTTTAGGTTTCCTTATTAATATGAATTGCGTTATTTTTGTAATTATGTTATGTGTGTTTTATTTTTGTAATTACTTTCTAATTGTTGTATATTAGTGTTAAGGACCCTTTAAATTTTACCAATTTGTATTTTTACCCATCATTGGAGGTCAAAATATAAATAAGTGAAATTCAAATACATCTATGTCCAATTTTCATGTCCAATTTCCATATCCACATAGAATTTTTGTTAAAAAAAATCGCCACAAGCAGAATTTCAAGCTAGGTGGCTAATGATTTTTGTATACTTGAAGACGCGTAGTCTCCATGGACTCTCTACTGAACATTCTTGTCGATATCATTCTCATGTAATTTATTTAGTTCTTGGGATTTTACCCCTTCTTGAACCTAAAAACTACCAAAAAGAAAGAGGGAAATAAAATCCAAGTAAATAGTTTTGTTTTTCTTCTTAATTTTGGTCCTTATCATAGTCTTGCCAAATTTAATCGATAGAGATCCAAAGATAGATTTTAATTAGTTACCAAGCTCATGTCCTTTGTAGTTACATGGGTTTTTAAACTTCAATTTGTTTTATTTTTCTCCTTATATATATATATATATATATATATATATATATATATATATATCTAATAAAAAAAAGATTAAATGTAAGACCCCAACTTATTATAAATGAAATTTAATTTTCTATTTATTATTTTGAAATAAGTAAGGGTTGATTTGATTAATGTGGATAGTTATGGGTAAAATACGTAAATATTTCAAAATAAGCAAGTAGTTATAAAATATTCATTGTTGTTTTATTATTAGTTTGGTCGTGGAATATTCTTGCTTTGTCGGGAATATTCGATGCGACGACGCAATCTTTTATGTGGCCCCATAACGTAAAAGCGATTGGATGAACAAAACGACAAATATAATTTGTTTAAAAATAACTTGGCGTAGTTATTCATCAAGTTAATCTGATTAAAATACTTTCGGTGGTTAAAACACAAAGAAGATACTCAGATATTACATCAATTATTGATTCTTACGTAGAAGACACTCTACTCAATAATGGTTACGAGAATTCTTGCTCGATTATTTTATTGATTTAATAATTCTTTGCGTTGATATTTTATATTCATTGTTGTTTGATAATTGTCATTACACAAGATTTTTCATTATCGAAGCAATAATTCATATTATCTGAATAATATTATTAGATAACATTATTGGCAATGTCTAGAAAGTTCAGATAAGGAGAGTTTGGTCACACCAATTGCTACCAAGAAGGAGAAATTTTTGGAAAGCACTCTTTCCCGAAACTACTTGCAGTTCAAGATCGCGTGATTCAGAATATTATTTGTGAATAATTAATTATTGATTTATATAATGAGGAAAATATTGATTTTATGTGGATATAGATGGAAAAATTTTTAATGTGACAATTGTTGAAAATTAATATTTTATCTTTTTCCGATAAAATAATTCATTTAAATATATTATTTTAATAATATAATAATGGTGATATTTTTACAACGAATGTGGAAAATATGAGTATCTGAGGAGGAAGAGTATTTTGTTGCAATAAATGTTTAAAACATGTTAAACGTGTTTGGTGGACCCCATTTATTGACCGAAATTTGATTATAAGCTGTAAAATTGCTTCCGCTTGTGGATTTTGGTCAATTTACATTTGAATTTGGAAAAACTTTCTTTTGGAAAGTTGTAGAGAATTGATTTCCTATAAAAATCGCGAGATTCAATTTTTTACGATAAAAGGCTATTTATTATGAATTATTGAAGTTCAAAAAACA
The DNA here is from genome assembly GCA_020205615.1 of Panax quinquefolius. Taxonomy (NCBI): domain Eukaryota; kingdom Viridiplantae; phylum Streptophyta; class Magnoliopsida; order Apiales; family Araliaceae; genus Panax; species Panax quinquefolius. The sequence continues at coordinate 138,935,642 of CM035162.1, read as the reverse complement.
AAATAATTGATTTTGGAAGTTTAAAATAATTTAAATTAGAAAAACGTTTTTGATATGTTTGGTGGGCTTGGTTGGTTGTTGAAATGAGCTAATTTCAGTTTATAAGAGTGTGCGTAGGAAAAATTTTATATATATTAATATTATATTAAATTTTCTACTTTTTGTCTTCTAAAGATTTTCCTATAAATAGGGTCTTGGGTTAGAATCAAAAATCACACCGAAATCAAGTTTTCTCTATATTATCGAAATGTATTCTCATGAGTATTTTGAGATATTTTTGGTTATTGCTTTGATACGGTGCAAAGTTCGTTTCATAACCTATATCCCATGTTTGATTAAATCTTGTCTTCATTAAATAGGAAATTGAACTTATAAATATTCAAAATCAAATCCATCTAATTTAGGTCATAATCTATATATATGAGATTCCCAAATTTATTAATAAAAAGTAGATTACAAAGAGAAAAACTTAATATATAAATATCTTTTAAAGATTCACTATATACTTATTTAATTGAACGTACAAAACATAATTTACAAGAATGAGTAGTGTCCGAGATTACCGCCTTTGAATGCATTGAATCTGCATAAAGAGTAGATCAATACGTATTTAATTTGTCCAAAAAAAGAAACTCTGAATTGGTGTTTTATGTTTGTTGCATGGATATAATCCTGCCTGTTGTCCCTATCCCGTTGGTGTCACTTATCCTACTTATAAGAAGAGACCGAGAGAATAAGTCTCTTTCTTGTATTTCAATATCGGTCAAATTCCAATTTCAAAACAAATCAAACCCAGATCCAAAAGTCTATGATTTGAATGTACTATTGTTAATAATTTAATTCTTTATATACAGATAAATTTTTTTCCCACTTAAATTTCTAACAGCTGATCGGATGGCGGGCCTTCAGAAACTTTCGAGTCGGATTACGACCTGTATGAAATAACTCTACCAAATTCTCGAAATCAAAACAAATCAAATTCATCCAAATAAGATCTTAAAACCAATCTGACCCAATAAGTATTTTCTTTGGGTAAATCTTAAATTTCATCATGCAGAACCAAAAAGGTCGTACGACTGAAGATTCTATGTAAGAATTTAATTTCTTATACAGAGACAAATTAACATATACAAACCATATAATAAACAATTAATCCAGATTGGGGTGTTATAATGATATTGCTAAAATCGTCAAACTGGTTAACACATCTCGTTTTTTCGTAGTTTTATTTTTAAGTACTATAATTTAAAAAAAAAAATCTAGTGAATAATAATCAATAGTACCCGTGGATTGGTGCATTTCTTTGTGATTTTAAACGGTTTGGTGCATGCATTGGTGGGGTTTATTTTTAAAGAAAAATATAGAAACAAAAAGGGTATTTAATTTTAGAGGCCATCAATTGTTGTCTTCAACTCCATTTTTTCAACAATTTATACAACATATATAGAAGTCTTAATTACTTTTGACTTTTTCTTCATTTTGCCCTTCTCTCAAGTCAAAAATCTTATCCTTTGTATGGTGGATTTGTAAGTCTTCCAAGGACAACCATCATCCTTTCGCAATGAAGTGACTTTCCATATCATATATAGTTATCATGGACCACAAGAAGTAGTGCCGATAGTTTATGGTTAATTATAACATTATATATTCGTTCATTAGGGGTAAAAAGGAGAAGAAAAAACTTAGCCACTTGTACATTTTATATGCTCATGAGCAATTCAATTTCCTCCTTCAAAATCTATAATTTGCTTGAAAATTTTAGAAATCATAATTAATTAATTATTTAGGGTCAAGTGTTATTCGTGTTTTTACCAACACGTGTTTTGAATTATTGTTTGGGCAAATGTGAAATTTGGTGTAATGTTTGAATATGCTGTGCATTATATATAGTTTTTATTAGTGTACTAATAAGTGAGACAGACTCTGTAGATACTGAATTTACACTTAAAATGAGGCACAATCATAATTAAGGCGCTGTGTTTGATTACATCTGAACGCTTCTTAATAGAAGTGTCTTTAATTTGGTTAGATGTTAAGTTTGTTTGGAAATTTTTTTCTCTATATCTTAATACCTCTTAATCGGACAAACATAAATCTATACTATTCAAAGGCGGGAATGAACGAAATTGATTTTTTTTAACAGAAGTAACATCTTCAATATTACAAAATTCCTATTTGCATCCCTCTCCCTCTTCGATTTCCTGATCCCCAAATTGCTCGAAACCCTTTTCCTACTCTCCCTCCTCTTTGACTTCCATAGCCAGACCACGGCACCATTAACATATCACTGTTACCATCATCATCTCCAGCTCCTCCTTCACCCAAACCCAGGTCCATCAATGGCTCTTTAACAAACAGTTAGAAACAAAATCAAAAACTCCCGTTCAGCTCCTCCTTCACCCAAACCCAGGTCCATCAATGGCACTTTAACAAATAGTTCGAAACAAAATCAAAAACTCCCGAATAACGTGTAAAATTACTCATCTTAAATAAATCATTGATTACCTTTTACTTCGAATCCATCCTCAGAAGTGCACCTCTTCCTTTTCAACTACTTTGTTCTTGTACTTTGTAGGATCTATCCGCATTCGATCCTTAAACAAATCAAATACCCAGAATAAAGGGTAAACGATAGAGAAGATATTTTTTTTTTTTATGAAATTTAATGTAGTGAGCGGAGAGTTGAAATAGTAAAATAGTGTTATTCAAACATTAAAAAATATTAATTATCAAACATCATTTTTTTATTCAGATATAATTCTAGACAGATACTCTATATTATTCAAATGTCAACATTCAATTTAATCAAACACGACCTAACTAGTTAACATCGTTGGGTCCTCTGATAACTTTAAATGGATCCTAAAAATACAATTAGCTTGTCATTAGCACTAAGTGGTATTTTTAGTTCATGTTTAGAGCATCTCCAATAGTAGTAATTGTGACACCCCAAAATTAGGTATACATCACCCATCTTGGATCGCTGGGATCGTATTACTGAAAATTTAAATACAACTTACTAATACAATCGTGTATACAATACGATAAAACATAAACTCGAGTTTGAATCTACAATTATTATCTACTTAGAGATTATCTGACTCAAAAGGAGTCCTCATTACAATTATTATCACACTATTTCACGTAATAGTGAGGACTACTTAATCTTATCCTCCTGACCATTACTCCGCTTAAACTCGTCTCAAATTTATATTCTCATTTTCTCAAGAGAATAAAATGAAAGAAAAGGTGAAATTTCAATTAAATTTAATAAGAAATATTATGACCAAGATAATGCAGAATAAATTATCATTAGCCTTCAACAAATAATGTAAAGCGATAAAATATAATAAACATCAAGTTTAAATCACAGATTGAAGAAGAATCCATTAAAAGAAATCAAGTAGAAAATAAAATCTACTATCTTTTATGATTTAAAGCGTTTTTCATCATCATTATAAATTGAGACTCAGGTTTAATAAATATTCCACATCGTCGAATCACCCTCAGACTACTTCTGACCAATGATATTATTTAAGATCACAATTACAATTATCCAATGCACTTTCTGGGCCAGAATATTTGTGATTCATTAATTGGTCAATGATCACGCCAACAATCATTTGTCAACGATACTTTCTGGTAAACGATGAAATTTTTACTACATCATTTGTAGAATTCTACTTACCACGATTATCTAGAATATGTGACGCCCCAAAAATAGGTATACATCACCCATTCTGAGTTGTCGATACGTAGATGCGAAACAACTACAACTTTTATTATTACAACAATAAAATCGTGAGTTTGAATACTGAAATATTATCTTCAGAATAATATCTATACTCAAATAAATCCTCATCATATTTATTGATACATTATTTTACAAAAATGGTGAGGACTACTAAACAACTCTCTCTAACCTTCATTCCAAACCATTACTCGTCTTCGTATATTCTCGCCTCCGAGGAAGAAAATGGAACAAAAGGAAAAGGGTGAAATTTCAACTACCAGAAAAGAATATTATGACTAAGATAATATACAACAAATTATCGTTAGTCTTCAAGGGAAAAAATCTAATAGAATCTGAATAGCACAAAAAATTTAAATCAATATTCGCAGTGAAATAATAATTCATTAGAAGAGTTAAGTAGAGAATCTAACTACCATCTTCTATGTATTTAATTTAAAAGTTCATCGCTCTATCTTTTATCCCCTAGTAACATCAATCAATATATATCTGGAATCAAATATTCATCTTTACTACTTCTGGTAAAGATATTCATCATTAATTATGTATTATCTAAACACATGTTCATCTTTTGACTACGCGCTGGTAAAGATATTCATCACGTAATTAATTGTTATCTAAACACTGCTCATCTTTGCAGACTTCTGGTAAAGATATTCTTCAAAATCATTCATCTTGCAGACTACTGGTCAAAGATATTCCATAATATCATCATTTAAAATGAAGATGATGAAAAATATTTTTAAAGAACGAATCCAAAGAAACAAAACGATGTGACAAGGATTAAGGATTAAGGATTCAGACTTTGTTTTATCCACGCTCAAAAATACCTCAAAAATAATCACAGGTGGTGTAAAATTCAAGAATGATCAAAAACATGGATCTGAATCAAAGCTAGTATCCTCAAGAATAGATATTTTGAACGAAAAGAAAATTTTTCATTTTTCGATGAATAGAATAGTCTTAGTATCGTGAATAAGAATCTCAAACACCAAAAGTTCCAAATTTGATAAAACTTGGATCAATACTTGGCGATAATGATATTGAAGAAATAATATCATTACTGAAAAATAATAATATCCCTTACCTCGAAAAGATTAAGATTAAATTTGGAATCTTGGGTATAGTCTTTGAAGGAAACTTGCAGACCGCCTAACAATACTCAAAGTATACTCAAAATACTTTACGAGAATCTGTTCGATAATATAAAGAGAAAACTTGATTTACGGTGTGATTTTCAATTCTAACCTAAGACCCTATTTATAGGAAAATCTTAGAACACTAAAAGCAGAAAAATTTAATAAATTAATAATATTATTTTTTAAATTTCCTACACCCACTAATTTGGTCCAAGACATCACTACCATGTGACAAAACATTAAAAACGTTTTCTTAATTTAAATAATTAAAACTTCCAAAATCAATTATTTGAACTTGAAACTTCAATAATTCACAATAAATAGCCTTTTATCGTAAAAATTCAATCTCACGATTTTTTATAGGAAATTCAATTCTCTACAACTTTTGCGTAAGAAAATTTTTCTAAATTCCAAAATGTAAATCGGCCAAAATCCACAAACAAGCGATTTTATTGTTATAATCAAATTTCGAATCGATAAATGGGGTCCATCGACATGTTTAACATGTTTTAAACATTTATTGCAAATAAAATACTTTCTTCTCATAGTATACTCATATATCCCACATTCGTTGTAAAAATATCACCATTATTATATTATTAAAATATAATAATATATTTAAATGAATTATTTTATCGAAAAAAGATAAAATTTCAATTTTCAACAATTGTCACATTAAAATTTTTCTCCATCTATATCCACATAAAATCAATATTTTCTTCATCATATGAATCAATAATTAATTATTCACAAATAATATTACGAGAATCACAATATCGACAACCGCGCAGCTCCTCAGGAAGAGAGGGCTTTCCAATAAAGATTTCTCCTTCTTGGTGCCGTTGATTAGGTGACCAAACCTCTCCTGTATGTAACTTTCTAGACATCGCCAATAATGTTATCTAATAATATTATTCGGATAATATGAATTATTGCTTCGATAATGAAAAATCTTTGTGTAATGACAATTATTGAAACAACAAAGAATATAAAATATCAACGCAAAGAATTATTGAATCAATAAAATAAAATCTTTGAATAAGAATTCATCATGTAACCATTATTGAGTAGTGCCTTCTTACATAAGAATCAATAATTGGTGCAATACTGGTGTCTTCTTGTGTTTTAACCAATCGAGTATTTTAACAAGATAATCTTGAATAACTACTTCTGGCAGTTATTTTTAAACAACTTATATTTGTCGTTTTCTTCATCCAATCGCTTTCCATTATAGGCGCACATTTGTGTCATTTCTTGGCAGTGCATTTAATATTCCCGACAATGCGAATATTCCACGACCAAACGAATATTCCCCACAACAATGAATATTTTATAACCACTTGCTTATTTTGAAATATTTGCGTATTTTACCCTAACTATCCACATTAATCAAATTAACCCTTACTATTTCAAAATAATAAATAGAAAATTAAATTTCATTAATAATAAGTTGAGGTCTTACAACCTCCCTCCTTATGAAATTTCGTCCCTCGAAATTGGCGACGACGTACTGGTGTTTCAAAAAGGTGAGGATACCTCGCTTTCATTTCCGTTTCCAATTCCTGTGTCATTTCTCTATAAAGATGATTCCTCCACAAAACTTTAACTTGTGGTATGACCTTTCTTGCGTAATACATGCTCCTTCCTATCCAAAATCTTGACATGTACTCTCCTCATACGTTAAGTCTTCTATTATCTCGTCCTGGTTCTAACTCTATAACGTGATTCGGTCTTTCACATATTTACGATACGATATGTGAAACACATTATGAACACGAGACATACTTGAGGTAACGCGAGTCTATAGGCTACATTTCCTACTCGGTCAAGAATTTGAAATGGACCAATAAATCGTGGATTGAGCTTTCCTCTCTTCCCAAATCTTGTAACTCCCTTCCATGGAGCAACTTCATGACAATACATGATCCCCTATACTAAATTCCACGTCCTTTCGATGAAGATCCGCATAACTCTTTTTTTCGATCTTGTGCCGTTTTTGTATATGTTGTCGAATCATTTGGACCTTTTCGGTAGTCATACGTATTAACTTCGGGTCCCAACAATGTTGCTTCACCCACCTCATCCCAACATATTGGAGAAGCGACACTTTCGTCCATATAATGCTTCAAATGGAGCCACACCTATACTTGCACGATAATCTGTTGTTGTAGGAGAATTCCACCAATGGTAAATACTTATCCCAACCGCCTCAAGTCTCAGACACGAGTCTTAATAAATCTTCAAGAGTTTGAATAGTCCTTTCGATTATCCGTCCGCTTTGAGGATGGTATCTCAAACTAAATCGCAAATCCGTGCTCATAGCTTTTTGCAAGCTAATCCAAAATCTTGAAGTGAATCTTGGGTCATGATCCAAACTATGGATACAGCATGCCACGCAACCTCACAATCTCATTCACGTATATACTAGTAAGACGTTCAAGGAATAAGTCTCTCGTATCGGCAAGAAATGAAATGAGCGACTTGGTTAATCTATCAACAATAACCCAAATAGCATTGATGCCTTGAGAAACCGTAGGAAGACCCGTGAAATCCCATGGTAATGTGTTCCCACTTCCATTTCGGAATCTCAAGTGGTTCTGCAACGGACCCTTAGGTATTAGATGCTCCGCCTTTTTACACGTTGGCAAGTTAAACACATCGAGATAAACTTTGCAATCTCTCTCTTCATATTGTTCCACCAAAATGTATGTCAAGATCACGATACATTTTAGTACTTCCGGATGGATTACAAATGGTGTATTGTGTGCCTCCATCATAATCTTGTACTTCAAATCGTAGTCGTTAGGGACACAAAGTCCAGAGTGGACTCAAGTATTCCTTCTTCATCAATTCTCGCTTCCTAATAGCTCCTTCTTGTACTTTCTTCTTCATACGCATCGCATCCATTTCGAGCCGGTGGCTCGAAAGAACCTTAACTTTTTTCTATTAAAGTTGGCTCTCGTCGCGTATACTTGACATCATCGCACTCATTCCCGCATATGATCTTCTACTCAATGCGTCAGTTACCACGTTCGCTTTACCAGGATGGTATTGAATAGTGTGGTCGTAGTCTTTCAATAGCTCGAGCCAACGTCGCTGCCGCATGTTGAGTTCTTTTTGAGTGAAGAAATATTTAAGGCTTTTATGGTCCGAATATATCTCCACTTTCTCCCCATATAGATAGTGCCTCCATATCTTTAAGCCTAAAAGCATTGCCGCTAACTCTAGATCATGAGTAGGATAATTTCTCTCATACTCTTTAAGTTGTCATGAGGCATAGGCTATGACTTTCCCACGTTTCATGAGAACACATCCTAACCCTTTGCACGAAGCATCGTTGTAGATAACAAATCCATCCGAACCGGATGGTATTGTTAGAACAGTCTTAGAAATAAGTCTCCTCTTAAGCTCTTGAAACTCTTCTCGCATTCTTCGCTCCAAACAAATTTTGTATCTTTCCGAGTTAATTGAGTTAATGGAGTAGCGATTCGAGAAAACCCTTCCACGAATCTCCGATAATAACCAACTAGACCCGTAGCTACGTGCTTGATCACCGACTTGGTTGCTCCCAACTTTGTATTGCTTGAATCTTGGCCGGATCAACAGATACTCCATGTTTCGACACCGACGTGCCCAAGAAATGCTACTTCCTCGCCGAACTCGCATTTCTTCAATTTGGCATATAGTTTGTTTTCACGAAGCCTTTGGAGTACCAAATTTTCAAATGGTGCTCATGATCTTCACGACTTTTGGAATATATGAGGATGTCATCAATAAAGACAACAACAAACCCGATCCAAATATTCCTTGAATACTCGGTTCATCATATCCATGAAAGCCAAGGGAGCATTAGTCGATCCGAAAGACATGACTAAGAATTCATAATGCCCGTCATCGAGTTCTAAATGCGCCTTTGGAATATCCTCGCTTTTAATCTTCAAATGATGATATCCGAACGAAGATCGATTTTTGAAAAGAATTGTGCCCTTCAGAATCGGTCAAACAAGTCATCAATACGAGGTAGAGGATACCTATTCTTGATGGTGACATGGTTCAATTCCGATAATCGATACAAAGTCGCATACTCCCGCTCTTTCTTCTTTACTGAATAAAACAGAGCACCCCAGGAGATGTACTAGGATTTAATGAAACCGATGTCCAACAATTCCTCGTAGTTAGACCTTTAACTCCTGAAGTTCAATAGGAGCCATTCGATATGGGGTTTTAGAAATGGGCTTTGTACGGGTTCAAGATCAATAAAGAATTCAACTTCACGCTCGGGGTGTTAGGCCGGAAGTTCTTCGTGAAATACGTCGGAAAAGTCAATAACAACAGGAATATTATTCAAATTTGACGTGTCTTTATTCAAATCCATAACATGGGCTAAGAAAGCTTGACATCTGCTTTTTAATAAACGAATAGCTTTATGATTAGATATGATGATGATTGATTTTAATGGTTTAGTTGCTTGAATTAGTATATAACAGTTGGTTAGGAATATGAAAACTAACAACCTTACGAAAACAATCAATTTTGGCATGATGAGTAGTTAACCAATCAATCCCTAAAATAACATCAAAAGCAAGTATCTTTAAAGAGATAAGGTCAATGTAAGGTGATGGTGCCAACTTGAATTAAACAAGATTTATAAACGATGGATGTGATGAAAGTTTCTCTAACTGAGTTTCCACGAGATAGTCAAAAGTCTAATTTCTCCTGAGTCAAGTTTAAACGTTGAGCACATGCAGAGAGAGATAAATGAATGGGTAGCACCTTGGATCAAGTAAGGTATAAACTTCGAAGAATTTATAAATAGCTTACCCGAGATCACCTCGTTTGGGTTCCTCGCATTATGACTAGTCACAACAAACGCTTTCCCTAATCGTTGACTTTGACTTTTCCGGGATGATCTTTTTCGAGTCACCGCCTCATTGAACTAGGTTTCATTCTATCAGCATAATCTCGAAGCGATATGTCCTTCCTTTCCACAATTATAGCATACCTTGAATCTGTTGTGGATAGTTTGGACTAATATGTCCCTCTTTCCGCATTTATAGCATATATATGGTGGTCGTTTCTCCTCCCTTAGAACCCGATTCTTTGCAAGACCGCTGCCTTCTTCACATGGTCGTTGTTAAATCTCCTCTTTTTAAAATCTCCTCTCCGACTCGCTTCTTCTATTTTCATGGCCATGATTACCACCGTAGTGGTTACCATTTTGTCCGTCTGTTTCTTTCTCCTGGTTATCATTATTCTGTTGATCGCTATCTCTCGGTACGATCCTCGGTTGTGGTCCTCAACACCGTGTACTCGTTATCTCGCTCTAATAATTGAGCCTCATTTACAACATCTCGAATAGAGAAAAATTATGAGAAATGAGATATTGACGTATCTGGGGTTTCAAACCTCTAAGAAAACATCCGCGTCATACGTTCCTCATTCTCCACCAAATGAGGTCTGAAACTCGATAACTCTCGCAAACTTTGCCTCGTCTTCGAGACACCGCCATGTTGTTCTCGCTCCGGTCTAATAAACTCCACTTCCTTCATATGACGAACACTTTCGGAAAGTATTTGTCATTAAATAGTTCTCAAACGTCTCCCAAGACATCTTGAAAAGTTTGGATGGAGTACGCTTCACGACTCCCCACCAAGAGTGATCGCTTTCACCACTAAACATAAAGGTGGCGAATGGAACCTTCTGTTCCTCCGTGCATCCCAAGACATCGAATATCTTGGTAATTTGCTTGACCCATGTTTCCGCCATGATCGGATCTGGCTTTCCCTTAAATTCGTGGTCCCAACTCTTTGAACTGCTTGTTTGTGACAACCCGTGAATTGCTATCATTTCTCCTCAGTATTTTGAACACGAGTCTCCTCGTCTGCGATTTTGCATGAACCGCAAAAAGCTTCTAAACATCCCCTCGCTCATCATCTCTTTCGATTGGTGTTGTTCACAGGAGGAACATTGCCGACTGTTGACGTTTCTCCTCGTTGGTGAGCACAGGCGTCTCCACTGGCCTCATTTCCATTGTTAATATTCTCGGTCGACATTCTTAAATACTTGTCATAAAAGCAAGGGTTAATTAAGGAAATCAATATATAACATAATATCCTTATATACTGACCAACTAACAATTAAGCTTAGGTAGGACACACTAGCGAAGGATTTACTCGTCTCTCCCTCCTAGTTCTATTCCCCGATCTCCGCCAGATCATATCCCTAAGCTCGATATCAACTCATGACGCCCCCAAAATAGGTATACATCACCCATTCCGAGTTGTCAATACATGGTATGTAAATAACTACAACTTTTATTATTACAACAATAAAATGTGAGTTTGAATACAAATATTATCTTCTGACAATATCTATACTCAAATAAATCCTCATCATATTTATTGATACATTATTTTACAAAATGGTGAGGACTACTAAACAACTCTCTCTAGAACCTTCATTCCAAACCCCCAGACTGTACTCGCTATATATTCTCGCCTCCCGAGAAGAAAAATGGAACAAAAAGGAAAAGGGTGAGCTCAACTAGCTCAAGAAAAGAATATTATGACTAAGATAATATACAACAAATTATCGTTAGTCTTCAACAGGAAAAATCTAATAGAATACAATAGACAACAAATTTTAAATCAATATTCGCAGTGAAAATAATAATTCATTAGAAGAGTTAAGTAGAGAATGCAAACTACTATCTTCTATGTATGAATTTAAAAGTTCATCGCCTCATCTTTTATCCCCGTAACATCAATCAATATATATCCGAATCAAATATTCATCTTTTTACACTACAGGCCAAAGATATTCATCGATTAATCATGTTCATCTAAACACTGCTCATCTTTGCACTACGTGCCAAAGATATTCATCACCGGGTCATGTTCATCTAAACACTGCTCATCTTTTGCACTACGAGCCAAAGATATTCTTGAAATCATTCATCTTTGCACTACAAAAGTCAAAGATATTCCATAATATCATCATTTAAGATCGAAGATGATGAAAATATTTTTAAAGAAACGAATCCAAAGAAACAAAATGACAAGGATTAAGGATTAAGGATTCGTACTTTGTTTTATCCACGTCCAAAAATACCTCAAAAATAATCACAGTGGTGTAAAATTCAAGAATGATCAAAACATGGATCTGATCAAAGCTAGTATCCGAATAGATATTTTGACGAAAAGAAAATTTTTCATTTTTCGATGAATAGTCTCAGATATCGTGAATAAGGTCAGATATCGTGAATAAGTAACTCAGACACCAAAAGTTCCAAATTTGATAAAACTTCAGATCAATACTTCTAAGATAATGATATTGAAGAAATAATATCATTACTGAAAATAATAATATCCCTTACCTCGAAAGATTAAGTCTTTAAATTGGAATACCGTATAATCTTTCAAGGGAACTTACTTAGTCTAACAATACTCAAAGTATACTCAAAATACTCACAAGAATACGCTCGATAATATAGAGAGAAAACTTGAGTTTCGGTGTGATTTTCAATTCTAACCTAAAGACCCTATTTATAGGAAAATGCTTTGAACACCAAAGCGAAAAATTTAATAAATTAATAATATTATTTTTTTCAAATTTCCTCGCCCACTAATTTGGTCCAAGACATCAGCCACCATGTGACAAAACATTAAAAACGTTTTCTTAATTTAAATAATTAAAACTTCCAAAAATCAATTATTTGAGCTTTTAACTTCAATAATTCACAATAAATAGCCCTTTTATCAGAAAATTCGAATCTCATGACTTTATATAGGAAATTCAATTCTCTACAACTTTGCGAAGAAAGTTTTCCAAATTCCAAACAGAAATTAACCGAAAATCCACAAACAGGCGATTTTACAAAGCTATAATCAAATTTCAAATAATAAATGGGGTCCAATTTGACATGTTTAACATGTTTTAAACATTTATTGCAACAAAATACTCTTCCTCCTCAGATATACTCATATATCCCACATTCGTTGTAAAAATATCACCATTATTATATTATTAAAATATAATAATATATTTAAATAATTATTTTATCGAAAAAGATAAAATTTCAATTTTCAACAATTATCACATTAAAATTTTTCTCCATCTATATCCACATAAAATAAATATTTTCCTTATCATATAAATCAATAATTAATTATTCACAAATAATATTACAGAATCACAATACTGACAATCAGGCAGTTCTCGGGAAAGAGGGGCTTTCCAATAAAGATTTTTCCTTACTGGCGCGCAATTAGGTGACCAAACTTCTCCTTAGACAGAACTTTCTAGACATTGTCAATAATGTTATCTAATAATATTATTCAGATAATATGAATTATTGCTTCGATAATGAAAAATCTTGTGTAATGACAATTATCAAAACAACAAAGAATATAAAATATCAACGCAACAATTATTGAATCAATAAAATAAATATCAACAAAGAATTATCAGTAACCATTATTGAGTAGTGCCTTCTTACATAAGAATCAATAATTGGTGCAATACTGCAATATCTTCGTGTGTTTTAACCAATTTAGTATTTTAACAAGATAATACTTAGAATAACAACTACGCCAGTTATTTTTAAACAACTTATATTTGTTGTTTTCTTCATCCAATCGCTTTCCGTTATAGGGGCTCCACACATGGTCATACTGTCGCATTTAATATTCCCCGACAAGACGAATATTCCACGACCAAACGAATATTCCCCGACAACAATGAATATTTTATAACCACTGCTTATTTTGAAATATTTATGATTTTTTACCCTAACTATCCACATTAATCAAATCAACCCTTACTATTTCAAAATAATAAATAGAAAAATTAAATTTCATTAATAATAAGTTGGGTTCTTACGAATAATCCTCGGTCATAATCATACCAAGTCCATCTATGCACTACTGAGCCACGTATGACTTTCAAAAAATATAAATATGAGGATGATGACAATGATATAAGAATTCAATAAAACAAGTTCAAGAATTAATTTATCCAGAACCAATAACATCCAAACTCGACAACATGATATACTTTTGTAGAGTAAAATTCAAGAATACTTAGAAGAATATTTCCATGAAAGGATCTTTGGATGAAGCCTTGAAATATCAAGGATATTCCACTAATTTCATGGAGTATAAAGTCAAAGTTTTAATCAATCGAGTATAATAAAGAATGGAATAACAAAAAAATCACCATGCATGCGATAGATCGCATTACAAGCAGTGTTATTCCAATGTAATAATAAATAATCGGAACCAGTCCCACAGAAAACGCATGTATGCATGATATTCCAATGTAATAATAAAGAATGGAGCCAGTCCGCATAAAATACATGAGCATGTGATGTTCCAATGAATAATAATAAAGACGGAACCAGTCCTGTAAAACACATGTACAAGATGTTCCAATGTATAATAATAAAGACGGAACCAGGTCCGGTGTAAAACACACATGTGACGCCCCCAAAATTAGGTATACATCACCCATCTTGGGTAGTCGATATACATGGTACGTAATTTAAATATAACTTACTAATATAATTGTCGTGTACAATACGACATAAACTGTGAGTTTGAATACAAATATTATCTACTAGATATTATACAAACTCAAAAGGAGTCCTCATTACAATTATTATCACACTATTTCACCGAATAGTGAGGACTACTAATGCTATCCTCTGGACCATTACTTGCTTCCCGACTAAATCCCAGCCTATGTTCTCATTTCCTAAAAAACAAAAGGAAAGAAAGGGTGAGCTCAATTAGCCCAGTAAGAAATATTATGACTAGGATAATGCAGAATAAATTATCATTAGCCTTCAACAGTGTTAAACTGATAAAATATAATAAACATCAACTTTAATGCAATGAACAAGAAATCCATTGAAAGAGTCAAGTAGAAAATAAAATCTACTATCTTTTATGATTTAAAGGGTTTTTCATCATCAATATAGCCGAGACTCACTTTAATAAATAATCCACATCATCAATCACTCCCGCACTACTACCCAAGGATATTCTTTAAGATCACGACCACAATTATTCACGCACTACGGGCCAAGAATAGTTGTGTATTCATTAATGGTCATGATCATGCCAACAATCGTCCCATCAATGCACTACTGCCAATCGAGGATTTTTACCACATCATTTGTAACATTACGGTCATGATTACACCTTTGAATAGTCTCGGTCATAATCATACCAAGTCCATCTATGCACTACGGACCACGGATGACTTTAAAAAAATATAAATATGAGGATGATGACAATGATATAAGAATTCAATAAAACAAGTTCAAGAATTATTTTATCCAGAATTATTAACGTCCAAATTGTCAACATGATACTTTTTTGTAGAGTAAAATTCAAGAATGATCGGAAGAATATTTCCATGAAAAGATCTTTGGATGAAACGCAAATATCAAGGATATTCTACTAATTTCATGGAGTATAGAAGTCAAAGTTTTAACCAACCGGGTATAATAAAGAATGGAATAACAAAAGAAATCACCATGCATGCGGTATTTAGCATGATGAAAAGTTTATTCCAATGTAATAATAATAACGGAACCAAAGTCGGTGAAATTCACAATCGATGTGATGTTCCAAATGTAATAATAAAATGGAACTGCATCCGGTGTAAAACACATGATATAGGATATTTCAACATAATGATAAAGATTTTAACCAGTGTCCGTAAAACACACGCATGTGATGTTCCAACAGAGAATAATAAAGACGGAACCAGTGCACGTGTAAAACACACGCATGCATGGATGTTCCAAATGTAATAATAAAAAGACGGATCCAACAGAATAATAAAGATTTTAACCAGTCCCATTGTAAAACACATGCATGTGAGGATGTTCCAAATGTAATAAAAGACAGAATAATAGAAGAATGTCACCAAGTATAGGGTAAATCACAGATACAAAGTTATTCCAATGTAATAATAAGGAATGGAATAATCAAGTTCTCTTCATGAATACAAAAGAATAATATCCCTTTACGAGTACAACAAATAATATTCCCTACCTTGAAGAACCGAATATTGGCAAAAGTGAAGTAGCGAGAATACTTTTCTTCTTTCTCTAAAATTTCTCTCTCTGTAGTTTCAATGAATTAATAAGAAAATAATGAAGGAATGAGCTTCTATTTATAGGAAAATCGAATGCATAGTAATTAATCCATGAAATCGGTCCGATTGATTTACTTTAATCTGACGGTCCATATTTAAAAGCAAAATCTTTTAAATAAAATATAATATATTCTATTTATATAAAAATATTTTACTATGCAAACACTATGCAACACTATGCAAAACACTATGCGTAACACTATCATAATAAAATATAATATATTTTATTTATAGAATAACTTTAATAAAGTATTACATTTTATATAAAAAGATGTTTCGCATTTTATTACGCTAATAATACTGAATAAAAGAAAACGTCATTATCGCTATAATAATTCATATTATTAATCGTGAATAATGGAATCAAACCGAGTGACTTCTCACATAAGCATCATAATCAATACTGGTAATGCTACTACTATGAAACCACACGACATCGCATTACTTTTACTTCCGAGTAGTTCAACAAGATCAACGGTAAAACTTCCGCCGTTATTTCAATAAAATATTTTTGTCGTTTTCTCAATCCGATAATAATTACATTATAGGGTCCACCAATGATTGAGTAGTTATGCGAATATTCCCTCGCTAAACCGAATATTCCCAGACCAATCGAATAATATAACCACTTGCATACTTTTGCAAAATTTATAAATATTACCTGAACTATAACATTATATCAAATTTATTAAAAAATAATATTTATAGAAAAAATTAATCTTTATTTATAAAATCTGGGGTCTTACAACCTCCCTTCTTATGAAATTTATACCGAAATTTGGGTACGATACTGGTATGTCGAAGAGGTAAGGATACCTTGATTTCATTTCGATTCTAACTCCCAAGTCATTTCCTCAACATCGTGGTTCCTCCACAAAACTTTGACTTGAGGTATAACCTCGAGCGTAGAATATGTTCCTTCTTATCAAAAATTTGAACAGAACCTCTTCATACGTCCAAATCTTCCGCTATTTCGGTCGGTTCTAACTCAATAATATGGTTCGGGTCTTTCACATATTTACGTAACATAGATATGTGAAAAATGTTATGAACACGAGACATATTTGGCAGAAAAAGTCGAGTCTATAGGCCACGCCCCTACTCGATCGAGGATTAAAATGGACCGATGAATCGAGGTTAAGTTTTCCTCTCTTTCCAAATCTTGTAACTCCTTTCCATGGAGCAACTCTTAATAACACACATGATCTCCTATATCGAATTCCACGTCCTTTCGATGAAGATCGGCGTAACTCTTTTATCGATTTTGTGAGGTTTTTATACGTTGTCGGATCGTTTGAATCTTTTTTCGTAGTCATGCGTACTAACTCCGGTCCCAACAACGCTTTGCTTCACCCACCTCATCCCAAAGATACTTGAAACGACACTTTCTTCCATACAACGCTCGAATGGAGCCATGCCAATACTTGCTTGATAACTGCTGTTGTTGTAGGAAAACTCCACCAATGGTAAGAACTTGTCCCAACTCCCTTGAAATCAAGGACACGAGTCTTAATAGATCTTCAAGAGTTTGAATAGTCCTCTCCGATCGTCCGTCCGTCTGAGGATGATATCTTGAAAGCTAAATCGTAAGTCTGTGCCCATAGCTTTTTGCAAACTAACCCAAAATCGTGAAGTGAATCTTGGGTCTCGATCGAAACAATGGATACTGGCATACCATGCGCCTTTACAATCTCGTTTATGTACATACGAAGCAAGACGTTCAAGTGTATAAGTTTCTCGTGTCGGTAAGAAAAATGAAGCGAGACTTGGTCAATCTATCAACAATGACCCAAATCGCATCAATGCCTTGAGAAACCCTAGGAAGACCAAGAATCTTGAAATCCATGGTAATGTGCTCCCACTTCCATTCTGGAATTTCAAGTGGTTGCAATGGACCTTTTGGTACTTGATACTCCGCTTTAACTCGTTGACAAGTTAGACACCTTGAGATAAACAAGTCTTATCTCTCTCTTCATATTGCTCCACCAAAATGTATAGACGAATATCATGATACATTTTGGTACTCCTGAGATGGATTGTAAATGGTGTGTTGTGCGCCTCCATCATGATATTATACTTTAAATCGGTGTCGTTAGAACACAAATGTCGGAGTTGACTCAAGTATTCCTTCTTCATCGATTCTTGCTTCCAAAGATAACACCTTCTTGCACTTTCTTCCTCATACGCATCATTTCTAGGTTTTGTAACTTGAGCAGACTTTAACTTTATCGATTAAAGTCGGTTCTACTCAGATATTCGCTATCATCACATGCGTCCTGGAGTCTTTAACTCTATCTCCATCCTTTGCAAGTCACACAAAATGGGCTCTGCGTTGACAATAACGCACTTCATGCTTGCGATATGATCTTCTACTCAATCGCGGCACCTACCACGCTCGCTTTTCGGGATGGTATTGGATGGTATGATCATAATCTTTCAATGATTTCAAGCCAACGTCGTTGTAGCGTGTTGAGTTCCTTTTGAGTGAAGAAATATTTGAGGCTTTTATGATCCGTAAAGATTTCCACTTTCTCCCCATACAAGTAATGCCTCCAAATTTTAAGTGCAAAGACAACAGCTGCCAACTCCGGATCATGAGGTAGGATAATTCTTCTCATATTCTTTGAGTTATCACGAGGCATGGATATAACTTTTCCGTGTTGCATGAGAGAACACATCCCAACCTTTGCCCAAGCATCACCGTGTAGATGACAAATCCTCCGAGCGGATGGTATTGTCGAACAAAATTGAAATAAGTCTCCTCTTGAGTTCTTGAAAACTCTTCTCACATTCTTCGCTCCAACCGAACTTTGTATCTTTTCGAGTCACCGAATTAATGGAGTAGCGATTCGAGAAAATCCTTCCACTGAATCTCCGATAATAACTAGCAAAACCGAGAAAGCTACGTATTTTGGTCATATCGATTTAGGTTGTTCCCGGTTTGAATAGCTTCAATCTTTCTTTGGGTCAACCGATATTCCATGACTTGATACCACGTGCCCAAGGAATGCTACTTCTTCGCCGTAACTCGTGATTTCTTCAACTTGCATAAAGCTTATATTCACGAAAGCTTTTGGAGTGTCGACCTCAAGTGTTGCTTTCATGATCTTCACGGCTTTTGGAATAAATAAGGATGTCATCAATAAAGACGACCACAAAGTGATCTAAATATTCCTTGAATACTCGGTTCATCATATCCATGAAGCGCAGTAGGAGCATTAGTCAATCCAAAGGACATGACTAGGAATTCATAATGCCCGCATCGGAGTTCTGGAAAGCCGCCTTTGGAATGTCGGTGGTTTTAATCTTCAATTGGTGATATCCTAATGAAGATCAATCTTTGAAAAGAATTTAGCTCCTTGCAACAGTCAAACAAAATTCATCAATACGTGCGCTAATGGATACCTATTTTTGATGGTGACATGATTCAACTCCCGATAATCAATACAAAGTCGCATACTCCCATCTTTCTTCTTCACGAATAGAATACATGAGCACCCCAAGGAGAAGTACTTGGGACGAATAAAATTGGTCTAACAATTCCTCAGAGTTGGGTTTTAACTCCTGAAGTTCAATAGAGCCATTCGATATGGGGCTTTGGAAATAGGTTTTGTACCGGGTTCAAGGTCGATACAAAATTCAATTTCACGCCTGGGGTAGGCCAGAAGTTCTTCGGGGAATACGTCGAAATTTATTAACAATAGAAATATCGTTCAAAACCGATTTATTTTTGTTTAAATCATGACATGAGCTAAGAAAGCTTGACATCCGTTTTTCAATAAACGAATAGCTTTATGGCTTGAGATGACCGTGATTGATTTTAATGGTTTGGTCGTTTGAATTAGCATAATAGGTTGATTAGGAATATGAAAGCTAACAACCTTACGAAAACAATCAATTTTTGCATGATAAGTAGTTAACCAATCAATCCTAGAATCACGTCAAATGCAAGTATTTTTAATGAAATAAGATCGACAGTGTAATGTGAGGTACCGATTTGAACCAAACAAGACTTATAAACATTGGATGTAATGAAGGTTTCTCCCAACGGAGTTTCCACGAGATAAGTCAAAGTCTAATTTCTCCTGAGTCAAATTTAATCGATGAGCGCAAAGTAGGAGAAATAAAAGAATGGGTAGAACCCAGATCAAATAAAGTATAGACTTAATTAGAGTTTATGATAAGCTTACCCGTGATGACCTCATTTGGGTTCCTTGCTTCCTGAAGGTCACAACAAACACTCTCCTCTTGACTACTTCTGGGTTTGACTTTTCTGGATGACCTTTGGTGCCTTCATCCTAGTTGAATTTGTCTTGATGAAACGACAAAATCGAGCTAAGTGACCTTCTTCCACAATTATAACATATTTTGACTGACATAGGCGAGCTGGATGATGTGTCCTCTCCTCCGCATTTGAAGCATATGATAGTGGTCTTTCTCCTTCCTTAACAACGGTGTCTTTGGTCGACGTCTTCCCATCATTGTTGAATCTCCGTTTCTTGAAATGTCCATTCTTATTGTTTTGGCCCCGATTACCAACGTGAAGTGGTTACCATATCCGCCCGTTGATTCCTCCACGCTTGTTGTCACCGCTTGATGACTACTCGCCGGTATTATAATTTTGCTTAGCTGCTTTCTTATAGTTAAGTTGACTTCATTATCGCTACCAACTAATCGAGCCCTATTTACAACATCCAATACAAACACGCTTTATGAGAAATAAGATGTTGACGATCTCCACTTCAAACCTCTTAAAAACATTCGCGTCATTCTTTCTTCATTATCCACAAAGTGGGACGAAAATCGTGATAACTCTGCAAATTTTTGCCTCGTATTGCGTCACGGTCGTATTATTTTGTTCCAACTTGATAAACTCCACCTCCTTCATTATGCGAATACTTTCGGAAAGTATTTGTCGTTGAATGCCTCTGGAACTTCTCCCAAGATATCATCGATCAAAGAAGTTGAGTACGTTTCTGATTCCCACCAAGAATGTCACCTCTCCGCAACATAAAGGCGTGCAAAGGGAACCTTTTGCTCCTCGGAGCATCCCAAGACATCAAATATCTTGGTAATCTGCTTTATCCATGCTTCCGCCAGAAGTGGTTTTGGCTCTCCCTTAAACTCCGGTGGTCCCAGCTGTAAGACCCCAACTTATTATTAATGAAATTTAATTTTCTCTATTGATTATTTTGAAATAGTAAGGGTTGATTTGATTAATGTGGATAGTTAGGGGTAAAATACGCAAATACTTCAAAATAAGCAATTGGTTATAAAATATTCATTGTTGTTTGAGAATATTCGTTTGGTCGTGGAATATTCGCATCGCTTCGTGGGAATATTAAATGCGGCCGGTAGCGACCCGTGTAGGCCCCCATAATGGAAAGCGATTGGATGAAGAAAACGACAAATATAAGTGGTTTAAAAATAACTTGGCGTGGTTATTCTTTGTAAGACCCTCGAATTTTATGAAATAAAAGTATTCAATTTTTCTATTCAAGAAATGGTTAAATTGATAAAAGTTAAAGTTAAGGGTGATATATGAAATTTTTTTTCAAAAAATACGCAAGGGGTATAAAGTATTCATTATTGTTTTAGAAATATTCGTTTGGTCGTGGAATATTCTTTCCGTAGGGAATATTCGTAAATGCGGCAATGCAGCCTATTTGTGGGCCCATGCTAATGAATAACCGCTCGGATGAAGAAAGCGACAAAATTAAGTTTTTATAAATAACGACGTAATCATTCTGCTTAACACTTTGTTGGAATACGGTTGGTAAAATAA
Organism: Panax quinquefolius; assembly: GCA_020205615.1. NCBI lineage: Eukaryota > Viridiplantae > Streptophyta > Magnoliopsida > Apiales > Araliaceae > Panax > Panax quinquefolius. The sequence continues at coordinate 138,913,801 of CM035162.1, read as the reverse complement.
AGTAATACGTTGTTGCTGCATGTAAAGATGGTATTACACACAGTATTTTTTTGAATTATTGATTCTTACGTAGATGGCACTACTCAATAATTGTTACAAATAATTCTTTATTCAATATTTTATTTTATTGATTCAATAATTGATGCGTTGATATTTTATATTATTGTTGTTTAATAATTGTCATTTGCACAAAGATCTCCATTATCGGATCAATAATTCATATTATTTGAATAATATTATTAGATAACATTATTGGCAATGTCTAGAAAGTTCACATCGAGGAGAGGTTTGGTCACCTAATTGCGGCGCGATAAGGAGAAATTCTTATTGAAAGCCCTCTTTCCTGGAACCGCTGGTTGTCATTATTGTGATTCTATAATATTATTTATGAATAATTAATTATTGATTTATATGACAATGAAATATTTATTTGATGTGGATATAAATGATGGATTTATTTATGTGGTTATAAATGAAGGAATTAATGTTGAGGTATTTTATCGATTTTTGCTCGGATTGGAGGTATTAAAAGATCAAATCGGTGTTCTTACACTTTTATTATGTGAGTTATAATTTTTAATCGTACCGTTGGATCGTTGGGATTTTTGGATATGTTATACATATATAAGTTGAGTATATGTTCACAAATTTTGAACCGTTAAAAATGAACGATAATTTGTTATGAATTTTAAGAGGTGACCGATTCGTAAATTAGGTTATAAATGATTTTGGTGGAAAATTCTAGAATTGGTGGGCCCCACTTTTGGTTGGTGAAAATGTGCTCAATTGAATTTTCAAATGTGGTGGGTGGGAATAGTAGCGAGTAAAGCCATCAGTTGCGAGTTAAGTCCGCTTGAGCGTCTTAACATTTTCCTATAAATAGAGGCTAAGTTAAATTGAAAATCACACCGAAACAAGTTTTCTCTTTTCTCTCTCTATATTATCGAGCGTATTCTTGTGAGTATTTTGAGTATACTTTGAGTATTGTTAGGCGGTGCAAGTTCCTTCAAAGACTATATCCTGTGTTTAACTAAAATCTTTCTTTCGAGGTAAGGGATGTTATTTTCTTCTCAAATGATATTATTTCTTCAATATCATTATCTTTGAAATATTGGTTGGAACTTTTTATCAAATTTGGAACTTTTTCATGTCGGGGTTACTATTCATGAGTTACTATTCACGAGTTACTATTCATTCATTATTATTATTCACGAGTTACTTATTCATGAGTTACTATTCACGATTTACTATTCACGAGTACTATTCACGAAGCGTGAAGATGTTTTTTGTGAATTCTATCTTTTGGTGTCTGAGTTTCTTATTCACGTATACTGCCTTTATTCACGATATCTGACCTTTATTCACGAATCACGGACTATTCAATTTAAAAATGAAAATTTTTCTTTTAAATAAAATATCTATTCGGATACTAGCTTTGATTGTATCATGTTTTGATCATTCTTGAATTTTACACCACTATGATGATTTTTTGAGGTATTTTTGGACGTGGATAAAACCAATGCAAAGATGAATGATTTAGAAGAATATCTTTGGCTATATAGTCTGAAAGATGAGCAGTGTTTAAATGAACATGATTAACCCGATGAATATCTTTAACCATGGTCTGAAAGATGAATTATTGATGAATATCTTTTGCTCGTAATGCAAAGATGACCTATTGTTGAATATCTTTGGCCAGTGGTCTGAAGATGAATTATTGATGAATATCTTTTGCTTGTAATGCAAAGATGACTGTTGTTGAATATCTTTGCTTTTGTAGTGCAAAGATGAATTATTGATGAATATCTTTGGCTTGTAATGCAAAGATGACCCGTTGTTGAATATCTTTAACCTGTAGTGTAAAGATGAACTGTTGATGAATATCTTTGGCCCGTGGTGCAAAGATTAATTTATTAGTATGATTATGAACAGGAACTGTGATTTGGTATAACCATGATCTTTGATGTTTTAGGTAAAGACAAGTGATGAAAATTATCTTTGTCTTGGATGAGGAAAAGAAATTTAGAACTACAATTACGATTATGAGTTATACACGTGATTGTGGACAGGAATTGTTGATTGGTGTTACAGGGAAAAAACATTGTTGGTGGATTTTTAACATGGAGAAGACAATAGACTTTATAGTCTATTTGACTCTTCTAATGAATTGCTCATTCCGCTGCAACTATGGTTGAAAAGTTTTATCATCTACCATATGTTCTATGTGAGACCCCAGATTTTATCAATAAAGATTTAAATTTTGTCAAAATAATTTTTTATATTATGGTGTGAATTTGAGATAATATTATAGTTGTGGGTAGTATTTATAAATTTTGCAAAGTATGCAAGTGGTTATATTATATTCGATTGGTCTGGGAATATTTGATTTAGCGAGGAATATTCGCATAACTACTCAATCATTGGTGGACCCTATTAATGTAATTATTATTTGATTGAGAAAAACGACAAAAATATTTTATTGAAATAACGGCGGAAGTTTTACCGTGGTTCTTGTTGAACTACTCGGTAGTAAAAGTACGAATACGTGTGGTTGCATAAGAAGAAGACACCAGATTGATTATTGATGTTTATGTGAGAAGTCACTCGGTTTGATTCCATTATCACGATTAATAATATGAATTATTATAATGATAATGACGCTTTTGTTTTATTCAGATTATTAACGTAATAAAATGTAAACATCTTTTATATAAAATAGAATACTTTATTAAAGTTATTCTATAAATAGAATATATTATATTTTATTATGATAGTGTTGCATAGTATTTTGCGTAGTGTTTTTCAGTAGTATTGCATAGTGTTTGCATAGTAAAATGTTTTATATAAATAGAATATATTATATTTTATTTAAAAGATTTTTCTTTAAATATGGATACGATCAGATTTAAGTAAATCAATCTGACCGCTCATGGATTAGTTACTTATGCATTCCATTTTCCTATAAATAAAGCTCATTCCTTCATTATTTTCTTACGAATTCATCAAACTACAGAGAGAAATTATAGAGAAAGCTTATAAAGAGAAAAATTATAGAAAGAAGAAGAGTATTCGCTACTTCACTACTTCTATATTCAGCTTCTTTTTACTGTAAGGGGTGTTATTCTTTCTTCTTGAAGAGAACTTCATTATTCCATTCATTATTATTCGCATTGGAATAACTCGTAAAAGTGGCATACCCTATACATAACTCCTCAGATACGCCAGATACCCTATACTTGGTGAAATCCTTATGTTATTCCATTGTTTATTATTCTGCATTGGAATAACTCAGATACGCTGGCTTACCCTATACTTGGTGACATTCTTCTATTATTCATTTGGAACATCCATTCATGTGTTTTACACCGACCGGTTCCGCTTTTTATTATTCTTCGCTGGAACATCCTGCATGCATGGTGTTTTACACCGGACCGGTTCCGCCTTTTATCATTCTGTTGGAATATCCTATCCGTGTTTTACACCGGATCCGTTCCATCTTTATTATTCTGTTGGAACATCCCGCTTGTGTGAATTTCACCGACTAATTCGTTCCGTTATTATTATTCTCATTGGAATAACTCGCCTTGCCAAGTATCTGCATTTACGGGTGATTTCTTTTGTTATTCCATTCTTTATTATACCCAAATAAGTTAAAACTTTGACTTCTATACTCCATGAAATTAGTAGAATATCCTCGATATTTGCGTTTCATCCAAAGATCTTTTCATGGAAATATTCTTCCGATCATTCTTGAATTTTACTCTCACGTAAACAAAGATTATGTCGACAATTTGGACGTTAATAATTCATGGATTAAATAATTCTTGAACTTGTTTTATTGAATTACTATGTCATTTGTCATCATCCTCATGTTATATTATGTTATCTTTGGCTTACGTGCATAGATGAACTTAGTATGATTATGACCAGGGGATCATTTGGTATAATCACGACTTGATATAAATGATGTGACAAAAGTCCTCGAAGGGGCCTAGAATGCAAAATGATGGATAGTTTTTGGTATGATTATGACCAGGGGTGATTCGGATAGTCATGACCATTGATAACTTGATGAAAATCCTCGACCGTGGTACACGGGATGATTATTAGATGTGGTGGTTTATTTATTGTCGAGTCTCAAATGATAAAAATTGATGAAAACCTTTTAAAACCTAAAAGATAGTAGACTTTATTCTCTACTTGACTCTTTTAATGGATTGCTTATTCCATCCGCAGCTTAAACTTGTTGTCTATTGTATTTTATCGGGCCTTAACATCGTTGGAGGCTAATGATAATTTATTCTGCATTATCTTAGTCATAATATTTCTTCTTGGGCTAGTTGAGCTCACCTTTCTTTCACCGTTTCTCTTCGTGAAATGAGAACATAAATGGGACGAGTCGGGGAACGGCAGTAATGGTCCGTAGGATAGCATTAGTAGTCCTCACTATTATGTGATATAGTGTGATAATAGTTGTAATGAGAACTCCTTTTGAGTTTGTATAATATCTAGTAGACAATATTTGTATTCAAACTCACGCTTTATGTCAGATTGTATACCTACGCTTATATTAGTAAGTTGTATTTGAATTTATGTACCATGTAAGTGGCGACTCGAGAATGGGTTGGATGGAATGGACCTATTTTGGGGGCGCATACATGGTATCGTAGCTATAAGTAAAGAGCCCCAGCCTCTCATTGGGTGACTTCTCGTTGATGGGGGATGCACCGAAGCGCATTCTCAGTAGGGACGCTTGCTTCTGCGGTGGCAAACCGATAGTACCATTGTGAGGTGCCGTGGTTGAAGCACCATGAGAGTTACATTTGGTATCGTAGCTATAAGTAAAGAGCCCCGAGCCTCTCACCGGTGACTTCTGTTGATGGGGGATGCACCGCCGCACTCTCCGTAGGGGGACGCCTGCTCATTCTGGTGGCAATCGATAGTACCATCGCGAGAGTCAGTCCACTACGGACATAGTCACGATTGGTATCGTAGCTTAGGATATGATCCTCAGCTAAGATGTGAGACAAGAACTAGGAGGGAGAGCGGGGAATTCCTTCGCTAGTATGACCTACCTAAGTTTATGTGGTATTTATTTGGCTCACGTAGTATAGGATAATATGTGATATGTTATTTAACCCATGTTTGGTGGCGATTTGAAAATGACATCCAAAAATATTGAGATAAGCAATGAAGCACATGAGATCGCTGAGTCACCAAAACCAAAAGGTAATGAAAGCAACAACACGATAATAATCATACTCGGTGGCAATCACATCTAACAATGATAACCATCGTGGGGGAAATTATCATGTCAAGAATGGTAACCATTTTGGGTAATCATGGCCAAGATAATAAGAATGGACATTTCAAGAAGAGAGGGTTCAACAATGACGTGAAGACGCCTAAGATCAAAGACCCGTTTCAAAGGAAGAAGAACGACCAACTATATGTTTCAAATGCGACAGAGGGGAGGACATCCGTCCAAAACTGTACGCAAAGAATCCAAAGCGTGTTTTAATTGCGGAAGAGAAGGTCACTTAGCTCGATTTTGTCGTATGGTGAAGTCAAGTCCAATTGAGATAGTGATGCCAAAGGATGTCCCGCAAGCCAAAGCCGGTAGTTTAAGAGAGAGCGTTTTTTTCTCGTGACGAGGAACCCGGATAAAATTATCACGGGTAAGTTAATCATAAGCTCTCATAAGTCTATATCGTATTCGATACCGGCTCTACCTATTATTTTATCTCTCTTTGCTTTGCGCTCAACGCTTAAATTTGACTCGGAGAAATTAGACTTTGATTTATCTATCAAACTTCGTTGGGAGAAACCTTCGTTACTCCAATCGCTTTATTAATCTTGTTGTATCAAATAAACACTTTCACGCTACTTCGTCGATCTTATCTCTTTGAAAATACTTGCCTTTGAGGTAATTTTTTGAAAACGATTGATTAATTACTCATTATTCTTTTTGTAAGGTTGTTAGCTTTCATATTCCTAACCAACCTGTTATACTAATTCAAAGTAACCAAACCCTAAAGTTAATCAACATTATATCGCTCATAAGTAAAGAGCCCCGATCCTTTCATTGTTAACTTCCTTGTGTGGAATGCACCGAAGCCAGACTTTCTGTAGGCGACATCGTGAATGAAGATGGCAAGTTTATAGGTATCATTGTGAGATGCTATCTAGGTTAAGGGATAGAAGTCACAGTTGGTATTAATGTGACGTACTATCCAAGTCTTGGACGAGAGTAACAGTTTTGAATGATATTTCTATCATTAATAAATTTCTTGGCGTATTCTTGAAGACTTCCTAGCCTACCCTAGAACGTGAAATCGAATTTTGTATCAATTCCAAAGATAAAAAACCCATTTCTTAAACCCTCAAATATTTCTTCAACTAAAAGGATCTGTTTACGTGGATTATGATGAAAGTCATAATAAAAGTATAGAACTAATAAAAATCATGGGTATATGAAGTATTAGTAAGTTTTATGATGAGTTATGTTGGTTAGTATGTGAAAACATGAAAGTTTCTTAGAAATCACAAAGAGTTGAAAATCGATTTTAGTGAAAAACGTAACATTAAATTCAATTGACCATATCTCCTATTATATTTTGAATTTTTGAATGTGGTCAAATCCTAGAGTTAGATCTATGAGTTACCTAACTAATCCAAGTGGAATTACTGGAAAAGGTGTTGTAGATTTTGTGTGGACTGATTTTAGCAAAGGAGGCCAAAGCTGTAAATTTCGAAAATGCTATCGCCCAGAAACTTTAAGGGCTGCTTCGGCCACTTAAATTATGAGAAAAATTCTGGCCTTTTGGGACATGAAGGTATATGGTATAAAGTATCTCCTGTCCAAAAATGAGCTCATTCTCGACTTAAAATGAGCAAGTTATGACTATTTCAATATTTAGTTTTTTCGATTTAAAAATGCTATAACCTAAGTTCTATAACTCCGATGACCATGAAATTTAAACTAGAAGCTCACGTTAACATGTGTAAGGTCCTGCCAAGATTTGGGAATTTTGGAGTTAAACTTGAGGTAGCTAATTTCTTAAGGAATTAATTAGAAATTGATTTTTGAAAATAGTAAATGAATTTTAAAAATTCGAGAAAAAATATATTTTCATTATGGGACTATATTATGCTAAATCCCAGAAAAGAAATATTTTTGGGACTGATTTGGTATTTTCATGAAAATAGTTTAGTTACTTAAATATACGAGTTAAATATGTTATGTGAAGTAACAAAGTTGAAAATAGGATATTATGGCTGAGAATCCTATATAGAGTATATATGCATATTTTTGATGAGGGATTTGATAATTGGTGATGATATTTTATGAGTATGACATTTTGAATGATTAAATGCATTATATGGTAAAGCGTAAACAATTAAGATAAATTGTTTATAAATTTAAGAAGTGATTAAAATATTGTTATAATATTAATGATATTAGAGTATGAGATTATTAAGTGATTGAAAACATGGGGATATTCTTGAATCCTGGATAAATTATATTATAAATGTTTAATATTTATCCTTTATCTCATTTGATTGATTCTTTATATCATTATCCTCATGCTTATATTATGTTGAAAGTCATCTGTGGCCTGTAGATGGACTTGGTATGATTATGACCAGGGATTGTTCGGTATAATCATAACCGTAAATGAATACACAATTATCTTTTGCCGTAGTGCATGGATAATTTGTGGTCGTGATACTAATGAATACACAATTATCTTTGGCCGTAGTGCATGGATAATTTGTGGTCGCGATATCTAATGAATACACATTATCTTTGGTCGTAGTGCATGGATAATTTGTGGTCGTGATACTAATGAATACACAATTATCTTTGGTCAGTAGTGTATGGATAATTTGTGGTCGTGATACTAATGAATACACAATTATCTTTCGTCAGTGAGTGTATGGATAATTTGTGGTCGTGATACTAATGAATACACAATTATCTTTGGGCGTAGTGCATGGATGGATAATTTATGGTCGTGATACTAATGAATACACAATTATCTTTGGGTCAGTAGTGCATGGATAATTTGTGGTCGTGATATTAATGAATACACAATTATCTTCGGCCGTAGTAGTGTATGGATAATTTGTGGTCGTGATACTAATGAATACACAATTATCTTTGGTCAGTAGTGCATGGATAATTTGTGGTCGTGATACTAATGAATACACAATTATCTTTGGTCAGTAGTGCATGGATAATTTGTGGTCGTGATATTAATGAATACACAATTATCTTCGCCAGTAGTGCATGGATAATTTGTGGTCGTGATACTAAATGAATACACGATTATCTTTCGTCAGTAGGTGCATGGATAATTCGTGGTCGTGATACTAATGAATATCCTCGGCCCAGTAGTGCGGGGATGATTCGATGATATGGATTAATTATCGAAATGAGTCTCAAAGAATGAAATATTAATTCATGGATGTGGTAAAAGTCATCTTCGGTCAGTAGTGCATCGATAGACTTGGTATGATTATGACCACGATTATTCTTGTATAATCACGACCATAATTGAAAACACGAATATCCTTAGCCAAGAGTGGATAATTCATGGTTGTGATACTATTAAGATGAGTCTCAAAGATTATTGGTTTTACGATTTATATATCTTTGGCTTCAGAAGTGCAAAAAGATGAATTGTTAATGAATATCTTTAAATTTGGATTGCAAAAATGAATTTAATATTTTCAACGATAAAGGTATTCAAGGTATCCTCACCTCTTTATCATATCAGTATCGCACCTAATTTCGAGGGCTAAATTCTATAAGGAGGGAGATTGTGAGACCCCGATTTTATCAATAAAGATTTAAATTTTGTCAAAATAATTTTTTATATTATGGTGTGAATTTGAGATAATATTATAGTTGTGGGTAGTATTTATAAATTTTGCAAAGTATGCAAGTGGTTATATTATATTCGATTGGTTGGGAATATTTGATTTAGCAGAAATATTCGACATAACTACCAATCATCATTGGACCCTCACAAATGTAATTATTGTTTGATCGAGAAAACGACAAAAAATATTTTATTGAAATAACTATGGAAGTTTTACCGTGGTTACCGCTTGAACTACTTTAGTAGTAAAAGTACAAAGAATACGTGTGGTTGCATAAGAAGACACAAAGATTGATTATCGATGTTTATGTGAGAAGTCACTCAACATTCCATTATCACGATTAATAATATGAATTATTATAATGATAATGACGCTTTTGTTTTATTCAGATTATTAACGTAATAAAATGTAAACATCTTTTTATATAAAATAGAATACTTTATTAAAGTTATTCTATAAATAGAATATATTATATTTTATTACGATAGTGTTGCATAAGATTTTTGCATAGTGTTTTGCATAAGATTGCATAGTGTTTGCATAGTAAAATGTTTTTATATAAATAGAATATATTATATTTTATTTAAAAGATTTTTCTTTAAATATGGACCGCCGATTAAAGTAAATCAATCTGACCGCTCATGGATTAGTTACTACGCATTCCATTTTCCTATAAATAGAAGCTCATTCCTTCATTATTTTCTTACTTAATTCATTGAAACTCTGTAGAGAGAAATTATAGAGAGAAGCTATAAAGAGAAAATTATAGAAAAAGAAGAAGAGTATTCGCTACTTCACTACTTCTATATTCAGCTTTTTTTACGGTAGTGGGGTGTTATTCTTTCTTCTTCGAAGAGAACTTCATTATTCCATTCATTATTATTCTCGTTGAATAACTCAGTAAAAGTGGCATACCCTATACATAACCTCAGATACGCTGTGATACCCTATACTTGGTGAAATCCTTATGTTATTCCATTGTTTATTATTCTGCTTGAATAACTCAGATACGCTGATTTACCCTATACTTGGTGACATTTTTCTATTATTCTGTTAGAACATCCTCGTCTCAGTGTTTTTTACACCGACCGGTTCCGCTTTTATTATTCTGCTGGAACATCCTCGTCGTGTGTTTTACACCGGATCCGGTTCCGCTCTTTATCATTCTCCGCTTGAATATCCTATCTCGCAGTTTTACACCGGATCCGTTCCATCTTTATTATTCTCATTTGAACATCCTGGCTTGAATTTCAATTTCACCGACCGTTCCCGTTATTATTATTCTCGCTGAATAACTCGCCTACATCCAAGTACCGCATGCACGGTGATTTCTTTTGTTATTCCATTCTTTATTATACCCAAATAAGTTAAAACTTTGACTTCTATACTCCATGAAATTAGTAGAATATCCTCGATATTTGCGTTTTCATCCAAAGATCTTTCATGGAAATATTCTTCCGATCATTCTTGAATTTTACTCTCTGTAAACAAAGATTATGTTGACAATTTGGACGTTAATAATTCAATTCATGGATTAAATAATTCTTGAACTTGTTTTATTGAATTATTATGTCATTGTCATCATCCTCATGTTATATTATGTTATCTTTGGCTTACGTGCATAGATGAACTTAGTATGATTATGACCAGGGATCATTTGGTATAATCATCACGACTTGATATAAATGATGTGACAAAAGTCCTCGTTGGCACAGAATGCAAGTTGATGGATAGTTTTTGGTATGATTATGACCAGGGTGATTCTTGTATAGTCATGACCATTGATAACTTGATGAAAATCCTCGACCGTGGTACGTGGATGATTAGATGTGGTGGTTTATTTATTGTCGAGTCTCAAATGATAAAAATTGATGAAAACCTTTAAAACCTAAAAGATAGTAGACTTTATTCTCTACTGACTCTTTAATGGATTGCTTATTCCACCGCAGCTTAAACTTGTTGTCTATTGTATTTTATCGCTTTAACATCTTTGTTGAAGGCTAATGATAATTTATTCTCGCATTATCTTAGTCATAATATTTCTTATCGGGCTAGTTGAGCTCACCTTTTCTTTCACCGTTTCTTCTTGAAATGAGAACATAGTTGGGACGAAGCCTGGGAACGTAAGTAATGGTCCGTAGGATAACATTAGTAGTCCCTCACTATTATGTGATATAGTGTGATAATAGTTGTAATGAGAACTCCTTTTGAGTTTGTATAATATCTAGTAGACAATATTTGTATTCAAACTCACGCTTTATGTCAGATTGCATACCTACGCTTATATTAGTAAGTCAGATTTGAATTTATGTACCATGTAAGTGGCGACCCAAGACGGGTGGACGATACCTAATTTTGGGGCGCCACATTCTAAATCTCGATGACATTCTTGATGAAGACTATTGATAATTTATTTATCTTTAGTAATAATATTCTTTATCGAGCTAGTTGTGGCTTCACCCTTTTGTTTCACAATTCCTTTCAAGTAATAAAAGTGTAAATTTGGGTCGAGCGGCGGGGATAACGAGGGGAATAGGTGGAGGTCTATAGATGTTGAGGGTGAGATGAATTTAACTTGGAAGGGTGTTTTGTCACTATCATACAAGATGTCTAATGACATACAACCTCGCCTCGTTATCATAAGACACGGTTGTGCTCATCCACTTCCGAGTATATTTACAAGCACTACCTATATAATCTTGGTGTTTGTTTGGAGTATAATACCCAATTAGAGACAAGTGGAGATAATGATATGTCAAGAGAAGACTCACTATTGGGAAGAATATGATAGTAATCTTCTCGTTTTTCTTTTTGGGGTTTATTGGTCAACCAAGGATAATTCGTGGCCATATGATATCTACCATAACCTAAAAGCATGGCCTCCCATGTATGAAGGTTTCTCTTGAGCACTTCCCAAAGATTCTAATTTCTAAAACAGCTTTTGACTATACCTTTATGTAAGGTGTCATTGTGACGTCTTCTACATTGGTATATATTTGTATCCAAACTCACAAAGATATGTGTTGTTGTATTTTGCACGACAATTGTTGTAATAAAGTTGTAGTTGTTTTTCGTACCATATATTTGGCGACTCGTAATGGGTTGGATGGAATGAACCTATTTTGGGGTTATTCAGCCATCATTAATCACCGTTAAAATACCCTTGGTTAAAACACAAGAAGACACCAGATTGCACCAATTATTGATTCTTACGTAAAGAAGGCACTACTCAATAATGGTTACGATAATTATCGCTCAAAGATTTTATTGATTTAATAATTGTCATGCGTTGATATTTTATATTGCCGTTGTTTCAATAATTGTCATTACACAATTTTTTTCATTATCGAAGCAATAATTCATATTATCCTAATAATATTATTAGATAACATTATTGGCAATGTCTAGAAAGTTCGGTTCAAGGAGAGGTTTGGTCACCTAATCAAGCGCCAAGAAGAGAGAAATTTTATTGAAAGCCCCTCTTCCTGAACCCGCTCTGTCAGTTGTCAATATTGTGATTTTGTAATATTATTTGTGAATAAATTAATTATTGATTCATATGATAAGGAAAATATTGATTTTATGTGGATATACATGGAGAAAATTTTTAATGTGACAATTGTTGAAAATTGAAATTTTATCTTTTCTCGATAAAATAATTTATTTAAATATATTATTATATTATAATAATATAATAATGGTGATATTTTTACAACGAATGTGGGATATATGAGTATACGAGGAGGAAGAGTATTTTGTTGCAATAAATATTTAAAACATGTTAAACATGTCGTTGGAACCCATTTATCGATCCGAAATTTGATTATAAACCGTAAAATCGCCTGCTTTGGGATTTCTTTTAATTTCATTTGGAATTTAAAAACTTTCTTCGCAGAGAGTTGTAGAGAATTGAATTTCCTATAAAAAACACGCGAGATTTGAATTTTTCTGATAAAAGGGCTATTTATTATGAATTATTGAAGTTCAAGTTCAAATAATTAATTTTGGGAGTTTTAGTTAATTATTTTGAGAAAACATTTTTGCAACTAAGTTAGCCTCACATGTGATTCAAATGGGCTGAGATCAGTTATCTATAGTGGGCTAAAGAAAATGTGAAAAATATATTAATATTATATTCAATTTTCTTCGCTTTGGTGTTCTAAGCATTTTCCTATAAATAGGTGCTTAGGTTAGAATTGAAAAACACACCGTAAACCAAGTTTCTCTCTATTTCTCTCTCGATATATTGAGCGTATTCTTGTGAGTATACTTTGAGTATTGTTAGACGCTAAAGTTTCCTTCAAAGACTATACCCTAGATTCCAAATTTGTAAGTACTAATCTTTCGAGGTAAGGGATGTTATTTTCTTCTCAAATGATATTATTTCTTCAATATCATTATGTCAAATATTGGTTGAAACTTTTATCAAATTTGGAACTTTTCCATATCTGGGTTACTATTCATGAGTTACTATTCATGAGTTACTATTCACGAAGTTACTATTCATGAGTTACTATTCACGAGTTACTATTCACGAGTACTATTCATGAAACGTGAAGATGTTTTTTGGGAAATTTCTATCTTTTGGTGTTTGAGTTACTATTCACGATACTGACTATTCACGATACTCAAGACTATTCAATTTAAAAATAAAATTTCTTCTTTTTGTCCAAAATATCTATTCGGATACTAGCTTTGATCAGATCCATGTTTTGATCATTCTCGAATTTTACACCACTATGATTATTTTTGAGGTATTTTTGAACATGGATAAAATAAAAGTACTAATCCTTAATCCTTAATCCTTGTCATTTTGTTTCAATCGGATTCGCTTTCTTTAAAATATTTTTCATCATCCTCGGTCTTAAATGATGATATTATGAATATCTTTGGCCCGTAGTGCAAGATGAATGATTTCTGAAGAATATCTTTGGTCAGTAGTGCAAAGATGAACAGTGTTTAGATGAATACTTAATTAATCGATGAATATCTTTGGCACCAGTAGTGCAAAGATGAATATTTGATTCCGTATGTATATCGATTGATGTTACAGGATAAAAGATGATTTATGAACTTTTAAATTCATACATGTAAGATAGTAGTTTGCATTCTCTACTTAACTCTTCTAATGAATTATTATTTCCGCTCTGAATATTGATTTAAAATTTGTCATCTATTGTATTCTATTAGATTTTTCCTGTTGAAGACTAACGTAATTTGTTATATATTATCTTAGTCATAATATTCTTTATTTGGCTAGTTGAGCTCACCCTTTTCTTTTTTGTTCCATTTTTCTTCTCGTGAGGCGAGAATATAAGAGTACGAGTGCTCGGGGTATGGAATGAAGGTTTTAGAAAGGATTGTTTAGTAGTCCTCACCATTTTGTAAAATAATGTATCAATAAATGTGATGAGGATTTATTTGAGTATAGATATTGTCTAGAAGATAATATTTGTATTCAAACTCACAGTTTCATCGTTGTAATAATAAAGTTGTAGTTGTTTCGTATCATGTATTGACAACCTCGTATAGGTGATGTATACCTATTTTGGGGCGCCACACCACTCCTCAATTGTTTAATGGTGACCACCGAGAGTTTTCCGTGTTTCCACCTACGCTTTTGGATGAGTCTCTCTCATCATTGCATAAATCGCATAAAGCCTCCTAACATTTGATCATTCATCATTTGGTCGGTGTTGTTGCTTGTTTGTAGGATTGTCGCCTCCCGATGCACATTATCCTCGATTATTGATAAGTGGTGAATCAACGATCGCCTCGTGCTCCATTGCTATTCTCAACATTCTCGATGTCATTTTCAGACATCGCCACAAAACAAAAGGTTAATTGACATGTAACATATTATCCCTATATTCCCAATTCACCAATAAAATAACACATAAACTTAGGTAGTCATACTAAGTGAAGGTATTCCCGCCTCTCCCTCCTAGTACTATTCTCATATCTTAGCCAGGATCATATCCTAAGCTCGATACCAACCGTGATGCCCCCAAAATTAGGTATACATCACCCATCTTAGGTAGTCGATATACATGGTACGTAATTTAAATACTGACTTACTAATATAACGTGCCATATAATATACGACATAAACCGTGAGTTTAAATACAAATATTATCTACTAGATATTATACAAACTCAAAAGGAGTCCTCATTACAATTATTATCACAATTATTTCACCGAATAGTGAGGACTACTAATGCTATCCTCCGGACCATTACTCCGCTCCCAGACTCGTCTCCAAATTGTGTTCTCATTTCCTCAAGAGAATAAAGGAAAGAAAGGGTGAGCTCAACTAGCCCAAAGAAGAAATATTATGACTGGGATAATGCGTAATAAATTATCATTAGCCTTCAACAATGTTAAACCGATAAAATATAATAAACATCAAGTTTAATCAAGAATGAACAAGCAATCCATTAAAAGAGTCAAGTAGAAAATAAAATCTACTATCTTTTATGATTTAAAAGGTTTTTCATCATCATTATAAATTTGAGACTCACTTTTAATAAATAATCCACATCATCAATCACCCCGCACTACGTACCAAGGATATTCTTTAAGATCACGACCACAATTATTCACGCACTACGGGCCAAGAATAGTTGTGTATTCATTAATGGTCATGATCATGCCAACAACTCGTCCATCAATGCACTACTACCAATCGAGGATTTTTACCACATCATTTGTAACATTACTACCATGATTACATAATCGAATAGTCTCTCGTCATAATCATACCAAGTCCATCTATGCACTACGTGCCACATACGACTTTTAAAAAATATAAACACGACGAGGATGATGACAATGATATAAGAATTCAATAAAACAAGTTCAAGAATTATTTTATCCGTGAATTATTAACGCTCAAATTGTCAACATGATATTTGTTTTGTAGAGTAAAATTCAAGAATGATCGTAAGAATATTTCCATGAAAAGATATCGATGAAACGCAAATATCAAGGATATTCTACTAATTTCATGGAGTATAGAAGTCAAAGTTTTAACCAACCGGGTATAATAAAGAATGGAATAACAAAAGAAATCACCACGCATGCGGTATTTCACAGATGTGTTATTCCAATGTATCAATAATAATAACGGAACCAAAGTCGTGAAATTCACACCGGCGGGATGTTCCAACAGTAATAATAAAGATGGAACCAGATCCTGTAAAAAACACACGATAGGATATTCCAATGTAATGATAAAGATTTTAACCAGTCCTGTAAAACACACGCATGTGATGTTCCAACAGTAATAAAAAGATTTTAACCAGTCCTGTAAAACACACGCATGTGATGTTCCAATGTAATAATAAAGATTTTAACCAGTCCTGTAAAACACACGCATGTGATGTTCCAAATGTAATAATAAAGATGTAATAATAGAAGAATGTCACCAAGTATAGGGTAGTCCCAGATACAAAAGTTATTCCAATGTAATAATAAGGAATGGAATAATCAAGTTCTCTTCATGAATACGAAAGAATAATATCCCTTACGAGTACAACAAATAATATTCCCTACCTTAAGAACTCAATATCGCAAAAGTGAAGTAGCGTAATACTTTTTCTTCTTTCTCTCTAAAATTTCTCTCTGTAGTTTCAATGAATTCGTAAGAAAATAATGAAGGAATGAGCTTCTATTTATAGGAAAATAGAATGCATAAGAATTAATCCATGAATCGGTCCAGATTGATTTACTTTAATCGACATTCCATATTTAAAGCAAAATCTTTTAAATAAAATATAATATATTCTATTTATATAAAACATATTTCTATGCAAACACTACGCAACACTACGCAAAACACTATGCAACACTATGCATAATAAAATATAATATATTTTATTTATGTAATAACTTTAATAAAGTATTATGTTTTATATAAAATATGTTTCGCTTTTATTACGTTAATAATACTTAATAAAACAAAACGTCATTATCGCTATAATAATTCATATTATTAATCGACAATAATGGAATCAAACCGAGTGACTTCTCACATAAAGATCAATAATCAATACCGGTGTAGCTACTACGCAACCACACGACATCGCATTTCTTTTACTACCGAAAGTAGTTCAACAAGATCAACCAGAAAAACTTCCGCCGTTATTTCAATAAAATATTTTTGTCGCTTTTCTCAATCCGACAATAATTACATTGCTAGGGTCCACCAATGATTGAGCCGTTATACGAATATTCCTCGCTAAACCTAATATTCCCACCAATCAAATAATATAACCACTTGCATACTTTGCAAAATTTATAAATATTACCCACAACTATGACATTATATCAAATTTATTCAAAATGATATTTATAGAAAAAATTCATCTTTATTTATAAAAGTCGGGGTCTTACAACACGATATAGGATATTCCAATGTAATAATAGAAGAATTTCACCAAGTATAGGTAAATCACAGATACAAAAGTTATTCCAATGTAATAATAAGCAATGGAATAACAAATGCTTTTCTTCATGAATAAGAAAGAATAACACCCCTTACCTTAATAGAGAGATTGAATAACGCAGTAGTGTAAGAAGTAGAATACTCTTCTTTTTCTCTCTTATTCTCTCTATACTTTCTCTCTCTATAGCTTGAATGAATTCGTGAAAATAATAAAAAGCACTAGGCCTCTATTTATGAAGATCTCTAGCTTAAGACTTTGCCATGTGAAAAGCGCAAGTGGCTCGACGACCGGTGATGATGTGAAAAAAAAGTGGTTTGACATCCAGAATGTGAAACGACAATTGGTTCGGACGCCAGTAATGTGAAACGACAAGTGGTTCGGACGCCGTAATATGAAAACTAAGAAGTGGTTTGACGACCGGTAAAGGTAATTACTATCGACGAAGGTAATTACTATCGACGAAGGTAATTATTATTGACGAAGAGACTCTTAGGTGATGACATATGCCACCCCCCATAAAATAACCAAACTTACCACAAACGCCTCATAATGCACTTTTTTATACATCAAGGATTGAATAAATATTACCACAAATCATTTTATTTTAATCAAATACATATTTAATCTTTCAACAATTATTAATCATTTATAACTTGTCGTCTCAATTATTGATTTAATAATATAACATATTATACGTATGATATTGTGACAATAATTGAATCAATAATATAAGAGATATGATGTAGCAATTATCAGAGCAATAATTGAGTATAAATGAGTGACTTCTCACGTAAGATCAATAATCAATACCGTGTGCTACTTACGCAACCAATGCCAGACATTTCTACTTTTACTACCGGGTAGTTCAACGGTTTAATTCAGAATACCTCCAATGTTATTTTTATAGAAGATAATTTTGTAATTTTCTAACTATGATAATACTTTCGTTGTGGGGTCCACTAATGATTGAGTCATTCGTCGTTTAATATTCCCCGATAAAAGAATATTCCCCGACCAAACGAATATTTTATAACAACTTGCTTACTTTGTAAAATTTATAAATATTACCCACAACTATAACATTATATCAAATTTATTTCATAATATTCAAAAATAATATTTATAGAAAATTCATCTTTATTTATAAAAGTTGGGGTCTTACAGTAATAAAAAAACACTTTAAATTGAAAGTTTGTTGACCTACGTGACAATTTGAATAGCATTATTTGTTTTAATATTTTGTGCCTCATCAGTCTCTTCAATTCAATATATTAATGCATTATTTGACTTAAAACAATAATAATTGATAACATTTGAAAAACTTAATAACATTTACTTTTAAAAAGATAACATTCTAAAAATAAATTATTTAAAAATTAATATTTAATTAAAACTAAATTCCCTTCCAAGAATTTCTTGTTGTCGACGACGATAGTACTCACCAAGATGAGAAGGCATTTCATTTCTATCCAATAATATGATTTGATGATTATCCAAAGGGTAATCAAAATAATATTTTATTCAATATGATAAATAAAAAGGAATGATATTAAATTTTAAAATGAGTTGTACATCAAATTTATCAATCAAAATAAATGTTTTTAGCCTTTTTCATATAATTTTGATTCTCCTAAAAAATAAATGTTTTGAAGAGGCAAGATTAATTTACCAATTCTGAAGAAAGAGAATGAGATTGCAGATTTAATAATTAAAATTAAAGAGACTATAGGAAATAATTTTTCTCATATGATTCACTCAATTTGTTGACATGGCGGCTCAATTTGTTGCAATTGAAAAAAATTGATAGAAAGAAGAAAAATAGTAATGAAATTATAGCTTTAAATAGTAATGAAAAATAGTAAAGAAATAGTCTATAAATAGTAACAAATTGAGCCGCCATGTCAGAAATAGTCTATAAAGAGAAAATTATAGAGAAATTATAGAGAGAAGCTATAAAGAGAAAATTATAGAAAGAAGAAGAGTATTCTGCTACTTCACTACTTCTATATTCAGCTATTTTACTAGTGGGTGTTATTCTTTCTTCTTCTTGAGAACTTCATTATTCCATTCATTATTATTCATTGGAATAACTCCGTAAAAGTGGCATACCCTATACATAACTCAGATACGCATGGCATACCCTATACTTGGTGAAATCTTTATGTTATTCCATTGTTTATTATTCATTGGAATAACTCAGATACGCCGGGTTTACCCTATACTTGGTGACATTTTTCTATTATTCGTTAGAACATCCTGTCTGTGTTTTTTACACCCACCGGTTCCGCTTTTTATTATTCTCGCTGGAACATCCTCGTGCATGTGTTTTACACCTTGGATCCGGTTCCGCTTTTTATCATTCTCATTGAATATCCTATCGTGTGTTTTACAATCGGATCCGGTTCCATCTTTATTATTCTGTTGAACATCCCGCTTGCGTGTGAATTTCACCTAACCCGGTTCCGTTATTATTATTCTGTTGAATAACTCGCTCTGGCGCGAAGTACCGCATGCATGGTGATTTCTTTTGTTATTCCATTCTTTATTATACCCAAATTGGTTAAAACTTTGACTTCTATACTCCATGAAATTAGTAGAATATCCTCGATATTTGCGTTTCATCCAAAGATCTTTCATGGAAATATTCTTCCGATCATTCTTGAATTTTACTCACGTAAACAAAGATTATGTTGACAATTTGGACGTTAATAATTCATGGATTAAATAATTCTTGAACTTGTTTTATTGAATTATTATGTCATTGTCATCATCCTCATGTTATATTATGTTATCTTTGGCTTACGCAAGTAGATGAACTTAGTATGATTATGACCGTGGATCATTTGGTATAATCACGACTTGATATAAATGATGTGACAAAAAAGTCCTCGGTGGCAGTAATGCGTTGATGGATAGTTTTTGGTATGATTATGACCGAGGGTGATTCGTATAGTCACTTGACCATTGATAACTTGATGAAAATCCTTGACCGTGGTACGGGGATGATTAGATGTGGTGGTTTATTTATTAAAATGAGTCTCAAATGATAAAAATTGATGAAAACCTTTTAAAACCTAAAAGATAGTAGACTTTATTCTCTACTTGACTCATTAATGGATTGCTTATTCCACCGCAGCTTAAACTTATTGTCTATTGTATTTTATCGGTTTAACATCATGTTGAAGGCTAATGATAATTTATTCGCATTATCTTAGTCATAATATTTCTTCGGGCTAGTTGAGCTCACCTTTCTTTCACCGTTTTCTTCGTGAAATGAGAACATAAATTTGGGGACGAGTCTGGGAACGAAGTAATGGTCCGTGAGGATAACATTAGTAGTCCTCACTATTATGTGATATAGTGTGATAATAGTTGTAATGAGAACTCCTTTTGAGTTTGTATAATATCTAGTAGACAATATTTGTATTCAAACTCACGCTTTATGTCGATTGCATACCTACGCTTATATTAAGTAAGTTGTATTTGAATTTATGTACCATGTAAGTGGCGACCCAAGATGGGTGACGTATACCTAATTTTGGGGGCGTCACATTCTAAATCTCTGATTTATTACTGATGAAGACTATTGATAATTTATTTATCTTTAGTCATAATATTCTTTACTGAGCTAGTTGTGCTCACCCTTTTGTTTCACAATTCCTTTCAAGTAATAAAAGTGTAGCTGGGTCGAGCGGGGGATAGCGAGGGAATAGAGTGGAGGTCTATAGATGTTGAGGGTGAGATGAATTTAACTTGGAAGGGTGTTTTGTCACTATCATACAAGATGTCTAATGACATACAACCTCGTGTTATCATAAGACATGGTTGTGCTCATCCACTTGCTGAGTATATTTACAAGCACTACCTATATAATCTTGGTGTTTGTTTGGAGTATAATACCCAATTAGAGACAGTGGAGATAATGATATGTCAAGAGAAGACTCACTATTGGGAAGAATATGATAGTAATCTTCTCGCTTTTCTTTGGGGTTTATTGGGTCAACCAAGGATAATTCTGCAGGCCATATGATATCTACCATAACCTAAAAGCACGGCCTCCCATGTATGAAGGTTTCTTGAGCACTTCCCAAAGATTCTAATTTCTAAAAACAGCTGACTATACCTTTATGTAAGGTGTCATTGTGACGTCTTACTGCTTGGTATATATTTGTATCCAAACTCACAAAGATATGTGTTGTTGTATTTTGCACGACAATTGTTGTAATAAAGTTGTAGTTGTTTTTCGTATTATATATTCGGCACGACTCGAGAATGGGTTGGATGGAATGAACCTATTTTGGGGTTATTATAGATTCTCGCTAATCTTTGTTAAAATACCCTTTGGTTAAAACACAAGAAGACACCAGTATTGCACCAATTATTGATTCTTACGTAAGAAGGCACTACTTTCAATAATGGTTACGATAATTACTTTATTCGATTTTATTGATTTAATAATTGCTTTGCGTTGATATTTTATATTGCCGTTGTTTCAATAATTGTCATTACACAAGATTTTTCATTATCGAAGCAATAATTCATATTATCTCAATAATATTATTAGATAACATTATTGGCAATGTCTAGAAAGTTCTGCCTAGGAGAGGTTTGGTCACCTAATCGCGGCCAAGAAGGAGAAATTCTTATTGAAAGCCCCTCTTCCTGAGGCTAATACGTTTTGTCGATATTGTGATTTTGTAATATTATTTGTGAATAAATTAATTATTGATTCATATGATAAGGAAAATATTGATTTTATGTGGATATACATGGAGAAAATTTTAATGTGACAATTGTTGAAAATTGAAATTTTATCTTTTTCGATAAAATAATTTATTTAAATATATTATTATATTATAATAATATAATAATGGTGATATTTTTACAACGAATGTGGGATATATGAGTATACGAGGAGGAAGAGTATTTTTGTTGCAATAAATATTTAAAACATGTTAAATATGTTTGGTGGAACCCATTTATTGATTGAAATTTGATTATAACCAGAAAATCGCCTGCTTGTGGATTTCGGTTAATTTACATTTGGAATTGGAAAAAACTTTCTTCCTGCAGAGTTGTAGAGAATTGAATTTCCTATAAAAACACGCGAGATTTGAATTTTCTGATAAAAGGGCTATTTATTATGAATTATTGAAGTTCAAGTTCAAATAATTAATTTTTGGGAGTTTTAGTTAATTATTTTGAGAAAACATTTTTTTGCAACTAAGTTGGCCTCACATGTGATTCAAATGGGCTGAGATCAGTTATCTAAGGTGGGGCTAAAGAAAATGTGAAAAATATATTAATATTATATTCAATTTTCTGCTTTTGTGTTCTAAGCATTTTCCTATAAATAGGGTCTTGGGTTAGAATTGAAAAACACACCGTAAACCCAAGTTTCTCTCTATTTCTCTCTCGATATATTGAGCGTATTCTTGTGAGTATACTTTGAGTATTGTTAGATCGGTATGTAGTTTCCTTCAAAGACTATATATACAGTATTCCAAATTTAGAAGTCTTAATCTTTCGAGGTAAGGGATGTTATTTTCTTCTCAAATGATATTATTTCTTCAATATCATTATCTTTGAAATATTGGTTGAAACTTTTTATCAAATTTGGAACCTTGTTTTCCATATCGGGTTACTATTCATGAGTTACTTATTCATGAGTTACTATTCACGAAGTTACTATATTAATGAGTTACTATTCACGAGTTACTATTCACGAGTACTATTCATGAAACGTGAAGATGTTTTTTTGGGAAATTTCTATCTTTTGGTGTGAGAGTTACTATTCACGATACTCACGACTATTCACGATATATGACACTATTCAATTTAAAAATAAAATTTCTTCTTTTTGTCCAAAATATCTATTCGGATACTAGCTTTGATTGTATCCATGTTTTGATCATTCTTGAATTTTACACCACTATGATTATTTTTGAGGTATTTTTGAACATGGATAAAATAAAAGTACTTAATCCTTAATCCTTAATCCTTGTCATTTTTTGTTTCACCGGATTCGCTTTCTTTAAAAATATTTTTCATCATCCTCGGTCTTAAATGATGATATTATTGAATATCTTTGGCACAGTAGTCGAAGATGAATGATTTCTGAAGAATATCTTTGGTAGTAGTGCAAAGATGAACAGTGTTTAGATGAACACGACCAATCGATGAATATCTTTGGCTCAGTGCAAAGATGAATATTTGATTCCGGATGTATATTGATTGATGTTACAGGATAAAAGATAGACGATGAACTTTTAAATTCATACATAGAAGATAGTAGTTTGCATTCTCTCACTTAACTCTTCTAATGAATTATTATTTCATTGCGAATATTGATTTAAAATTTGTTGTCTATTGTATTCTATTAGATTTTTCCTGTTGAAAGACTAACGGTAATTTGTTATATATTATCTTAGTCATAATATTCTTTCTTTGGCTAGTTGAGCTCACCCTTTTCCTTTTTGTTCCATTTTTCTTCTCGGAGGCGCGAGAATATAGCGAGTCTGAGTCGGGGTATGGAATGAAGGTTTTAGAAAGGATTGTTTAGTAGTCCTCACCATTTTTGTAAAATAATGTATCAATAAATGTGATGAGGATTTATTTGAGTATAGATATTGTCTAGAAGATAATATTTGTATTCAAACTCACAGCTTTTTGTTGTAATAATAAAGTTGTAGTTGTTTCGTATCTATATTGACAACTCGGAATAGGTGATGTATACTATTTTGGGGGCGCCACACCACTCCTCGAATTGTTTAATGCGGTGACCTTGAGAGTTTTCCCGTGTTTCCACCTACGCTTTTGACAGAGAGTCTCTCTCACATGTTGCATAAATTGCATAAAGCCTCCGAACATTTGATCATTCATCATTTGGTCAAGGTTGTTGTTTTTGCATGAGGATTATCGCCTTCACGATGCACATTATCCTCGATTATTGATAAGTGGTGAATCAACGATCGCTCAGGCTCCATCATTCTATTCTCAACATTCTCGGATGTCATTTTCAGATCATCGCCACAAAACAAAAGGTTAATTGACATGTAACATATTATCCCTATATTCGTGACCAATAAAATAACACATAAACTTAGGTAGGTCATACTAGTGAAGGTATCCCCCTCTCTCCCTCCTAGTACTATTCTCATATCTTAGCTGTGGATCATATCCTAAGCTCGATACCAACCGTGATGCCCCCAAAATTAGGTATACATCACCCATCTTAGGTAGTCGATATATGGTACGTAATTTAAATACAACTTACTAATATAACTGCCGGTATACAATACGACATAAAACTGTGAGTTTAAATACAAATATTATCTACTAGATATTATACAAACTCAAAAGGAGTCCTCATTACAATTATTATCACACTATTTCACCGAATAGTGAGGACTACTAATGCTATCCTCCTCGACCATTACTCCGCTTCTCGACTCGTCCCAATTTATGTTCTCATTTCACAGAAGAGAACAAAGAAAGAAAGGGTGAGCTCAACTAGCCCAAAGAAGAAATATTATGACTAGGATAATGCGTTAATAAATTATCATTAGCCTTCAACAAAGTTAAACCGATAAAATATAATAAACATCAAGTTTAACTGCAATGAACAAGCGAATCCATTAAAAGAGTCAAGTAGAAAATAAAATCTACTATCTTTTATGATTTAAAAGGTTTTTCATCATCATTATAAATTTGAGACTCGACTTTTAATAAATAATCCACATCATCAATCACCCCCTGCTACTACTGCCAAGGATATTCTTTAAGTATCACGACCACATTATTATTCACGCACTACACGCCGAGAATAGTTGTGTATTCATTAATGGTCATGATCATGCCAACAATCGGTCCATCAATGCACTACTACCAATCGAGGATTTTTACCACATCATTTGTAACATTACGGTCACGATTACAATCGAATAGTCTCTCTCTCATAATCATACCAAGTCCATCTATGCACTACAAAGCCACATATGACTTTAAAAAAATATAAACATGAGGATGATGACAATGATATAAGAATTCAATAAAACAAGTTCAAGAATTATTTTATCCGAGAATTATTAACGCTCAAATTGTCAACATGATCTCGCTTTTTGTAGAGTAAAATTCAAGAATGATCGTAAGAATATTTCCATGAAAAGATCTTCGGATGAAACGCAAATATCGAGGATATTCTACTAATTTCATGGAGTATAGAAGTCAAAGTTTTAACCAACCGGGTATAATAAAGAATGGAATAACAAAAGAAATCACCATACGCACGCGATGCTTTGCATGACAAAAGTTATTCCAATGTAAAATAATAATAACGGAACCAAAGTCGTCGTGAAATTCACAATCGACGTGATGTTCCAACAGAATAATAAAGATGGAACCGGATCCGGTGTAAAACACACGATAGGATATTCCAATGAATGATAAAGATTTTAACCAGTCCTGTAAAACACATGCATGTGATGTTCCAACAGAATAATAAAGATTTTAACCAGTCCGTGTAAAAAACACATGCATGTGATGTTCCAATGATAATAATAAAGATTTTAACCAGTCCTGTAAAACACATGCATGTGATGTTCCAAATGTAATAATAAAGATGTAATAATAGAAGAATGTCACCAAGTATAGGGTAGTCGCATTATCAAAGTTATTCCAATGTAATAATAAGGAATGGAATAATCAAGTTCTCTTCATGAATACGAAAGAATAATATCCCTTACGAGTACAACAAATAATATTCCCTACCTTAAAGAACTGAATATTGGCAGTGAAGTAGCGAGAATACTTTTTTCTTTCTCTCTCTAAAATTTCTCTCTGTAGAGTTTCAATGAATTCGTAAGAAAATAATGAAGGAATGAGCTTCTATTTATAGGAAAATAGAATGCATAGTAATTAATCCATGAATCGGTTCAGTATTGATTTACTTTAATCTGACGGTCCCATATTTAAAGCAAAATCTTTTAAATAAAATATAATATATTCTATTTATATAAAAACATATTTCTACGCAAACACTATGCAACACTACGCAAAAACTACTTTATCTGACACTATCGCATAATAAAATATAATATATTTTATTTATGAATAACTTTAATAAAGTTTATGTTTTATATAAAAATATGTTTCGCTTTTATTACGTTAATAATACTAATAAAACAAAACGTCATTATCGCTATAATAATTCATATTATTAATCGACATAATGGAATCAAACCGGTGACTTCTCACATAAAGATCAATAATCAATACCGCAGTCTTTCTACGCACCACCACATCGACATCGCATTTTTTACTACCGAAAGTAGTTCAACAAGATCAACGGTAAAACTTCCGCCGTTATTTCAATAAAATATTTTGTCGCTTTCTCAATCCGACAATAATTACATTGTGGGTCCACCAATGATTGAGCCAGTTATTTAATATTCCCTCGCTAAACCTAATATTCCCACCAATCGAATAATATAACCACTTGCATACTTTGCAAAATTTATAAATATTACCCACAACTATGACATTATATCAAATTTATTCAAAAATGATATTTATAGAAAAAATTCATCTTTATTTATAAAAGTCGGGTCTTACAACACGATAGGATATTCCAATGTAATAATAGAAGAATTTCACCAAGTATAGAATTAATGGCGTGACATGTGTATTCCAATGTAATAATAAGCGATGGAATAACAACAGCTTTCTTCACTGAATAAGAAAGAATAACACCCTTACCTTAATAGGAGATTGAATCTGCAGAAATAGTGTAGTAATGTGAGAATACTCTTCTTTTTCTCTCTTATTCTCTATACTTTCTCTCTATATAAATGAATGAATTAAGTGAAAATAATAAAGCACTAGGCCTCTATTTATAGAAGATCTCTAGCTTAAGACTTGCCATGAAAAGGCAAGTGGCTCACGACCCCAGTGATGTGAAAAGAAAAGTGGTTTGACATCCGTAATGTGAAACGACAATTGGTTCGGCGCTTTGTAATGTGAAACGACAAGTGGTTCGACGCTTAATGTAATATAAACGGCAAGTGGTTTGACGACCGGTAAAGGTAATTACTATCGACGAAGGTAATTACTATCGACGAAGGTAATTATTATCGACGAAGAGACTCTTAGGTGATGACATACGCCCCCATAAAATAACCAAACTTACCACAAACGTCTCATACAATGTACTCTTTATATACATCAGGATTGAATAAATATTACCACAAATCATTTTATTTTTAATCAAGACATATTTAATCTTTCAACAATTATTAATCATTTATAACTTGTCGTCTCAATTATTGATTTAATAATATAACATATTATACGAGATGATATCGTGGTCAATAATCGAATCAATAATATAAGAGATATGATGTAGCAATTATCAGAAGAATAATTGAGTATAAATTTGAGTGACTTCTCACGTAAAGATCAATAATCAATACCGTGTCTGCTACTACGCAACCACGCCAGATTACTCTACTTTTTACTACCTGGTAGTTCAACAGCTTTAATCTAGAATACACTCCATTGTTATTTTTATAGAAAGATAATTTTGTAATTTTCTAACTATGATAATACTTTCGTTGTAGGTCCACTAATGATTGAGCCGTCGTATTTAATATTCCCCGATAAAAAGAATATTCCCACCAAACGAATATTTTATAACAACTCACTTACTTTGTTTGTAAATTTATAAATATTACCCACAACTATAACATTATATCAAATTTATTTCATAATATTCAAAAAATAATATTTATAGAAAATTCATCTTTATTTATAAAAGTTGGGGTCTTACAGTAATAAAAAAACACTTTAAATTGAAAGTTTGTTGACCTACGTGACAATTTGAATAGCATTATTTGTTTTAATATTTTGTGCCTCATCAGTCTCTTCAATTCAATATATTAATGCATTATTTGACTTAAAACAATAATAATTGATAACATTTGAAAAACTTAATAACATTTACTTTTTAAAAAGATAACATTCTGAAAAATAAATTATTTAAAAATTAATATTTAATTAAAACTAAATTCCCTTCCAAGAATTTCTTGTTGACGACGACGATAGTACTCACCAAGATGAGAAGGCATTTCATTTCTATCCAATAATATGATTTGATGATTATCCAAAGGGTAATCAAAATAATATTTTATTCAATATGATAAATAAAAAGGAATGATATTAAATTTTAAAATGAGTTGTACATCAAATTTATCAATCAAAATAAATGTTTTTAGCCTTTTTCATATAATTTTGATTCTCCTAAAAAATAAATGTTTTGAAGAAAGCGAAGATTAATTCTACCAATTCCAAGAAAGAGAATGAGATTGCAGATTTAATAATTAAAATTAAAGAGACTATAGGAAATAATTTTTCTCATATGATTCACTCTTTAAAGTGATTGAAAAAACTTTTAGAGATAATGTGTCTATTTTTATTCGTATGTTCTTTTTAAAATAGTTAGATATTGTATAGCTAGGAGCCTAGGACAATGTAGAATTTAATATCAATAATTCAAGTAAGTAGGCTCATTTGACAACTCATAAATATTGACAATCATCCATGTGTACGGACCTTTCCGGATATTCGTTTGGTCGGTAATGGGTCGCTATTGATTAATGTTGTGGTGTTTAGGCCCATGCCTCTTCAGTTGAGCCCTCGGCTCTTTTGTTGGCGGTGGAAATTATTATCCTAGTAAGTCTAGATTCATGGGTTATGGCCTGCTCTCAGAGTGGGCCATAAGGTTAGCTATATAGGCCCACAAATTAAAGACTACGACTGATCTTCCCTCCTTTCCTTTTCAATATATATATATATATATATATATATATATATATATATGTTTTTTTCAATTGACAGAATGTGACTAAACCTACAGATTTCAGCTTGTTTTATGAATCTTCCACGCGTTTTATGCAACACAGAATAAAACATCAATTCTACTCCGTTATAATCATTCTACAACGTAAAATGTGTAATAAGTAGGGTTCTTTTATAATTCTATTAAATCTTATGATGCCTAATAAGTAGGGTCTTCTCATAATTCTATCCAATCTCATGTATTAATATGTCTCGTAATTTTAATTCGACACAAATGTATCCTACTTTATAGCAGAACTCAATTTTGCATGAGATAGTTGATTTTAATTAAAATGCTATGCATGTGTAGTTTCTCACCGTAGTGTAAGTTTAACAAAAAAGAGCTATTTAGATAGTTTAGATAAGAAAATACTTATCTAATAGTACAAGATCTAAAATCAAATTCATTAATCGAAATAATCGTATCTTTTGGAATAATAAATTGTAATATTTGTCATTTGCACTATATTTATACCTTTAGGCATTAATTTTTGGAGTAATAGAAAAGATGGATGATGGATGTGATAGAATAACTTTAGTACTCTCTTCGTCATTTAATATAAGACGTTTTAAAAAAGTTTTTTTGTTCATTAATATATGACGTTTTAGAATTTCAAGTAAACATTAATTGTTTAATTTCTAATATTACCTTAAGTATTAAATATAACTTTGGTTCTCTCACTATTTTTTGCCCAATAAATGACAATTTTTTTTAATACAAGAACAATATAGATATTTGATATTATATTTAATGTTATACAATCATTTCCTTAATACTTGTGGACAACTCTAAAAAGTCTTATATTAAGGGACTGATGGAGTATTAAGTAGTATCTCTGGTTCTTGTAAAGAAGTTAAACTTCACGATATAAGTTAATCGATTAATACAATACAATCTTGTACACGTCTGAGAGATCACCTCTCGCCTGCAACGTGATCGACATCAGATTGATCAATTGACAAAAATTAACTTCATTGTTAACCCTATTAAGTAAATGCATTTAAGTTCTATTTTATCCTATAATTGCTCTTTTATTATAACTCATATACTATTTGCTATTATTTTTAAAATTATTTGATACCCCAAAATAATTACTCCCCTATATATTACCACATCTCTCAGGATTTCTAGTTCATCATCAAATAAAAATAAAAATATATAAACTAAATTAAATAAAATACTAAAGTCTAATTATAATATTTATTATGGGACGCGAGTAATAAAATAGTGTCTCGAGATATTAAACTACTACAAATAGTCCGTATTGATATGGTTGCAGGCCCATGACAACCAAACAAGTCCCAATATATTGACTTACAATTCAGTACTCCCTCCGTCCCATAGTTATAGGTTGATTTTTTATTTTGAGATGTTCCAATATATAGGCTACTTACTATTTATAAATTTTAGTTAGTTCATTGTTTTACTTTTATGCCCTTATAATAAATATTCAACCATTACTCTTTTTTTACAAAAACAACATTTAATGTCATTATTTTTATCACCACATTTAATATTGTTGTATTCTCTTTGGTTAAAGTTTCATGCATGGTTATGGATTTTAATGGTCAAGACATCGTCAATCAAATGAAATCGGAGTTCCAGGTGTGATAAGTAAGATTACTACTCCGTCCCACAATAAGTCTTTTTTGAACTTAATAGTTTTTCCCAAAATAAGTGATGTTTAACTCCAATACAATCTTTTTTCAATATTTTCTCATATATATGCTTTATCGTTCAATGATATTTATTAGATCTTATTATCACTACAATTAAATGACACTCATTAACTCTTCAACTTCAAAGAAAATATATTAAGGGTATTTTTGTCATTTTAACTTGTGTATTGGTATGTGTGATTTTAACTAAAAAGGCACTTATTATGGGACGGAGGTAGTAGTAATTAACTTATTCATTAATTCCATATTAAGGGATATATGTGAAAAAATTATGTTAAAAATTGTCACTTAACTAATTTTCTTAAACTATGTGCCAAAAGAAATCAGTCTATAACTATAGGACGGAGGGAGTATAAATTAATATAATAAAAAAGTTTTTAAATAGACCGATTTAGATTATGATTTGTATCTCTAAATCAAATACAGATCAATGATTTACTATATAATGAATCAAATCATTGATCCACTCTGATATAACCTATTGACAGACTTAATTTCAACTACTAGAAAGTGACCAAAAAAAAAAATGAAAATTACGTTGAGAGAGAAAGGGATTTGTAAATTTCAGATGTTAGGCGACCCATAAAAAAAGCAAAACAAATCATTCCGTTGCCGGGACTTGAACCCGGGTCTCTCGGGTGAGAGCCGAGTATCCTAACCAACTAGACTACAACGGATTTGTTGTGCAAAACCTTTGCTATACTTTCTCTACTAACTTTACTCAGTTCATATGGACCTTAAGTTTACCTATTTAATACACGACATTTTTAATGCAAATTATACAAGTAGTTACCCAAAGGGAGAAATGATAGAAAAGAATAGCCAGTATTTTAACTCTTGAGGAATAAGTAGTACTAATAATCTTAAGGTAGTTAGCTAGTTGGTAATTAATTACCTACGTACACAAAATATTTCATATGAGATTCGATACTAGAGACAAACATAGAAACTTTCAACATTGGAGATGACAATATTGATCAATGATAACCGTCTAAGACACACAGTAGAACAAATTAAGTGCATGTTTGGTTAGCAGCAAATGTTGCGTTTGGAGGCTAAACACACTAGCAAATGTTTCAGAAATATGTTAAAATTAAGCCCCCAAATACATTTTTCGTCTGCATGAAAGCCCTCAAATAGTTGGAAAGATAGAGAAGACAAAAGGAACAATGAAAGTTCATATGGCCATATATATATATATATATGAGAGGAATTTGCTAATACTTCAGCAAAGTGTCATGATTGCTGCATTCATGCATCTTAATTAGGGAGCTTGAACCACGAAGAATAAGGTGGTGCACGAGTAGCATGCATGTTTCATGAGCAGAGGCATTGAGAGGACAAAATCTTTTCGAATATATACATTATGGAAAAACCTCAATAATATATCCTGCAGCTTGTGAACATTGAGAATCTTGACAGCCTTGTCTTTTATTTTAGAATTGATTAAGTTAGCTATTAGCTAAGCTAAGTTGACGTACTAGCTAGGCTTACCAAACTTGCATGTGTAAGTTCTATTGTATCATATACATTTTAAATCTATATGCATAATGCATGCTAAGATATTTGCATGCGCACAATCTTTCAAGAACTTGTTTAAAAGATCTTGTCTATATGGACAGAACTGGAATCCTGCCCACCTTGAGTTTAGGCTGTAAATTGTGAAAGAAGTAGTTATCTTCTTCTTTGTCCTCTTTTTTGCGGGGGATTAATTGAAGGGGGTAAAAAAAATCTTTATTTTTTACTCCCCTTTTTCAGGTTGGAAATGGCAAACAGGTAACACAGCCACATTATCTCAAAGGTTCAGCTTTAGTACAGATTGCACAAACTTATATTGACTTGGCTACTTGTAAAGGTAAAAGAAATATAATGAATTTGGAATTTGATATCAAATTGTTGACTTCTCATTCACAATATATATATGTTCACTTTGATTCGAATGTATCTATACACATTTTCTTGTCATTGATTTACAAAAAATAGATCCCTCATAAAAAAAAATAAAGGATGCTATTTGAGCCTATTGCATTGAGAATTGAACATCCCAATGGTAACTAGTGGTTGAGCACATTGAGAGTGGAGACACTAGTCTTAATCAAAAATCTAAAAAGACAGTCTAAATCCTCCTCGCACTGTGTTCATATCCCCAATGCCATCAAACACTTCTGCGCTTCTTGAATGTCCTTGTTTCATTTCTGCACTTGGATTGCTTTAATTTGGCAACCAAAGCAACTACTTTGTTTTGATGTTGCCTTTACAGGACAAATAGAAAGAAAAAAAAGGGGCCCGAATATTGTGATTGTAATAACCGGATTTTTTTTAATAATTAAATATTAATTTGAATTTTCGTATTTAGAGTTAAATTAAATGCACTTTACGCCCCCAAATTTACCCCATTTTGCACATTGCATTTATACTTCAAACACTTTGCATGTGAACCAACACATAACCCTTCAACTCAAAATCCGTCACTAAAAATGTAAAATCCGATTGATTTTGGACAAGAGGGTGTTGTATCGATTCGCTATACAAAATGTCACGTTTTGAAGTATATGATCTAATGTGCAAAATTGAGTATACTTGGGGGATGCAAAGTGCATTTAACTCTTATATTTATGTTTCGAAATTTGAATATATACAATGAAAATGTGCAGAGCTCAATGATAAATTTATGTTTACATTAAATTGTATTTAGTTCCTTGTGAGGGGGCTACACAAGTTTCGGCCATGTTTCATAACTACTACATTTCTTCTCATCAATTCAATGAGGTACAGAATAAAATATGGATTCACACGATTGGATTGCTACCATGTCATACTACAGGTAGAGGATTGATACTAACCATAGCAACTATAAATCATTCTAAATTCAAATTGTTCATGTGAACTGATCAAAGCTCAATTTTGTCTGGAATCCAGCAACAAGGGGCAGCTTGAAAAGCTTTACTTTATTCTGTAACAAGTTAATAATGCTGGGTGGTGTGGCTCAATTTGCAAGAATACATACATACATGCATGCATACATACATACATACATACATAGACCACACACACACACTAAATTAGGGATGCATGCATATATATAAGAAGAAATGGATCCATCTGTATTTCAATTTTTTTCAAAGTTCTGAGTAAACAAAAATGCACATATTATATCAATCAAGCCCGGAATATTCCCAACGTTGAGACTTGAGAGAGAAAGGGACTTGTAAATTCCGAGTTATATCAATTGTCAGGATCAAACACAAGCACAAATTTTGACCCTACCCACTAAAAGATCAAAATCAATAATTCCGTTGCCGGGACTTGAACCCGGGTCTCTCGGGTGAGAGCCGAGTATCCTAACCAACTAGACTACAACGGATTTTTAGTGGAAAAATACGCTGAACTTTATTTACGTTCATTCAGTTCAGATGGACTTTTAATGCAAATTATTCAAGTATTTACCCCCAAGGGAGAAATGATAACCAGTGTTTTAACTCTGAGGAATAAGTAATAACTTTAAGGTAGTTGGCTAGTCGGTAACTGTTAACGCCAAGATCAGTTTACACGTTTCAATCATCAGGTTAGACAAGATTAACAATGGAGACTTAAAGCTCTAGTGTTGAAAAGTAATATAATGTGTATGTATCTTGTAATTAGGATAAAAGCCTCGTATTTATAATGATCTCACCACCTTCACATAATCCTTTTCCGTAATGGATTGGAGTTCCTCATTAAATTCGACTTCTACATAGAATCAAATAAGATCTCCTAAATATAAGTAGAACCAAATCCCCACACTTTCTCCTTACATTCAGACCCCAGACATAACTAAGAATCCTATATTCCTTAAAATATTCCCAACTCCCAAACTAAAATACCATATGGGTCAAAACAACCCCATATGGACTGCAACCCATTGCACCATTCGAACCCGAGTAATCATGGCCCAACAGTAACCTATGTAAAATAATATACAAAATATTTCATATGAGATTCAATATTAGAGACAAAAGTAGAAACTTCTAGCATTGGAGATGACAAGATTGATCACCGTCCAACACTTAGTAGAACAAATTAAGTGCATGTTTTGTTAGCAGCAAACTAATGCTGCATTGGGAGGAGAGTTTTGAGGCTAAATACACAAGATATATATACTATTGTTTTTTTGACAAATGCACCTTTTGGGGTCCAAACTCATGCACTTTTCTGAACAAACACTTTTAAATTAGCGATGCAGGGAGGTATTTGTGTTTAATTTCCCCTCAATTCCTGGTACCTAGCTAGCTAGCTAGCAAATTTTCCAATGGTTTAATTTCAAAGGTCACAGATCAATATATATCCTCAAAATGGCTTCTGTGCTTCTTGAATTCTCGAGATATCAATATCCTTGTTTGATTTCTGCTTGTATAGAGCTTCCAAAGCCATATGCATATCTTCTTCGCTGCCTCCTTCACAACGTACATGCTTGGATTGCATTAACTTGGTATAACCAAAAGACCAACTATTTTGTTTTGAAGTCGCCTTTATAGTACAAATAGAAGAAAAAAGGGACTCCAATATGGTGATAATGACTTCTTCAACTTCTCTTAGCAGGCTAACCATAGCATAAGTCTCATTGTTTGTTGGAACTTGTGACTCATAAGTTAGAAGCTACTAAAAAAAGGCTAGTGTGGATTGAGCGGAACGAGGGAGAGTCTCCCGCGGTACGGAATGGAGTTTCTGCAAGAGTAGCGCTGGTCGCGCCAGTGCAAGGCTAGGAGTGGCACGGCTCGATGCAAGTTCTGCATATACAGTCTGAAAGCGGCGCAGGGGTGCCGGTCGGCGGATTAAGTTTTAATGGTTCGTTTTTGGAAGGACATTATGAGTATTTGAGTCATAATGTCAACTAGTACGGAATAGGATTAAGAATTATAAATCTTCTATCATTGTAAAGCCTTATGAATTAAAATCATCAATAAAACAACAATGCCTGCGCATGAAAGACCCAAATTGGAGAATTACGTAAATCTCAATGTTAATTCTCTATTGTCATTAGCGTGTGTATGATCCTAATTCTAACATTGTTTTTGCTATTCTTCGATTTCTTTAAGTTGGCAAAGCACTTGGAAACCATTTTGTTGACCTTTTTCATACAGATAAAGTAAAATCCAACTTTGCTCGATACATCAGCTTCTCTTCTTCGTAGAGATGATTCAAGATCTTGCACTGAAGCTCTCATCATTTGCAAAAAAAGCATCTTTAGTGGTGCTGCACAAATCCAACAGCCGAAGAGATCTATCCACAAAACAACATCTTCTGCATGTACAGCTTGAAAGTTTTTGTTGTGTGGCGCCTGGTAATTGAAGCAAATCATCTACGCACACATATAAGTCTTTGAGGCCGGCTAGCTATAACTTGTTGCATTTAATGGATAATGATGAAGAAGATCATGTCTCTTCGGAGGCTCTTAATCTGCACAAGTGCTCCTCAATATTGGCACTCAAGGGATGAGATCTAGACGGTAAGCTGATGGAACGAGAATGAGTACTAAATTTTGTGGTTTCTATAGGGGTGGCCATTTTCTTGAAAGAGTAAAGATATGTCAATGAAATGTTGAGTTCAAGGTTGGATTGATCAAACTATGCCTTTGGCACCCTATATATAAAGGAAAATGGAGACAAAAGGAATCCTATTGTTATGTCATAACTTAATTTATTTATTTTTTTGCCAAGTTTAATTTTATAGTGTTTCATGTGCTATAGGCAGCTGATTAGCTGATCCTTTTAAAAATTCAATATATGTTTCATCCTTTTAAGAGAAAAAACAAAAAAGCTACTTCCTCCGTTCCTAAAAGATTGTCGTTTTAGAAGAAAAAATTTGTTCCAAAAAGTTTGTCGTTTACAACTTTCGAGGAGAATAAATTATTTACTTTCCTATATTACTCCTACCTTCTCTCATTGTCCTAATAAATTTTCTCCCTTTTATTAATAGTTTTCAATTTTTCATAAAAGGGTAGTGATGGAATTTCAAACAAATTTTACTTGGTAAATGACACTTTCTTAATCCATGTGCCAAAACTTTAAACGACAATCTTTTAAAAACGGAGGGAGTATAACATAATTGTACACGATTGGATTGCTACAAAGTCTTCCGGACAAGAACATGACCATTGTAGTTTAAATTATGTTTAAAAATTTGAACATATACAACGAAAATGTGCAGATCTTAATGATAAATTTATGTTTCAATTGCATCTGGTTCCATGTGATGGGGCTACACAAAAGTTTCAGCAATGTCTCATCACTGTTTTTCATACATAATAAAAAATTGCAAACTTTTTTTTTGGAATAAATTTAACTCAAATAATAATATAATAAAATATATGAAAAAAGGACATGACCCGTGCCACGCATGGGCATTCTTGCTAGTATATTATATATATATATATATATATATAATATAAAACGATACTAATTAACCATACTCATACTCGATTAATATAATTTAATGAAATGAGCCCAATTACCCAAAATGTCAATGATCACGTCCCCTACTAAGGTATTCATAAAGTACACGCTCCCCGAACGACATACGAAAGGTGTGCGTCTCATTATCAGATTGAGAATTTCAATAAAGTTTCACAAACTTATTGATATTCAAAACTATATTATTTCACAATTCAAAATCATATAATCTCGCTTTATAAATCAGAATCCTATTTCGATAATAAATATTTGATCCAAATTTTAAAATAAGTGAACACCATTTTAATCAAAATAGAAGCTTTAAAGAAAGATAATAATTTTGATACATAACTTGTAATCTATCTAATAAAATACAAATGATTTTGAATTTTCCGCTCACTCAATAAATCATCTGGGCCGTTTAAAGTTTGAGATAAATCTCATCGTCTCCAAAATACGATCTTTTAATTCGGGGGGCCCATTAGTATTTCATATTTTGTGGAAACATAATAAGTAAAAGACACCTTCAAAAACTAAACGGTTTAAAAATCCACTTACAATAGACAATTTCAAAATACTAAATAGTTTAGAAAATCACTTACAATATACAATTAGCCAAAAGATCAATCATGTGATACAAATTAAAACATCGTATCAACCAAAGAATCAATTACCACTTCACCTCGTAACATTCCTCTGTATAATTAGAGTTTTATTAATTAATTATAAATCATAAACATCCAATTTTCAAATCTGTCTAAATCTAAAATATTTAACTTCAATAGTTCAAATTTGGTGGACATTGTTCCCGACTTATAGAAATACAGCGATTCAATGGTGAGATTAAGAGTTATTAACCACACAAAAGTAATAGAAAACAAATTTTCAAATTTAAGTTTCTTATCTTCAATGGAGTTCCTTTCCTTAGTTAATTTCCATTGATTTCCACTTCTAAATCAAAATTAAAGAAGAGACTTTCTCTATCATGTCTTCTTCCTTCTCTCAACGTAGTTAATCTGGAGTAATTTTAATTTTTTTTCTTCATTTCGTTAAATTTATCTAGTTTTTTTTAACTATTTTTTTTAAAAAAATTTATGGGATAACTACTTATTAGGGAGTGTTTTTTCATGTCCATTATTGCCTAATATAGTGTTGACACGCATGGAGAGATCACATTCCCATATGTGTGTTAGCACTCAGCACTGTATTTGATATGAAATGAACTTACATGAAGTTCGCTTCATGTTAACCGGATCCTACTTATTAGGATAGGAATCAAAAAGATACTTATCACACTAATTAATTATCTTAATTACAATTATCTATCAATTACTTATTTTTTTTTATAAAAAAAACCTTAAAATTGTAATATTAAAAAATACGAGATATTACAGAAATTGTCTAAAAGTTCACTTTTCATCCTTATTTGAATCTTAGTGCCAAAATAAATAAATAAATAAATAAAGATATTTCTTCCGCTTAATAATATAGGTCGTTTTAGAGTTATGATAAGTATTAAGGAAATGATTGTATAACATTAACTATATTATCAATTATACATATTATCTTTATATTGAAAAGATATCATATTTATTTATTAGACAAAAAATAGTGAGAGAATTAAAATTATATTTAATACTTGAGTTAATATTAAAAATTAAATAATTAATATTTATTTAAAATTCTCAAATTGGTTATATTAAATAACAAAAATATTTTTTTAAAAGCGCTTATATTTTTTAGTCAAGCAATGACTAAAAAGTTGATTTGCGGATAAGTCTCCATTAAAGTGGTAATGCTTTGTAGTTGTTTTGGATATTGGCGATGTCCAAAAAACTGCATTTGTCAGTTTCTCCTCCATACGTATACTACCGCCAGCTTTCTAATTCTACCACTAGTAGTGGTACAAAACAAAAGTGAATGAACTTCCATCCTAATCTTCTCTTTCCGATCTGTGCCTGCCTGCTTTTCTTGTAGCACCTCTAATCTCTCTCTCTATTTTCATCATTTTGAAAGCTGTCGGTGTTTTACCCTGTCAAATATCTCACCAGCCAGCCAGCTAGCCAGCCAAACAAACAGTTCCCAATTTCAACTTTCCTGTTCTCTTTCTGTTTGTATTTCTAGAGAAACTTTGGGGCAATTGCAAAGAAGAGGTTACTCGGGAACTGTGTTACCATATCCCCAGAAAATTCGGGTATTTTTTATGAGTTTTTCTTTCTTTCTGAGTACTAGTATTTCACAAGATCAAGGGAAGTTACCCAAAATTATTGGTAATCTCCTAACTTTACTATGTTCTTGTTTTGTTAAATTCCTAGTTTGTCTACTAATTAAGTTCTCAATCTCTTTGTTTATGTAAATGTATATGGCCGGTTTGTGCATAAGAATTGAAACTGGGTTATGGCTTCATTGTATGCGGAGATTATGAATTGCAAAAAGTAAAAAACACTTGTATGTTGAAACTGTTCTGATATTGTTATTGGTTTAACAATCATAATTATTTTTAGAAAAAATTAAAATAAAATAAAAAACTGATTCTATCTATTTTCTTTCCTTAACTTTCATGGTGGATAGATTGTTTTTTTATTATTTTTTTTGTTCTTTCGGATCTGTCATCAGGAACTAATTAATTCACCATGAGTATCTTAAAAGGCTCTTAGCTTTTCTTTAATACAGCTATAAAGTCCACAACTAAAAACAAAATGGACGTGTTACCGTCACAAACACACTCTATTTACCGCATTAAATATTAACTTAGTTGTGACCCCATTATTGTGCAGGTGACCAATTGATTGTGTGTTTTCTGATGTCCCTGTATATGGGACACCATGGCAATAATGGAGCTAATCAAGAAAAAAGCCCATCCCCTCTTGTGAAATGACCTCATTACCCACATTAATCTCTAAAATGGCCCAGAACTTAAGTCCTGTTTCCCTCCAAATTCTACTTGTTTTCTTCCACCTTTTCTTGCCATCTGTCACACAATCACTTGAAACCCAAGTCCTACTTGAATTCAAAAATCAGCTAATTGATCCCTTGAATTACTTGGATTCATGGAAAGAGTCAGAACCTCCTTGTCAATTCTTTGGAGTTACTTGTGACACAAAGACTGGGCAAATTATAGAGATTTCACTTGACAATAAATCTCTATCGGGCCAGATATCGCCGTCGATCTGTATGATCCAGAGCCTCAGTGCTCTTGTCCTGTCATCAAATTTTATCGCGGGAGTACTTCCACCCCAGTTGACCAATTGCAGCAGTCTCACAGTTTTGAATGTCACTGGCAACAATATGAATGGTAGCCTACCTAATCTATCCAGCCTGGCGAACTTGGAGATTCTAGATTTGTCATTAAACTACTTTTCTGGGAATTTCCCAACATGGGTAGGCAGATTGAGTAGTTTGGTTTTGCTAGGACTTGGTGATAATGACTATGATGAGGGCGAAATTCCTGTGAGTATTGGAAATCTGAAGAACTTGACTTGGCTGTATCTGGCTGGTTCCCATTTGACTGGTGAAATCCCTGAAACTATTTTTGAACTGCATGCCTTGGAGACGTTGGATATTTCAAGGAACAAGATTACAGGGAATTTCCCAAAAGAGATATCCAAACTACGAAATCTCCACAAAATCGAGTTGTTCCATAACAATTTGACTGGTAAAATCCCTCCGGAGTTAGCAAACCTCACCCTTTTGCAGGAATTAGATATATCATCGAACCAGATGTATGGGGAATTGCCTTCAGAAGTTGGATATATGAAGAATCTAACTGTTTTCCAACTATTTATG
Source organism: Panax quinquefolius (assembly GCA_020205615.1). Taxonomy (NCBI): domain Eukaryota; kingdom Viridiplantae; phylum Streptophyta; class Magnoliopsida; order Apiales; family Araliaceae; genus Panax; species Panax quinquefolius. Next base: position 138,872,678 of record CM035162.1, on the reverse strand, counting down.
AACAACTTCTCTGGGGAACTACCTTCTGGATTTGGGGATATGCAAAATTTAGTGGGCTTTTCCATTTATAAGAACAGTTTCTCGGGAAATTTCCCTGAAAATTTTGGGAGGTTTTCACCTCTGAATAGTATAGACATTTCCGAGAATGAATTCACGGGTGATTTCCCCAAATTCTTATGTGCAAATGGAAACTTACAGTACTTGCTTGCTCTGGGGAATAGTTTCTCTGGGGAATTGTCAAATAATTATGCGGACTGCAATTCCCTTATGAGGTTGAGGATCAATCAGAATCAACTTTCTGGGAAAATCCCAAATGGGTTGTGGGCATTGCCTTATGTAGATATAATAGATTTTGGTGATAATAATTTTAGCGGAGGGATCTCTCCAGATATTGGGGGTTCAATCAGCTTGAATCAATTGGAATTGCTTAACAATAGGTTTTCAGGTAATCTTCCAAAGGAACTTGGCAAACTCACGAAGCTGGAAAGACTCCATTTGAGTAATAATGACTTCTCTGGCAAAATACCTTCTGAGATAGGTGCTCTGAAGCAGTTATCCTATTTGTATTTGGAAAACAATTCGCTCACAGGATCAATACCAGCAGAATTGGGCAAATGTTCAAGTCTTGTTGACTTAAATCTTGCTTACAATTCTTTGAGTGGTAGTATTCCAGATACTTTTTCACAGATGGGGTCATTAAACTCCCTGAATCTTTCAAGAAATAAACTTACAGGTTTCATTCCGGAAGAATTGCAGAAACTTAAGCTGAGCTCTATTGATTTGTCCAACAACCAGTTGTTAGGGAAAATCCCTTCTGATCTTTTGATAATGGGACGAAACCAAGCATTTGTAGAAAACAAGGGACTTTGCATCGACCAAAATTTAAGCTCCAAGTTGAATCTGGGTTTGAATATTTGCGAAGAAAAACCTGGTCATTGGATGTTTGCCAAAAGTAAAATATTTATGGTCTGCATCATATTACTTTCATTAGTTATTATGTTAAGTGGCCTATTGCTTGTGTGTTATCGGAACTTCAAGCTCAAGGAAACTTACATTGAAAATGACCATGAACGGAAGAAGGTAATGGGTCCTAAATGGAAGCTTGAGAGTTTCCACCCAGTGGAACTTGATGCTGATGAAATAAGTGATTTAAATGAGGATAATTTGATTGGAACGGGTGGCACTGGAAAAGTTTATCGGCTTGATTTGAAGAAATCTGGCGGTATAGTAGCTGTGAAGCAACTCTGGAAGGAGAATGCAGTAAAGGTTATGACAGCAGAAATGGGGATTCTGGGAAATATCAGGCATAGAAATATATTGAAGTTGTATGCATGTCTAATGAAAGGAGGCTCAAATTTCCTTGTGTTTGAGTACATGGTGAACGGTAATCTGTTTCAGGCTCTACACCGAGAAATTAAGGGTGGGAGACCAGAATTGGATTGGTATCAGAGATTCAGAATCGCACTAGGAGCTGCGAGAGGAATAGCTTACCTACATCATGATTGTTCCCCACCTATTATTCACAGAGATATTAAATCAACCAACATTTTACTTGACGAGGATTATGAACCAAAGGTTGCAGATTTTGGGGTAGCAAAGATTGCGGAAAACTCTCTTAAAGGATCTGAATCCAACTGCTTTGCTGGCACTCATGGTTACATTGCTCCTGGTGAGTTTCTTAAATCTAATCTGAAGTTATTGTATATTTCAATCTTCCTTTCAAAATTTATTACTCTCTTCGTTCCAAAATTTTACAAAGTCAAGTGATTGTATATATTGGAACGGAGGTAGTACAGAACCGTTGATCAACAATTCTTAATTATGGGTCAGGATTCTGTTTCTATTGCACCTATGATATGAAGAAATCCATTGAGACTTAAAGAGCATGAGAAAGGATTTTTTTTTTATAAAGTTTAAAGAATGATATTCTTTTTGTCTGCTCTCCTGATTTCCCACATAGTAATGACAATTTATTATGCTAAGGCAATCTTTTTTGGTCTGGATATTTCTTAAACTTGAATTGTACCTTTTGGTTGATTCAGCTATAAAATTATGGCTTATCAGTTTGAACTAATACCTTTCATGTCCTGATATCACAAAATAAAATTCCTAAAGAGATCATTTCTGAAAAAAATTAGTTCCATGCCGGCCACATTTAGAACCAGAGACATAAAAATTCCACCCTTTTTACCCCAATTTGGTTAAATTTCAGATATAAATTCAAATATTGGTCCTCCTGTGGAAAAATGCACTGTAAAAAATAAGACCAAGGCTTTCCCAGGTCTAGTATTGGCTAATTAGTATTGCTATAATGTTAAAATACACTGAACTTTTATGAAGATGAGCCTGATGTGAAAAATAAAGTATTCTTAGATCTTGTAGGATTTTGGTTCTCCAACTCAGTGTGGTGGTCTCCTGTTTACTCACAAATTATCAAATCACTTCAATAATTTAGAAAGGTCTTCTCTCAAATCGTTGTTCGTTTTTGGTGCATTGGATTATTATATTGTCCTATCTTAGTCTTGGAGTAATATACTTTACAAAATTCACCAGTTTCATTAACTCGCATTTTATTTGTGAGAAACAATCTCTTTTGGGTTGGTGATACCAAATACATTCTTGTTTCTGCTTAACCATGCAGCCGTATTATGGAAGTACTGCCAATAGAGATTTGTAAAACATCTTTGTAGAGCTAAGTTATTAGATGATTTCATATAACTTCTGAGGGGAACTTGCTGGGAAGATGGTCTGTTGATTTTACTGGTAATAGGATAGCACAATAAACCTAATAGGCTAATACCTATTTTTCAAAAAAATTGATATCTTGAATGAAACATATTTAGTATCATCAAGAAATAGTAAATACTAAAACTTGATGTTTTTCTCATATATGGAAGAACTAGGATATGTCTTGATTCTTGAGCATGTTGACATTTCTGTATTTGAATTTACTTATATTTTATTTGAAATAAATATTTTAGTGGCCTGTTGGCATGGCACAATGATATTTCTTAGCTGATCTTGATTTTCATTGCCCTAGTGGTTAGTCTATAACATGGATAAATGTTAGTTTTAATATTTTGATACAACTGATTATATCCATGTCTAGGCCATAGCTTTGCTTGATCAATTAAAAATTATGACGGAGGTTATAAGTTGTTCTCTGCATATATCAGATCATAAGTTGGAAATGAACTTCTAAAAAATAAAAAGTGAGAGTGGGATATTGTCAAGACCCAGCAATTTGAGTTATTAGTGAAGATTATTTTGGGGAAAAGCTAATATTAGTCTCTAGAATCAGCATACTCCATGTGAGTTAGTTACTATGCAGTGTAGGATAGTGAGTAGGTGTAGGTTAAGCTTAATTTTCCAGCAAGTAACTCTGGTATAAATATGTAAATAATGAGATATTTCCATTATGCTTGATGAATGAAATGAAAAACTGAGAGAAACTCATTTGAGCTCTTCTCCCTTCTTCCCTTTACTGCCCAGTGCCCATTCTTCTCCCTCCCGTTCTATTTCTGTCTGGCTTATATCCAAATCTATCCAATTCAGGTTGTTCAAGACCTTAGGGTCCTCACAGATATCTACTTACTAGATTTGGTCAGACGTGTTAATTATTTAGTTGAAGCTCCATGTGAAACTTAACATTTCATGTCATTGAGATTAATATGGATTTTGTGGAAATCCATGTAAGTCTAAAAACTTGTTTATAACTTGACAATTCTGAACTTTACAAATTGTCATGATACTTGAGAACCACCTTTCAGAATTGTGATCTTCGATTCTTGTGCTATACTAATGCACTGTGGCTAAAGTACTTTGTTTGGTTTTTAGACATTGTCTGAAAAATGTGGCTTCCGTATACTTAACAAAGCAACCTATCGTGTTTGGCTAAATTTTAATTAAGACTCATGCTGTTTTGTTAATTTGTTCTCGAATTATAAAGTTGTTTGCTCTATAATTTGTCCAGTTAATTGCAGCTTTGAGATTGGAAGAGAATAATACAACGACCGGAAAACATATAATAACAATCTCTTACAAATCAATATTGTATTATTAGCCGTCTCTTTCTATAGATTATATCCTTGAACTTAGACAAGTATGTGACAGGTTTCAAATAGCAAAGTGAGAAAGGAAATCTAATAGAGTCTGATTTATTGATTAAGGTTTTGATGGGGGTTCCCAGTGCTTAGTTATGTTAATATAGGTTTGTGGGGGCTTTGGGTTTTGTTAGGGAGGTTTTTGCTCATCCTTAGCCTTTTGTATACGTCCTGTGCGCATGGGACCAAATAAAGAATTTCTCCTGATATATCTTCTCTCTTCCTTGCGTCAACTTTCTCATTTGTTTGCCATTATTTACTAATTACTTTTGAGTGGTGATTTCACTTGCAGAGCTGGCTTATACTCTGAAAATCACTGAAAAGAGTGATGTATATAGTTTCGGGGTGATGCTACTAGAACTACTGACTGGTAGAGGAGCAATAGAGGAGACATATGGAGAAGGGAGGGATATAGTGTACTGGGTTTCAATTCATCTTCATGATTACCAAAATGTTCTCAAAGTTCTCGATCATAAGTTGGCATCTGACCTTGTACAAGATGACATGATAAAGGTCTTGAAAATTGCTTTACTTTGCACAGCAAAGCTTCCGAGCTTGCGTCCTATTATGAGAGATGTGGTCAAGATGCTAATTGATGCCAAGCCTGGAACTTATAAAGCACGTGACAAATCTAACCACAATAAAAAGGTCTTGCTATAGTTCCGGTTCGACTTTGGTGGTTGCTTTTCGGGTGAGAAAATTTCTTAGGTCCCTTCTATTTTACAATTTTAGTGTGTAAGTAAGAAGCTTTAAGCGGTGTATGAATTGGATTGATAGTACTTTGCTGTTCATAGTAAACGTAAATTCATTGGATTTTTGTTAAGAAGAAACCAAGTCATTTAAAGGATACTACCGAAAATAAGCACTAAAGCTTATTGTGTAATATAAGTTTGGTAGCTGAACAATTTCTTTTGGTTTGTGTTCCTCGTATAACTGATTTGATTAAGTTGTGTCTTTTACGTAGGGAAGTAGATGTGAAGTTGATGGTTTAAATTACCGGAAAGGGAGATAATTGTGATTTAACCCCTACATACACTCTACTTAGTTCCCTAATTAATGTTCCATTGGTTTCACGGTTGCAGAAAGATGAGACTTTGAAAGCAAATACATTTTCCATCTTTAAATTTACAAAAAGGGAAGAGAAATTCATCACTGAAAGTTTACATGGATCCCGGCCAGGTGGAGGAATTTACGGTAAAGTCTGGTGGTCACTGCAGCACTAAAAGTGGCTACTGGATTAAAATAAGGATGCCCACACATAGCATGTCTCATCATGAGCCAGAGGCATAGAGATGACAGGCTCTGATCCAATAGGTTTTTTATTTGGGAAAATCATAATAATGTAGGTAGCTACAGCTTGTGAACATTGAGAATCTTGACATCATCGTTGTGACCCAAAATAGGTTCATTTCATCCAATCTATTCTGAGCAGCCAAATACATGGTACAAAAAAATAACTACAACTTTATTACAACAATTGTCGTACAAAATAAAACAACACATATGCTGTGAGTTTGGATACAAATATATACCAAATGTGACACATGTCCCAACCGTGGACAAAGACCTCACACGTTGACACCTTACATAAAGGTATAGTCAAAAATTGTTTTAGAAATTAAAATATTTGGGAAGTCTTTCGAGGAAACCTTCGTACGTGGGGGCCACGCGTCTGGGTTATGATAGATATCATATACCATAGAATTATCCTTGGTTGAATCTAATAGAATTCTAAAAGAAAAACAAAAGATTACTATCATATTCTTCCCATTGGTAAGTCTTCTCTTGACATATCATTATCTCCACTGCCTCTAATTGAAATTATACTTCAAACAAACACCAAGATTATATATGTAGTGCTTTCAGATATATATCTTTCGTGAGTGGATGAAAGCACATCCTCCGTCTTATGATGATACGAGGTTGTATGTCATTGTACATCTTGTATGATAAATGACAAAACACCTTCCAACGTTGGGTTCGCCTCTCCCTATATGATTCACCAAATATAACTACTAAAAGATGTATACAACACACTTTGTTTATACTTCTTGTTTAGGGAGAACTCCACAACTAGAGACCACCGCTTCTATTCCCTCATATCCCCCCTTTCGACCCAATTTACTTTTTTATTACCCGAAAGGAATTGTGAAGCAAAAAAGGTGAGACAACTAGCTTTCAATAAAGAATAATATCATGACTAAAGATAATTAAATTATCAATAGCCTTCATCAATAACAAATCGTAGATTTTGAACATATGGTAGATGATAAAAATTTTAACCATAGTTGCGGTGAACGAAAGCAATCCATTAGAAGAGTCAAATAGACAATACGATTCTATTATCTTCTCCATGTTAAAAGTCCACCAACAATGTTTTATCCTCGTAACATCAATCAACAGTTCCTTTCCACAATTATATGAATATCTCATGATCATAATTGTGATTCTAAATTCTCTTCGTTCCTGGATTTAATATAATTTTATCACATGTCTTTACCTCGAAACATCAAAGATCATGGTTATACCAAATCACGATTCCTCGCTCATAATCATACTAATAAATTCATCTTTTGCACTACTACCAAAGATATTCATCCACGATTCATCTTCGCACTAATCGGCAAAGATATTCAACAACAATCATCTTTGCACTACGGGCCAAAGATATTCATTAACAGTTCATCTTTGCACTACAGGCCAAAAATATTCCTCAACAGTTCATATTTGCACTACAGGCCAAATATATTAATATCTCAAAGAAATATAATATCATTTCAGAATTTATATAAACAATAATTATAACCATGTTGATCAATTCACCTTTGCACTTAAGTTAAAGATATTCAATTATAAATTCAATGGTCATGATCATACCAGTCACAATTTAACTTTTCACTACTGGCCAAAGAGAACCCTAGTCATGATCATACAAATAATCTACCCATCTTTATACTCAAGTGAAAGAGAATTTCAACATCAGAGTTATAAAATGTTATATATGATAATAAAATCAATATAATCAATATATAGTTTTAATCTCCAGAGTAATATTCATAAATCAACTATAATTTGGTTAGAAAAAGAAACCAATTTTGTAGTGAATAGTACCTCTGAATAAGAATCTTCGTGAATAATAACTCATGAATAAGAATCATGAATAGTAATCCCGACACAAAAAGATAGAAATTCCACAATAAAATTCATACCAATATTTCTAGTATAATGATATTGAAAGAATAACATTTCTTAAACTTATAAACAATTTATTTTAATTGTTTACACTTTACTAAATAATCCATTTAATCATCATAAAATGCCAAACTTATAAGATTTCATCACCAATAACCAAAACCCTCATTAAAAATCTGCATATACCACATATATGATTCTCAAGCCATAAAATCATATTTTCCAATTTTCTTCCTTCATATAACATATTTAACTCATTTATTCATACCTAGTCCATTTTTATGAAAATACCAAATCGGTTCAAAAATATTTCTTTTCCGGAATTTAGCGAGAATATAGTCCCATATTGAACATATATTTTTCTTAGAATTTTTAAAATTCATTTACTATTTTTCATATACAAAATCATGAATATTTAGACATTTATCATAAATTGTACTTTTATTCAAAAATTTGAAATTCACAGAGTACAATAATCGATATTATATAGATGTACTCCCAATAAAAATTTCATCAATTTTGGAGTTAACCATAAGGAGTTATAAGGTGTTACTTTTAAAATAGTCTTTTCTCATAAAATTCATAACTCTTAATCTATACATCCAAAAATCACCATTTTTGGACACAATCAATAAAACTCATCAACATATCATTTCAAATTTTTTTCAGAATTTTCTGAAGGTTAGAAGAAGTACGAACTGAAAAACATAATAACCTTTAAAATTCCTTACTATCCCTTACCTCAAAAAGCGAAGACATTTGGATATCGGATACGACGTTTGAAGGAAACTTGCACTGATGAATATCAACTCACCAAGTATCTAAATACTCACAAAATACACTCAATAATCTAGAGAGAGAAAGAGAGAATTTATTTCTGGTGTGATTTTCAATTCTAACTTAGCCTTCTATTTATAGGAAAATTTTAGCAGACTTGACCTGCAACCTGATGGCTTTATGTGACGCCCCCAAAATAGGTATACATCACCCATTCTGAGTTGTCAATACATGGTACAGAAACAACTACAACTTTATTATTACAACAAGAAAACGTGAGTTTGAATACAAATATTATCTTCTGTATAATATCTATACCCAAATAAATCCTCATCACATTTATTGATACATTATTTTACAAAAATGGTGAGGACTATTAAACAACCGTGACGCCCCCAAAATTAGGTATATACATCACCCATCTTGGGTCGCCACTTACATGGTACGTAATTTAAATACAACTTATTAACATAAGCGTAGGTATACAATATTTACATAAACGGTGAGTTTAAATACAAATATCGCTCTACTAGATATTATACAAACTCAAAAAAATCCTCATTACAATTATTATCACACTATTTCACGAATAGTGAGGACTATTAATGCTATCTTCGGGACCATCACTCGTTTCCCCACTCGTCTCGTCCCGGCTATATTCTCATTTCAAGAAGAAAAAGGTGAAAGAAAGGGTGAGCTCAACTAGCCCAAAGAAGAAATATTATGACTAAGATAATGCGAATAAATTATCAATAGTCTTCAACAATGTTAAACCGATAAAATACAATAGACAACCGGTTTAAGCTGCGGTGAATAAGCAATCCATTAAAAGAGTCAAGTAGAAATAAAGTCTACTATCTTTTAGGTTTTAAAAGGTTTTTCATCATTATTTATAAATTTGAGACTCGACTTTAATAAATATTTCACATCATCGAATCACCCTCGCACTACTACTGCCAAGGATATTCTTTAGTATCACAACCACAATTATTCATGCACTACGGGCCAAGAATATTTGTGTATTCATTAATGGTCATGATCATGTCAATAATCGCCCACCAATGCACCACGGCCAATCGAGGATTTTATCACATCATTTGTAACATTACGGTCATGATTACAATCGAATAGTCTCTGGTCATAATCATACCAAGTCCATCTATGCACTACAGTGCCACGAGATGACTTTCAACATAATAAAAACATGAGGATGATGACAATGATATAAGAATTCAATAAAACAAGTTCAAGAATTATTTTATCCGGAATTATTAACGTCCAAATTATCAACATGATACTTGTTTTTTGTAGAGTAAAATTCAAGAATGATCGGAAGAATATTTTCATGAAAAGATCTTTGGATGAAACGCAAATATCAAGGATATTCCACTAATTTCATGGAGTATAGAAGTCAAAGTTTTAACCAACCGGGTATAATAAAGAATAGAATAACAAAAGAAATCACCATGCATGCGATAGACCGACACAGGCGAGTTATTCCAATGTAATAATAAATAACGGAACCAGTCGTGAAATTCACACCACGCGAGGATGTTCCAATGTAATAATAAAGATGGAACCCGGATCCTGTAAAACACACGAGATAGGATATTCTAACGTAATAATAAAAGATTTTAACCGGTCCTGTAAAACACACGCATGAGGATGTTCCAACAATAATAAAAGACGGAACCGGTGTCCGGTGTAAAACACACGCATGTGGATGTTCCAATGTAATAATAGAAGAATGTCACCAAGTATAGGGTAAACCACGTATACAAAGTTATTCCAATGTAATAATAAGCAATGGAATAACAACGATTCTCTTCATGAATAAGAAAGAATAACACCCTTACTTTTGGTAGGAGATTGAATCTGCATGACAGTGTAGTAACAAAATACTCTTCTTCTTTCTCTTATTCTCTCTATACTTTCTTTCTCTATAGCTTGAATGAATTCGTGAAAATAATGAAGCCCTAGGCCTCTATTTATAGAAGATTTCTAGCTTAGCACCGCTTAGTGTGAAAAGCAAGTGGCTTGACGACTAATGATGTGAAAAGAAAAGTGGTTTGACGCTTTTGTAATGTGAAACGACAAGTGGTTCGGCACCGTAATGTGAAACGACAAGTGGTTCGACGTCTGGTAAAGGTAATTACTATTAACGAAGGTAAATACTATTGACGAAGGTAAATACTATTGACGAAGAGACTCTTAGATGATGACATATACGAGAGCCCCCATAAAATAATCAAACTTACCACAAATCATTTTATTTTCATCAACACATATTTAATCTTTCAACAATTATTAATCATTTATAACTTGTCGTCTCAATTATTGATTTAATACTATAACATATTATATGATGATAATCTTTGTGACAATAATTGAATCAATAATATAATAGATCTGATCACGACAATTCTCGTGGCAATAATTGAGCATAAATGAAGTGACTTCTCACGTAAGCATCAATAATCAATACTGAGTGTCTACTATGCAACCATGCCAGACATCGCTTTTTTTTTTACCACCGGGTAGTTCAACAGGTTTTAACGAATAACACCTCCGCCGTTATTTTTATAAAATATTTTTTATCGTTTTCTCAATCCGACAATAATTACATTATGGGGTCCACCAATGATTGAGTAGTTGTCTGCGAATATTCCCTAACAAAAGAATATTTCCCGACCAAACGAATATTTTATAACAACTTGCATACTTTGCAAAATTTATAAATATTACCCACAACTATAACATTATATCAATTTATTCCATAATATTCAAAAATAATATTTATAGAAAAAAAAATTCATCTTTATTTATAAAAGCTGGGGTCTTACAACCTCCCCTTCTTATGAAATTTCGCCCTCGAAATTAGGGTACGTACCTGGTATGTCGAAGAGGTAAGGATACCTTGATTTCATGTCAGATTCTAACTCCCAAGTCATTTCCTCAACATCGCGGTTCCTCCATAAAACTTTGACTTGAGGTATAACCTTGGAGCGTAGAATATGTTCCTTCTTATCCAAAATTTGAACAGGAACCTCTTCATACGTCAAATCTTCCGCTATTTCGTCCGGTTCTAACTCAATAATATGGTTCGGGTCTTTCACATATTTACGTAACATAGATATGTGAAAACGCGTTATGAACACGAGACATATTTGGCAAGAAAAGCGAGTCTATAGGCCACAGTTCCTACTCGATCGAGGATTAAAAATGGATCGATGAATCGAGGATTAAGTTTTCCTCTCTTTCCAAATCTTGTAACTCATTTCCATGGAGCAACTCTTAACAACACATGATCTCCTATATCGAATTCCACGTCCTTTCGATGAAGATCAGCATAACTCTTTTGTCGATTTTGTGAGGTTTTTATACGTTGTCGGATCGTTTGAATCTTTTCCGTAGTCATACGTACCAACTCCGGTCCCAACAACGTTGCTTCACCCACCTCATCCCAACATACTGGAGAACGACACTTTCTTCCATACAACGCTTCGAATGGAGCCATGCCAATACTTGCTTGATAACTGTTGTTGTAGAAAAACTCCACCAATGGTAAGAACTTGTCCCAACTCCCCTTGAAATCAAGGACACAGAGTCTTAATAGATCTTCAAGAGTTTGAATAGTCCTCTCCATTGTCCGTCCGTCTTCGAGGATGATATCTTAGAGCTAAATCGTAAGTCTGTGCCCATAGCTTTTTGCAAACTCACCCAAAATCGTGAAGTGAATCTTGGGTCTCGATCGAAACTATGGATACCCCAGCATACCATGCGATCTTACAATCTCGTTTATGTACATACGAGCAAGACGTTCAAGTGTATAAGTTTCTCGTATCGGTAAGAAATGAGCAGACTTGGTCAATCTATCAACAATGACCCAAATCGCATCAATGCCTTGAGAAACCTTAGGAAGACCGAATTGAAATCCATGGTAATGTGCTCCCACTTCCATTCTGGAATTTCAAGTGGTTGCAATGGACCTTTTGGTACTTGATGCTCCGCTTTAACTTCGTTGACAAGTTAGACACCTTGAAATAAACAAATATTTATCTATCTCTCTCTCTCATATTGCTCCACCAAAATGTATGATTTAATATCATGATACATTTTGGTACTCCCAGATGGATTGCAAATGGTGTGTTGTGCGCCTCCATCATGATATTATACTTTAAATCGGTGGTCGTTAGAACACAAAGTGCGAGTTGACTCAAGTATTCCTTCTTCATCGATTCTTGCTTCCTGGCGTAGCACCTTCTTGCACTTTCTTCCTCATACGCATCGACTCAGTGTCCGTGCTCGAGCTTGCGGCTTTAACTTTATCGATTAAAGTCGGTTCTACTCGTATACTCGCTATCATCACACGCGTCTCTGGAGTCTTTAACTCTATCTCCATCCTTTGCAAGTCACACAAAATGGGCCTTTCGTTGACAATATCGCACTTTCGTACTTGCATATGATTTTCTACTCAATCGTCACCTACCACGTTCGCTTTTCGGGATGGTATTGGATGGTATGATCATAATCTTTCAACAGTTCAAGCCAACGTCGTTGTCGCATGTTGAGTTCCTTTTGAGTGAAGAAATATTTGAGGCTTTTATGATCCGTAAAGATCTCCACTTTCTCCCATACAAGTAATGCCTCCAAATTTTAAGTGCAAAGACAACAAATTTGCCAACTCTAGATCATGAGTAGGATAATTCCTCTCATATTCTTTGAGTTGTCGCGAGGCATAAAGCTATAACTTTTCCATGTTGCATAAGAACACATCCCAACCCTTTGCCCAAGCATCATCAGTAGATGACAAATCCTCCGAGCGGATGGTATTGTCGAACAGTCTTTGAAATAAGTCTCCTCTTGAGTTCTTGAAAACTCTTCTCACATTCTTCGCTCAACCGAACTTTGTATCTTTCCGAGTCAAATTTGAGTCGATGGAGTAGCGATTCGAGAAAATCTTTCCACGAATCTCCGATAATAACCAAATTAAACCGAGAAAGCTACGTTTGATCCATCGATTTAGGTTGTTCCCAACTTTGAATTGCTTCAATCTTTCTTTGGGTCAACAGATATTCCATGACTTGATACCACGTGCCCAAGGAATGCTACTTCTTCAAGCCGAACTCACATTTCTTCAACTTGGCATAAAGCTTATATTCACGAAGCTTTTGGAGTGTCGACCTCAAGTGTTGCTTTCATGATCTTCACGGCTTTTGGAATAAATAAGGATGTCATCAATAAAGACGACCACAAAGTGATCTAAATATTCCTTGAATACTCGGTTCATCATATCCATGAAGGCAGCAGGAGCATTAGTCAATCCAAAGGACATGACTAGGAATTCATAATGCCCGTCTTCGAGTTACGAAGCCGTCTTTGGAATGTCGGCCATTCTAATCTTCAATTGGTGATATCCTAACGAAGATCAATCTTTGAAAAGAATTTGGCTCCTTGCAACCGGTCGAAAAATGGTCATCAATACGTGGCAATGGATACCTATTTTGATGGTGACATGATTCAACTCCCGATAATCAATACAAAGTCGCATACTCCCATCTTTCTTCTTCATGAATAGAACAGGAGCACCCCAAGGAGAAGTACTAGGACGAATAAAGCCAATGTCTAACAATTCCTGCAGTTGGGTCTTTAACTCCTGAAGTTCAATAGGAGCTATTCGATATGGGGCTTTGGAAATAGGTTTTGTACCGGGTTCAAGGTCGATACAAAATTCAATTTCACGCTCTGGGGGTAGGCCAGGAAGTTCTTCTTGAGAATACGTCGAAATTTATTAACAATAGAAATATCGTTCAAAACCGGCGTATTTTTGTTTAAATCATGACATGAGCTAAAAAGCTTGACATCCGCTTTTCAATAAACGAATAGCTTTATGGCTTGAGATGACCGTAATTGATTTTAATGGTTTGGTCGTTTGAATTCGCATAATAGGTTGATTAGGAATATGAAATCTAACAACCTTACGAAAACAATCAATTTTTGCATGATAAGTAGTTAACCAATCAATCCCTAGAATCACGTCAAATGCAAGTATTTTTAATGAAATAAGATCGACAGGTAATGTGAGGGTACCGATTTGAACCAAACAAGACTTATAAACAGTGGATGTAATGAAGGTTTCTCCCAACGGAGTTTCCACAGATAAGTCAAAGTCCGTGATGACCTCATTCGGATTCCTTGCTCTTTGGGAGGTCACAACAAACTCCTCCTCTTACTACCAGGTTTGAATTTTCCGGGATGGCCTTTGGTGCCTCCATCCTAGCTGAATTTGTCTTGATGGCGACAAAAAAATCGAGCTAAGTGACCTTCTCTTCCACAATTATAACATGCTTTGACTGCATGACGCAGCTTGGATGATGTGTCCTTCTCCTCCGCATTTGAAGCATATGATAGGTGGTCTTTCTCCTTCCTTAACAATGGGTCTTTGGTCTTTGACGTCTTTCCATCATTGTTGAATCTCCGTTTCTTGAAATGTCCGTTCTTATTGTTTTGGCCTCGATTACCACCGAAGTGGTTACCATATCCGCCCCATTGATTCCCTCACGCTTGTTGTCACATGAGACCCTGATTTTATTAATAAAGATTTAAATTTTGTCGAAATAATTTTTTAATATTATGGTGTGAATTTGAGATAATATTATAGTTGTGGGTAGTATTTATAAATTTTGCAAAGTATGCAAGGGTTATATTATATTCGATTGGTGGGGAATATTCTTTAGCGAGGAATATTCGCGTAACTACTCAATCATTGGTGGACCCCAATAATGTAATTATTGCCGGATTGAGAAAACGACAAAAATATTTTATTAAAATAACGGCGGAAGTTTTACCGTGAGTTCTTGTTGAACTACTCGGTAGTAAAAGTACGAAATGAATGTCGTGTGGTTGCATAAGTAACACCTGGTATTGATTATTGATGCTTATGTGAGAAGTCACTCGGTTTGATTCCATTATTACGATTAATAATATGAATTATTATAGCGATAATGACGTTTTTTATTTTATTAGTATTATTAACGTAATAAAAACGTAAACATCTTTTATATAAAATAGAATACTTTATTAAAGTTATTCTATAAATAGAATATATTATATTTTATTATGCATAGTGTTGCATAGTGTTTTGCATAGTATTTTGCATAGTATTGCATAGTGTTTGCATAGTAAAATATTTTTATATAAATAGAATATATTATATTTTATTTAAAAGATTTTTCTTTAAATATGGACCGTCAGATTAAAGTAAATCAATACTGACCGCTCATGGATTAGTTCTTATACGCATTCCATTTTCCTATAAATAAAGCTCATTCCTTAATTATTTTCTTACAATTCATTGAAACTCTAGAGAGAAATTATAGAGAGAAGCTATAGAGAGAAAAAATAGAAAGAAGAAGAGTATTCTGCTACTTCACTACTTCTATATTCAGCTCTTTTAACGGTAAGGGGTGTTATTCTTTCTTCTTGAAGAGAACTTCTTTATTCCATTCATTATTATTCTGTTGGAATAACCTGTAAAAGTGGCATACCCTATACATAACCTGTATATGCGGCATACCTATACTTGGTGAAATCCTTATGTTATTCCATTGCTTATTATTCTGTTGGAATAACCTGTATACGCGGTTTACCCTATACTTGGTGACATTCTTCTATTATTCTGAGTTGGAACATCCTGTCTGTGTGTTTTACACCGGACTGGATTCGCTTTTTATTATTCATTCTCGCTGAACATCCTGTCTGCATGTGTTTTACACCGACCTGGTTCCGCCTTTATCATTCTCAGGAATATCCTATCTCGTGTGTTTTACACCGGATCGGGTTCCATCTTTATTATTCTGTTGGAACATCCCATCCGATTGTGAATTTCACGACCTAGTTCCGTTATTATTATTACATTGGAATAACTCATCTGTCTGCGAAGTACCGCATGCATGGTGATTTCTTTTGTTATTCCATTCTTTATTATACCCAGGTTGGTTAAAACTTTGACTTCTATACTCCATGAAATTAGTAGAATATCCTTGATATTTGCGTTTCATCCAAATCTTTTTCATGGAAATATTCTTCCGATCATTATTGAATTTTACTCTACTAAAACAAAGATCATGTTGACAATTTGACGTTAATAATTCATGGATTAAATAATTCTTGAACTTGTTTTATTGAATTACTATGTCATTGTCATCATCCTCATGTTATATTATGTTATCTTTGGCTTACGTGCATAGATGAACTTAGTATGATTATGACCGAGGATCATTCGGTATAATCATGACTTGATATAAATGATGTGACAAAAGTCCTCGGTGGCTGTAATGCGATGATGGATAGTTTTTGGTATGATTACGACCGGGGTGATTCTTGGTATAGTCATGACCATTGATAATTTGATGAAAATCCTTGGCCGTGGTACGAGGATGATTAGATGTGGTGGTTTATTATTAAGTTGAGTCTCAAATGATAAAATTGATGAAAACCTTTTAAAACCTAAAAGATAGTAGACTTTATTCTCTACTGACTCTTTTAATGGATTGCTTATTCCGCTGCAGCTTAAACCGGTTGTCTATTGTATTTTATCGGTTTAACATCGTTTGAAGGCTAATGATAATTTATTCTCGCATTATCTTAGTCATAATATTTCTTCTTTGGGCTAGTTGAGCTCACCCTTTCTTTCACCGTTTCTCTCTTGAGGAAATGAGAACATAGCCGACGAGTCAGTCGGGGAACGTAAGTAATGGTCCGGAGGATAGCATTAGTAGTCCTCACTATTACGTGAAATAGTGTGATAATAGTTGTAATGAGGACTCCTTTTGAGTTTGTATAATATCTAGTAGACAATATTTGTATTCAAACTCACGGTTTATGTCGTATTGTACACACGTTATTATATTAGTAAGTTGTATTTGAATTTATGTACCATGTAAGTGGCGACCCAAGATGGGTGACGATACCTATTTTTGGGGGCGCCACAATAGGTATCGAGCTTAGGATATGATCCCCAGCTAAGATGCGAGATAAGAACTAGGAGGGAGAGACGAAATTCCTTCGCTAGTATGACATACCTAAGTTTATTTGTTATTTAATTGGTCAATTCGGAGTATAGGATAATATTTGATATATTAATTAACCCTTTTGCTTCACAATTCCTTTCGTGTAATAAGAGTGTAGCTAGGTCGAGAATGGGTAATAAAGATGGAATAGAACGGTGGTCATCATTTAGTAGTTATATTTGGTGAATCAACTAGGGTGAGCCGAACCCAACATTGAAAGAGTGTTTTGCCACTATCATACAAGATGTCTAATGACATACAACCTCGTGTCATCATAAGACGTGGTTGTGCTCATCCACTTCTTGAGTATATTTACGAGCACTACCTATATGATCTTGGTGTTTGTTTGAAGTATAATTCTCAATTTGAGACAGGAGGAGATAATGATAAATCAAGAGAAGACTCACCATTGGGAAGAATATGATAGTAATCTTCTCATTTTTCTTTGGGGTCTATTAGGTAAACCAAGAATAATTACGTGGCCATATGATATCTATCATAACCTAGAAGCATGGCCTCCCATATACGAAGGTTTCCTTGAGCACTTCCCAAAGATTCTAATTTCAAAAGCAGTTTTGACTATACATTTATGTAAGGTGTCATTGTGACGTCTTATCCAAAGTTGGGATGAAAGTCACAGTTGGTATTAATGTGACGTATTATCCAAATCTTGGGCGAGAGTAATAGTTTTGAATGATATTTATATCATTAATAAATTTCTTGACGTATTCTTGAAGATTTCTAGCCTACCCTAGAGCGTGAAATCGAATTTTGTATATTTGACCCCATGATAAAAAAACCCATTTCTTAAACCCTCAAATATTTCTTCAACTAAAAGGATCTGCTTTACGAGGATTATGATGAAAGTCATAATAAAAGCATTGTACTAATGAAAATTATGGGTATATGAAGTATTAGTAAGTGTTATGATGAGTTATGTTGGTTATTATGTGAAAAACATGAAAGTTTCTTAGAAATCACAAAAGTTGAAAATCAGATTTTGGTGAAAAACGTAACATGAAATTCAATTGACCATATCTCCTATTATATTTTGAATTTTTGAGTGTGGTCAAGTCCTAGAGTTAGATCTATGAGTTACCTAACTAATCCAAGTGGAATTACTGGAAAAGGTGTTGTAGATTTTTGTGTGGACTGATTTTAGCAAAGGAGGCCAAAGCTGTAAATTTCGAAAATGCTACTGCCCAGAAACTTTAAGAGGCTATTTCGGCCACTTAAATTATGAGAAAAATTCTGGCCTTTTGGGACATGAAAGTATATGGTATAAAGTACCTCCTGTCCAAAAATGAGCTCATTCTGACTTAAAATGAGCAAGTTATGACTATTTCAATATTTAGGTTTTTCCGACGAAAAACGCTATAACCGAAGTTCTATAACTCCGATGACCATGAAATTTAAACTGGAAGCTCACGTTAACATGTGTAAGGTCCTGCCAAGATTTGGGAATTTTTGGAGTTAAACTTGAGGTAGCTAATTTCTTAAGGAATTAATTAGAAATTGATTTTTGAAAAATAGTAAATGAATTTTAAAAATTCCGAGAAAAATATATTTTCATTATGGGACTATATTATGCTAAATACCAGAAAAGAAATATTTTTGGGACTGATTTGGTATTTTTCATGAAAATAGTTTAGTTACAAACATATGAGTTAAATATGTTATGTGAAGTATGAAAGTTGAAAATAGGATTTTATGGCTAAAGAAATCCTATATAGAGTATATGCATATTTTTTGATGAGGATTTGATAATTGGTGATGATATTTTATGAGTATGGCATTTTGAATGATTAAATGCATTATATGGTAAAGCGTAAACAATTGAGATAAATTGTTTATAAATTTAAGAAGTGATTAAAATATTATTATAATATTAATGTTATTAGATTATGAGATTATTAAGTGATTGATAACATGGGGATATTCTTGAATCTGGATAAATTATATTATAAATGTTTAATATTTATCCTTTATCTCATTTGATTGATTCTTTATATCATTATCCTCACGCTTATATTATGTTGAAAGTCATCTCGTGGCTTTTGAAGTGCATAGATGGACTTGGTATGATTATGACCGAGGATTGTTCGGTATAATCATAACCGTAAATGAATACACGATTATCTTTGGTAGTAGTTCATGGATAATTGTGGTCGTGATACTAATGAATACACGATTATCTTTGGTAGTAGTGCATGGATAATTGTGGTCGTGATATTAATGAATACACAATTATCTTTGGTAGTAGTGCATGGATAATTTGTGGTCGTGATACTAATGAATACACAATTATCTTTGGTAGTAGTGCATGGATAATTTGTGGTCGTGATACTAATGAATACACGATTATCTTTGGTAGTAGTGCATGGATAATTTGTGGTCGTGATACTTAATGAATACACGATTATCTTTGGTAGTAGTGCATGGATAATTGTGGTCGTGATACTAATGAATACACAAATTATCTTTGGTAGTAGTGCATGGATAATTTGTGGTCGTGATACTAATGAATACACGATTATCTTTGGTAGTAGTGCATGGATAATTGTGGTCGTGATACTAATGAATACACGCTTATCTTTGGTAGTAGTGCATGGATAATTTGTGGTCGTGATACTAATGAATACACGATTATCTTTGGTAGTAGTGCATGGATAATTTGTGGTCGTGATACTAATGAATACACAATTATCTTTGGTAGTAGTGCTTGGATAATTTGTGGTCGTTGATACTTAATGAATACACATTATCTTTGGTAGTAGTGCATGGATAATTTGTGGTCGTGATACTAATGAATATCCTCGGCACAGAGTGCGAGGATGATTCGATGATATGGATTAATTATTGAAATGAGTCTCAAAGAATGAAATATTAATTCTGGATGTGGTAAAAGTCATCTTTGGTAGTAGTGCATTGATAGACTTGGTATGATTATGACGAAGGATTATTCGGTATAATCATGGCCAGTAATTGAAAACACGAATATCCTTGGCCAAAATGGTGCATGGATAATTCATGGTCGTGATACTATTAAGTCGCGTCTCAAAGATTATTGGTTTCTGATTTGTATATCTTTAGCCAGTAGTGCAAAGATGAATTGTTAATGAATAGCTTTGGCGATTTCAAAGATGAATTTAATATTTTTAAACGATAAAGGTATTCAAGGTATCCTCATCTCTTTATCATACCAGTATCGTACTTTCTAATTTCGAGGGCTTAAATTCCATAAGGAGGAGATTGTGAGACCCCAGTTTTTATTAATAAAGATTTAAATTTTGTCGAAATAATTTTTAATATTATGGTGTGAATTTGAGATAATATTATAGTTGTGGGTAGTATTTATAAATTTTGCAAAGTATGCAAGTGGTTATATTATATTCGATTGGTCGGGAATATTCGGTTTAGCGGGAATATTAATACTGCACTCAATCATTGGTGGACCCCACAACAGAATTATTGTCGGATTGAGAAAACGACAAAAATATTTTATTAAAATAACGGCGGAAGTTTTACCGTGGATACTGTTGAACTACTCGGTAGTAAAAGTAAAGTCGTGTGGGTTGCATAAGAACACACCAGATTGATTATTGATGCTTATGTGAAAGTCACCGGTTTGATTCCATTATTGTCGATTAATAATATGAATTATTATATAATGATAATGACGTTTTATTTTATTCGTATTATTAACGTAATAAAATGAAACATCTTTTATATAAAATAGAATACTTTATTAAAGTTATTCTATAAATAAAATATATTATATTTTATTATGCATAGTGTTGCATAGTGTTTTTGCATAGTGTTTTGCATAGTATTGCATAGTGTTTGCATAGTAAAATATTTTTATATAAATAGAATATATTATATTTTATTTAAAAGATTTTTCTTTAAATATGGACCGTCCGATTAAAGTAAATCAATCTGACCGCTTCATGGATTAGTTACTATGCATTCCATTTTCCTATAAATAAGAAGCTCATTCCTTAATTATTTTCTTACGAATTCATTGAAACTCTAGAGAGAGAAATTATAGAGAAAGCTATAGAGAGAAAAATAGAAAGAAGAAGAGTATTCTCGCTACTTCACTACTTCTATATTCAGCCTTTTTTACGGTAAGGGTGTTATTCTTTTTCTTCTTGAAGAGAACTTCATTATTCCATTCATTATCATTCTGTTGGAATAACTCGTAAAAGTGGCATACCTATACATAACTTTGTGATCATATGCGTACCCTATACTTGGTGAAATCCTTATGTTATTCCATTGCTTATTATTCATTGGAATAACTCAGATACGTGGTTTACCCTATACTTGGTGACATTCTTCTATTATTACATTGGAACATCCTCATGCATGTGTTTTACACCGGACACAGTTCTGCTTTTTTATTATTACATTGGAACATCACATGCATGTGTTTTACACCGACTGGTTCCGCCTTTATCATTCTGTAGAATATCCTATCATGTGTTTTTACACCGGATCTGTTCCATCTTTATTATTACATTTGAACATCCCAGCCGATTGTGAATTTCACTGACCTAGTTCCGTTATTATTATTACATTGGAATAACTTTTATACATCAAGTAATCGCATGCATGGTGATTTCTTTTGTTATTCCATTCTTTATTATACCCAGTTGGTTAAAACTTTGACTTATACTCCATGAAATTAGTAGAATATCCTTGATATTTGCGTTTCATCCATAGATTTTTCATGGAAATATTCTTCCGATCATTATTGAATTTTACTCTACGAACAAAGATGTCATGTTGACAATTTGGGCGTTAATAATTCATGGATTAAATAATTCTTGAACTTGTTTTATTGAATTACTATGTCATTGTCATCATCCTCATGTTATATTATGTTATCTTTGGCTTACGTGCATAGATGAACTTAGTATGATTATGACCGAGGATCATTCGGTATAATCATGACTTGATATAAATGATGTGACAAAAGTCCTCGATGGCACAGTAATGCGATGGATAGTTTTTGGTATGATTATGACCGGGGGTGATTCGGTATAGTCATGACCATTGATAATTTGATGAAAATCCTTGGCCAGTGATGCGGGGATGATTAGATGTGGTGGTTTATTATTAAAATTGAGTCTCGTGATAAAAATTGATGAAAACCTTTTAAAACCTAAAAGATAGTAGACTTTATTCTCTACTTGACTCTTTTAATGGATTGCTTATTCATTGCAGCTTAAACCGGTTTCTTATTGTATTTTATCGGTTTAACATCATTGAAGGCTAATGATAATTTATTCTCGCATTATCTTAGTCATAATATTTCTTCTTGGGGCTAGTTGAGCTCACCTTTCTTTCACCGTTCTCTTGAGAAATGAGAACATAAATTTGAGACGAGTCGGGGAACGCAAGTAATGGTCCGGAGGATAGCATTAGTAGTCCTCACTATTACGTGAAATAGTGTGATAATAGTTGTAATGAGGACTCCTTTTGAGTTTGTATAATATCTAGTAGACAATATTTGTATTCAAACTCATGCTTTATGTCGTATTGTACACCGCGTTATATTAAGTAAGTTGTATTTGAATTTATGTACCATGTAAGTGGCGACCCAAGATGGGTGACGATACCTATTTTTGGGGCGTCACGATCCACCGCTCGATGACTACTCTCATTGGGTATTATAATTTTGCTTACCGCTCTCTTTTAGTTGCGTTGTCTCATTATCGCGTTCCACTAATCGAGCCCTATTTACAACATCTCAATACAAACACGGTTTATGAGAAATAAGATGTTGACGTATCTCCTACTTTCAAACCTCTTAAAAACATTCGCGCCATTCTCTCTTCATTATCCACCAGTGGGGACGAAAACCGTGATAACTCCGCAAATTTTGCCTCGTGATCGCGACACGGTCATATTGTTTTGTTCCAACTTGATAAACTCCACCTCCTTCATGTATGGCGAATACTTTCGGAAAAGTATTTGTCGTTGAATGCAACTCTGGAACTTCTCCCAAGATATCTTCAATACAAAGAAAGTTGAGTA
Organism: Panax quinquefolius; assembly: GCA_020205615.1. Taxonomy (NCBI): domain Eukaryota; kingdom Viridiplantae; phylum Streptophyta; class Magnoliopsida; order Apiales; family Araliaceae; genus Panax; species Panax quinquefolius. The sequence continues at coordinate 138,849,490 of CM035162.1, read as the reverse complement.
CGCTTTTACCGATTCCCACCAAGAATCCGCCTCTCCGCCGCAACATAAAGGCGTGAAAGGAATCCTTTTGCTCCTGAGCATCCCAAGACATCAAATATCTTGTAATCATTTTATCCATGCTTCCGCCGTAAGTGGTTTTGGCTCTCCCTTTAAACTCCTATGGTGGTCCCAACTCCTTGAATTGTTTAGCGGTGACCGCCGAGAGTTTTCGTGTTTCCACCTACGTTTTGGGCGAGAGTCGCTCTCGCTTTCTTTGTTGCATAAATTGCATAAAAGCCTCCGAACATTTGATCATTCATCATTTGGTCGGTGTTGTTGTTTGCATGAGGATTGTCGCCTTCGATGCACATTATCCTCGATTATGGATATGTGGTGAATCAACGATCGCTCAAGCTCCATTGCTATTCTCAACATTCTCGGATGTCATTTTCAGACATCGCCACAAAACAAAAGGTTAATTGACATGTAACAAATTATCCTATCTTCCGATCAACCAATAAAATAGCACATAAACTTAGGTAGGTCATACTAGCGAAGGTATTCCCCGCCTCTCCTCCCTCTAGTACTATTCTCACATCTTAGCCAGGGATCATATCCCTAAGCTCGATATCAACCGTGACGCCCCAAAATTAGGTATACATCACCCATCTTGGGTCGCCACTTACATGGTGCAATTTAAATACAACTTATTAACATAACTGTAAGGTATACAATACGACATAAACGGTGAGTTTAAATACAAGTATCGTCTACTAGATATTATACAAACTCAAAAAATCCTCATTACAATTATTATCACACTATTTCACGTAATAGTGAGGACTACTAATGCTATCTTCGGGACCATCACTGCTTCCCACTCGTCCCAAATATATTCTCATTTCACTGAAGAGAACGGTGAAAGAAAGGGTGAGCTCAACTAGCCCAAGAAGAAATATTATGACTAAGATAATGCGTATAAATTATCAATAGTCTTCAACAATGTTAAACCGATAAAATACAATAGACAACCGGTTTAAGCTGCAGTGAATAAGCAATCCATTAAAAGAGTCAAGTAGAAAATAAAGTCTACTATCTTTTAGGTTTTAAAAGGTTTTTCATCATCATTATAGGCGAGACTCAAAACTTTAATAAATATTCCACACCATCGAATCACCCCCGCACTACTTCTGGAAGGATATTCTTTAGTATCACAACCACAATTATTCATGCACTACGTGCGAAGAATATTTGTGTATTCATTAATGGTCATGATCATGCCAACAACTGTCCACCAATGCACCACGACCACTCAGAGGATTTTTATCACATCATTTGTAACATTACGGTCATGATTACACCGAATAGTCTCTGGTCATAATCATACCAAGTCCATCTATGCACTACAAGGCCACGATGACTTTCAACATAATAAAAACATGAGGATGATGACAATGATATAAGAATTCAATAAAACAAGTTCAAGAATTATTTTATCCAGAAATTATTAACGTCCAAATTATCAACATGATACTGTTTTGTAGAGTAAAATTCAAGAATGATCAGAAGAATATTTCCATGAAAAGATCTTCGGATGAAACGCAAATATCAAGGATATTCCACTAATTTCATGGAGTATAGAAGTCAAAGTTTTAACCAACCGGGTATAATAAAGAATAGAATAACAAAAGAAATCACCATGCATGCGATAGATCGCATGACAAAAGTTATTCCAATGTAGAATAATAAATAACGGAACCAGTCGTGTGAAATTCACACCAACAGATGTTCCAACGAATAATAAAGATGGAACCAGATCCTGCAAAACACACGAGATAGGATATTCTAATGAATAATAAAGACGGAACCAGTGTTCTGTGTAAAACACACGACAGGATGTTCCAACAGAATAATAAAGATTTTAACCAGTCCTGTAAAACACATGCATGTGATGATGTTCCAACAGAATAATAAAGATTTTACCCAGTCCTGTAAAACACATGACATGGATGTTCCAACGAATAATAGAAGAATGTCACCAAGTATAGGGTAAACCACGTTATACAAGTTATTCCAATGTAATAATAAGCAATGGAATAACAATGCCTTCTCTTCATGAATAAGAAAGAATAACACCCCTTACTTTTGGTAGGAGATTGAATACTTGAAAGAAGTGTAGTAACAAAATACTCTTCTTCTTTCTCTCTTATTCTCTATACTTTCTTTCTCTATAAACAAATGAATTAAGTGAAAAAATGATGAAGCCAGAGCCTCTATTTATAGAAGATTTCTAGCTTAGCACCCGCCGTAAAGGCAAGTGGCTCGAACGACTAATGATGTGAAAAGAAAAGTGGTTTGGCGTCAGTAATGTGAAGCGACAAGTGGTTCGGCGCTTTGTAATGTGAAAAACGATAAGTGGTTCGACGTCTGGTAAAGGTAATTACTATTAACGAAGGTAAATACTATTGACGAAGGTAAATACTATTAATGAAGAGACTCTTAGATGATGACATATGAGCCCCCATAAAATAATCAAACTTACCACAAATCATTTTATTTTCATCAACACATATTTAATCTTTCAATAATTATTAATCATTTATAACTTGTCGTCTCAATTATTGATTTAATACTATAACATATTATACGAGATGATCTTGTGATAATAATTGAATCAATAATATAATAGATACGATCGCAAAGAATTCTCAGTAGTAATAATTGAGCATAGGTGAGTGACTTCTCACGTAAGCATCAATAATCAATACCGTAGTGCTACTATGCAACCACGCCAGACATCGTATACTTTTACCAACGGGTAGTTCAATGCTTTTAACGGTAACACCTCCGCCATTATTTTTATAAAATATTTTTGTCGTTTTCTCAATCCGACAATAATTACATTAGGGGGTCCACTAATGATTGAGCCGTTATACGAATATTCCTAACAAAAGAATAATATTCCCGACCAAACGAATATTTTATAACAACTTGCATACTTTTGCAAAATTTATAAATATTACCCACAACTATAACATTATATCAAATTTATTCCATAATATTCAAAAATAATATTTATAAAAAAAAAAATTCATCTTTATTTATAAAAGCTGGGGTCTTACAACAACTCTCTCTAGAACCTTCATTCCATACCCCCACTAGTACTCGCTACACTCTCGCCTCCTTATAAGAAAAAAATGGAACAAAAAGGAAAAGGGTGAACTCAACTAGCCCAGTAAAAAATATTATGACTAAGATAATATACAACAAATTATCGTTAGTCTTCAACAGGGAAAAAATCTGAAAGAATACATTAAACAACAAGTTTTAGAGCAATATTCGCAGCGGAAAATATTAATTCATAGAAGATTTACGTAGAGGATGAAATCTACTAATATCTATGAATTTAACAGTCCATCATCATTATTTTATCCCTGTAACATCAATCAATATTCATCTTGAATCAAATATTCATCTTTGCACTACTACCACCAAAGATATTCATCGATCCATCATGTTCATCTAAACACTGCTCATCTTTTCTGCTACCAAAGATATTCATCAAGAAATCATTCATCTTTGCACTACAAAGCCAAAGATATTCGATAATATCATCATTTAGGACCGAGGATGATGAAAAATATTTTAAAGAAAAGCGAATCCAGATTGAAACAAAAGAACAAGTATTAAGGATTCAGATTTCAATTATTTCATGTCCAAAAATACCTCATAAATAATCATAGTGGTGTAAAATTCAAGAATGATCAAAACATGGATACAATCAAAGCTAGTATCCACAATAGATATTTTGGACGAAATGGAAAAATTTTATTTTTACGTGAATAATGTGTCGTATTCATGAATAGTGTCAGATATCTGTGAATAAAGTCTTAGTATCGTGAATAAGTAACTCCGCACAAAAAGTTCCAAATTTGATTAAAAGTCCAAATCAATACTTGGCATAATGATATTGAAAGAAATGATATCATTTTAATAATAATATCCTTACCTCACAAAGATTTTAGATTTGGATTGAAAACCGGATACAGAGTCGAATGGAACTTGCAGACCGTATAACAACACTCAAAGTATACTCACAAGAATAAGCTCAATATATCGAGAGAGAAATAGAGAGAAACTTCAGTTTCTGGTGTGATTTTGAATTCTAACATAAGTACCCTATTTATAGGAAAATGCTTAGAACACCAAAGTAGAAAATTGAATATAATATTAATATATTTTTCACATTTTCCTTAGCCCACCTTAGACAACTGATCTCAGCCCATTTGAATCACATGTGAGGCCAACTTAGTTGCAAAAAACGTTTTTCTCAAAATAATTAACTAAAACTCCCAAAATTAATTATTTGAACTTGAACTTCAATAATTCATAATAAATAGCCTTTTATCGTAAAAAATTCAATCTACGCAACTTTCTATAGGAAATTCAATTCTCTACAACTTTGCGAAGAAAGTTTTTCCAAATTCCAAATGAAATTGGCCAAAAATCCAAACTAGACGATTTTACAGTGCTATAATCAAATTTGGTCAATAATTGTGTCCACCAACACACAAAACATGTGTTAAACATTTAATGCTACAAAATACTCTTTCTCCTCATATACTCATATATCCCACATTCATTGTAAAAATATCATCGTTAATATATTATTAAAATAATATATTTAAATGAATTATTTTATCGTAAAAAGATAAAATATTAATTTTCAACAATTATCACATTAAAATTTTTCTCCATCTATATCCTCATAAAATTAATATTTTCCTCATCATATAAATCAATAATTAATTATTCATAAATAATATTACGTAATCACATTATTGACAACCGTGCGGTTCCTGGGATGTAGGGGCTTTCTCAATAAGGATCTCTCTTCAAGCGCCAAGCAATCGGATGACCAAACCTCTCTTTGAATGTAACTTTCTAGACATTGTTAATAATGTTATCTAATAATATTATTCAGATAATATAAATTATTGCTCTCGATAATGGAAAATACGTGTAATGACAATTATTGAAACAACAAAGAATATAAAATATCAACGCAAAGAATTATTGAATCAATGAAATATCTTTGAGCGATATTCATCGTAACCATTATTGAGTAGTGCCTTCAATAATTGGTGCAATACTGTGTCATTATCTACTGCATGCAACAACGTGACATCTTGTGTTTTAACCATCGGGTATTCCAATAAAGTTAATCAGTAATAACTACGCCGTTATTTTTAAACAACTTATATTTGTCATTTTCTTCATCCAATCGCTTTCAGATTATGGGGACCACATAAGGCTATGCGTAAATGCATTTAATATTCCCAAGCGGTAAGAATATTCCACGACCAAACGAATATTCCCGACAAAAATAAATATTTTATAACCACCGCTTATATTTAAAATATTTACATTTTACCCATAACTAACCACATTAATCAAATCAACCCTTACTAATTAAAAGAAATAATAGAGGAAAATAAATTTCATTTATTAATTATTTGGGGTCTTACAACCTCCCTTCTTATGAAATTTCATCCTCGAAATTGACGACGTACACAGTGTTTCAAAAGATGAGGATACCTCGCTTTCATTTCCGTTTCTAATTCCCGGTCATTTCCTCTATAAGCATGATTCCTCCACAAAACTTTAACTTGTGGTATGACCTTTCAGTCGTAGGACATGCTCCTTCCTATCCAAGATCTTGACAGTACCTCCTCATACGTTAAGTCTTCGCCTATCTCGTCTGGTTCTAACTCAATAACGTGGTTCAGGTCTTTCACATATTTACGAAGTACGGATATGTGAAACACATTATGAACACGAGACATACTCGGAGGTAACGCGAGTCTATAGGCTACATTACCTACTCGGTCAAGAATTTGAAATGGACCAATAAATCGTGGATTGAGCTTTCCTCTTTCCGAATCTTGTAACTCCCTTCCATGGGCAACACGCCTTAAAGATACATGATCCCCAATACTAAATTCTACGCCCTTTCGATGAAGATCCGCATAACTCTTTTGTCGATCTTGTGCTTGCTTTGTATATCGTTGTCGAATCATTTGGATCTTTTAAAGTATCATACGTACTGAACTCGGGTCCCAACAATGTTGCTTCACTCACCTCGTCCCAACATAATTGGAGAGCGACACTTTCGTCCATATAATGCTTCAAATGGGGCCACACCAATGCTTGCACGATAATCATTGTTGTAGGAGAATTCCACCAATGGTAAATACTTATCCCAACTCCTTTGAAGTCTAGACACGAGTCTTAATAGATCTTTAAGAGTTTGAATAGTCCTCTCTGATTGTCCGTCCGTTTGAGGATGGTATGCCGAACTGAATCATAAATCCGTGCCCATAGCTTTTTGCAAGCTAACCCAAAATCTTGAAGTGAATCTTGGGTCACGATCCGAAACTATGGATACTGGCATGTCATGCAATCTAACAATCTCATCTACGTACATACGAGCAAGACGTTCAAGGGAATAAGTTTTCCGTATCAGCAAGAAATGAGCAGACTTGGTTAATCTATTAACAATAACCCAAATAGCATTGATACCTTGAGAAACCATAGGAAGACCCGTAACGAAATTCATGGTAATGTGTTCCCACTTCCATTTCGGAATCTCAAGTGGTTGCAACGGACCCTTAGTTACTAGATGCTCCGCCTTTACACGTTGACAAGTTAAACATATCGAGATAAACTTTGCAATCTCTCTCTTCATATTGTTCCACCAAAATGTATGTCGAAGATCACGATATATTTTAGTACTTCCAGGATGGATTACAAATGGTGTATTGTGTGCCTCCATCATAATCTTGTACTTCAAATCGTAGTTAGGAACACAGTGCAGAGTGGACTCAAGTATTCCTTCTTCGCCGATTCTCGCTTAGGAATAACACCTTCTTGTACTTTCTTCTTCATACGCATCGCATCACTCGGGTCGGTGGCTTGAAAGCAACCTTAACTTTTTCTATTAAAGTTGGCTCTGTCATATACTTGACATTATTGCACTTGTTCTCGCGATATGATCTTCTACTCAACGCGTCCACCATGTTCGCTTTTCCGGGATGGTATTGAATAGTGTGGTCGTAATCTTTCAACAACTCGAGCCAACGCGTCGTTCGTGACGTGTTGAGTTCCTTTTACGTGAAGAAATATTTGAGGCTTTTATGGTGCGAATATATCTCCACTTTCTCCCCATATAGATAGTGCCTCCGGATCTTTAAGCGTAAAACGATTGCCGCTTGACTCTAGATCATGAGTAGGATAATTCCTCTCATACTCTTTGAGTTGTCATGAGGCATAAAGGCTATGACTTTCCCACGTTGCATGAGAACACATCCTAACCCTTTGCTTTTCAAGCATCATTTGTAGATAACAAATCCATCCGTATTTTGATGGTATTGTTAGAAACAGTCTTAAAATGAGTCTCCTCTTAAGCTCTTGGAAACTCTTCTCGCATTCTTCGCTCCAAACGAATTTTGTATCCTTCCAGAGTTAGTTGGGTTAATGGAGTAGCGATTCGAGAAAACCCTTCCACGAATCTCCGATAATAACCAATTTAAGCCCAAAAAGCTACGTGATTGATCCACCGACTTGTTTTGCTCTAACTTTGTATTGCTTGAATCTTTCTTGGGATCAACAGATACTCCATGTTTCGACACCACGTGCCCAAGGAATGCTACTTCCTCGGCCGTAACTCACATTTCTTCAACTTGGCATAAAGCTTGTTTTCACGAAGCCTTTGGAGTACCGACTTCAAATGGTGCTCATGATCTTCACGGCTTTTGGAATATACGAGGATGTCATCAATAAAGACAAGAACGAATTGATCCAAATATTTCTTGAATACTCGGTTCATCATATCCATGAAAGCCAGCAGGAGCATTAGTCAATCCGAAAGACATGACTAAGAATTCATAATGCCCGTCATCGGGTTACAAGGCGCCTTTGGAATATCCTCGGTTCTAATCTTCATTGATGATATCTAGAACGAAGATCAATCTTTGAAAAGAATTGTGCTCCTTGAATCGGTCAAACAGTCATCAATACGAGGTGAGGATACCTATTCTTGATGGTGACATGGTTCAATTCTCGATAGTCAATACAAAGTCGCATACTCCGCCTCTTTCTTCTTTACGAATAAAACAGAGCACCCCCAAGGAGATGTACTAGGGGCGAATGAAACCGATGTCCAACAAATCTTGTAGTTGGACCTTTAACTCCTGAAGTTCAATAGAGCCATTCGATATGGGGTTTTAGAAATGGGCTTGGTACCGGTTCAAGATCAATAAAAAATCAACTTCACGTTCCGGGGTAGACCGGGAAGTTCTTCAGAAATACGTCGGAAAGTCAATAACAACAGAATATTATTCAAATCGGCGTGTCTTTATTCAAATCCATAACATGAAGCTATGAAAGCTTGACATCCGCTTTTTCAATAAACGAATAGCTTTATGATTAGATATGACGTTGATTGATTTTAATGGTTTAGTTGCTTGAATTAAATAATAGGTTGGTTAGGAATATGAAAACTAACAACCTTACAAAAATAATCAATTTTGGCATGATGAGTAGTTAACCAATCAATCCTCAATATCACATCAAAAGCAAGTATCTTTAAAGAGATAAGGTCAACGGTAAGGTGATGGTGCCAACTTGAATCAAACAAGATTTATAAACGAAAGGATGTGATGAAGGTTTCTCCTAACGGAGTTTCCACGAGATAGGTCAAAGTTTAATTTCTCCTGAGTCAAGTTTAAACGCGTGAGCACAAGCGGAGAGATAAATGAATGGGTAGCACCAGATCAAGTAAGGTATAAACTTCGCAAGAATTTATAAATAAATTTTACCGTGATCACCTCGTTTGGGTTCCTCGCATTTTGACCACCACAACAAACGCTCTTCCAGAACCGTTGACTTTGACTTTTCCGGACGATCTTTTGAGTCACCGTCCCATTAAACTAGGTTTTCGCTACCATATAATCTCGAGCGATATGTCCTTCCTTTCCACAATTATAGCATACCTTGAACTGTTGTGGGCAATTTGGTGATATGTCCTCTTTCCCGCATTACAACATATAATGGTGGTCGTTCTCCTCCTCCTAGAACCGATTCTTCTTAGGAGCTTGAATCGTCTTTCACATGGTCGTTGTTAAATCTCCTCTTTTTAAAATCTCCTCACTTCGCTTTCTTCTATTTTCATGGCCATGATTACCACCAGAGTGGTTACCATTTTGTCCGTCTTTTTCTTTCTCCGGTTATCATTGTTTTGTTGATTCTATCCCTTGATATGATCCTGGTTGTGGTCCCTCGGTTGATCGTATTTCGTTATCTCGCTCTAATAATTGAGCCTGCTTTACAACATCCGAATAGAGAAAATTTATGAGAAATGAGATCTTGACGTATGCCGGGTTTCAAACCTCTAAGAAACATCCACGTCATCGTTCCTCATTCTCTACCAAATGAGGTGCAAACTGGATAACTCATGAACTTCGCCTTGCGTCTTTGGGACACCGCCATGTTATTCTCGCTCCGGTCATCCTAATAAACTCCACTTCCTTCATACGACGAACACTTTCGGAAAGTATTTTTTGTTGAAAAGTTTCAAACATTTCCCAAGACATGCTTAAGTCTGGCGGTCGTTGGGTCCGTTTCACGAGACTCCCACGAAGATATCTCACTTCGCCACGGAACATAAAGGTGGCGAATGGAACCTTCTATTCCTCCGTGCATCCCAAGACATTGAATATCTTGATAATTTGCTTGACCCATGTTTTCGCGCATGATCGGATCCGCTTTCCCTTAAATTCTGCGGTCCCAACTCTTTGAATCGCTTTTGCGTGACAACCCGTGAATTGCTATCATTTCCTCCTCAGATTTTGAACACGAGTCTCCTCGTCTCGATTTTGTATGAACCGCAAAAAGCTTCTAAACATCCCCTCGTTCATCATCTCGCTTCATTGGTGTTGTTCACGGGAGGAACATTGCCACCATTGCATCGTTCTTCTCCTCGTTGGTGAGTACTGGCGTCTCCGCGGTCTCATTTCCACCGTCATTAATATTCTCGATCGACATTCTCAAATCTTCGCCATAAAACAAGGGTTAATTAAGGAAATCAATATATCACATAATATCCCTATATACTTGACTAACTAACAAATAAGCTTAGGTAGGACACACTAGCTGGCGAAGGATTTACTCGTCTCTCCCTCCTGAAGTCTATCCCCGATCTCCATCGAGATCATATCCCTAAGCTCGATACCAACCGCGACGCCCCAAAATAGGTATACATCACCCATTCGAAGTTGTCAATACGTGCATGTAAACAATCGCAACTTTATTATTACAACAAAGAAAAGCGTGAATTTGAATACAAATATTATCTTCTAGACAATATTTAAACCCAAATAAATCCTCATCACATTTATTGATACATTATTTTACAAAAATGATGAGGACTACTAAACAACTCTCTCTAGAACCTTCATTCCATACCCCGACTAAGTACTATCGCTACATTCTCGCCTCCCGAGAAGAAAAATGGAACAAAAAGGAAAAGAGTGAGCTCAACTAGCCCAAGAAGAATATTATGACTAAGATAATATACAACAAATTATCGTTAGTCTTCAACAGGAAAAATCCGAGAGAATACATTAAACAACAAGTTTTAGAGCAATATTCATGATGGAAAATATTAATTCATAGAAGATTTACGTAGAGGATGAAATCTACTAATATCTATGAATTTAATATCCATCATCATTATTTTATCCCCAGTAACATCAATCGATATTCATCTTGAATCAAATATTCATCTTTGCACTACCTACCAAAGATATTCATCATCGGCCATGTTCATCTAAACACTGCTCATCTTTGCACTACTACCAAAGATATTCATCAAGAAATCATTCATCTTTTACCTTTCTGGCCAAAGATATTCAAGAATATCATCATTTAGGACCGAGGATGATGAAAATATTTTAAAGAAAAACGAATCCAAAGGAAACAAAGAACAAGTATTAAGGATTAAGTATTTCAAATTTATTTCATGTCCAAAATACCTCATAAATAATCATAGTGGTGTAAAATTCAAGAATGATCAAAACATGGATACAATCAAAGCTAGTATCCACATAGATATTTTGGACGAAAAGGAAAATTTTTATTTTTACGTGAATAGTGTCGATTATTCATGAATAATTATCGATATCGTGAATAAAGGCTTGGTATAATTGAATAAGAACTCCGACAAAAAGTTCCAAATTTGATTAAAAGTCCAGATCAATACTTGACATAATGATATTGAAAGAAATAATATCATTTTAATAATAATATCCTTACCTCACAAAAGACGGTGCTTTCGGTTTGAAAAAAGCTGGATACAGAATTTGAATGGAACTTGCAGACCGTATAACAACACTCAAAGTATACTCATAAGAATACGCTCAATATATCGAGAGAGAAATAGAGAGAAACTTCAGTTTACGGTGTGATTTTCAATTCTAACATAAGTACCTATTTATAGGAAAATGCTTAAAACCAAAGTAGAAAATTGAATATAATATTAATATATTTTTCACATTTTCCTTAGCCCACCTTAGACAACTGATCTCAAATTTCCCATTTGAATCACATGTGAGGCCAACTTAGTTGCAAAAAAACGTTTTCTCAAAATAATTAACTAAAACTCCCAAAATTAATTATTTGAACTTGAACTTCAATAATTCATAATAAATAGCCTTTTATCGTAAAATTCGAATCTCGCAACTTTCTATAGGAAATTCAATTCTCTACAACTTTGCGAATAAAGTTTTTCCAAATTCCAAACAGAAATTCACCAAATCCACAAACAAGCGATTTTACAAGCTATAATCAAATTTGATTAATAATTGTGTCCACTGAACACACAAAACATGTGTTAAACATTTAATGCCACAAAAATACTCTTCCTCCTCATATACTCATATATCCCACATTCATTATAAAATATCATTGTTAATATATTATTAAAATAATATATTTAAATGAATTATTTTATCGTAAAAAGATAAAATATTAATTTTCAACAATTGTCACATTAAAATTTTCTCCATCTATATCCTCATAAAATCAATATTTTTCTCATCATATAAATCAATAATTAATTATTCATAAATAATATTACGTAATCACATTATTGACAACCAGCGGCTTCCTCAGGGATGTAGGGGCTTTCTAATAAGGATCTCTCCTTATCGACGCCTTGATCGGATGACCAAACATCTCCTTAGATGTAAACTTTCTAGACATTGTTAATAATGTTATCTAATAATATTATTCAGATAATATGAATTATTGCTCAGATAATGGAAAATATCGTAAATGACAATTATTGAAACAACAAAGAATATAAAATATCAACGCAACAATTATTGAATCAATAAAATACTTTGAATAAGAATTACATGTAACCATTATTGAGTAAAGGCCTTCAATAATTGGTGCAATACCGGTAATATCATCACTTGTGTAACGCCAGATTATTGTGTTTTTAACCACCGGGTATTCCAACGTGTAATTGAGGTAATAACTACGCCTTTATTTTTAAACAACTTATATTTGTCGTTTCTTCATCCAATCGCTTTCCGTTATGGGGCCCACACAAAGGCTACATTGCAGTAAATGCGAATATTCTCGACGGTAAGAATATTCCACGACCAAACGAATATTCTCCGAAAAAATAAATATTTTATAACCACCGCTTATTTAAAATATTTGCGCATTTTACCCATAACTAACCACATTAATCAAATCAACCTTTACTAATTAAAAGAAATAATAGAGGAAAATAAATTTCATTTATTAATTATTTGGGGTCTTACACTTTACTTGCTACTATTCCCACCCACCACATTTGAAATAAAATTCAGCATATTTCTTCACCAACCATAAGTGGGGCCCACTCAATTCTAGAATTTTCCACCAAAATCATTTATAAACCTAATTTACGAATCAGTCACCTCTTAAAATTCATAACAAATCATACGTTCATTTTAAATTTTCAAAATTTGTGGACATATACTCAACTTATATATGTATAACATATCCAAAAATTACAACGATCCAACGGTTGGATTAAAATTATAACTCACACAATATATCTCAAAAACATTTGGTTTAATTTTAATACCTTCATTCCGGCAAAAATAATTGATAAAACACCTCAACATTAACTCCTTCATTTTTAACCACAATAAATATATCCAACATTTATATCCACATAAAATAAATATTTCCTTATCATATGAATCAATAATTAATTATTCACAAATAATATTACTGAGAATCACATTTATAACAACCAGGTAGTTCCTGTGAAAGAGGGGCTTTCAATAAGAATTTCTCCTTATTGGCAGCAATTAGGTGACCAAACCTCTCTTTGATGTAACTTTCTAGACATTGCCAATAATGCTATCTAATAATATTATTCAAATAATATGAATTATTGATCGATAATGGAAATACTGCAAAGGATGACAATTATTGAAACAACAATAATATAAAATATCAACGCAACAATTATTGAATCAATAAAATAAAATATTGAACAATGAATTCTTCTGTAATAATTATTGAGTAGTGTTTTCTTACGTAAGGATCAATAATTCATCAATCTCGCATCCACGCCAGATTATCGTATTTTAACCACTTAGGGTATTCCAACAAGTGTTAATTCAGAATAACTACGTCGTTATTTATAAAAACTCAAACTTGTCATTTTCTTCATTCAACAGCTTATTACATTATGGGGCCCATAAATGATCAACTGGCACGTTATACGAATATTCACCGACAACAAGAATATTCCACGACCAAACGAATATTTCCCGACAACAATGATTATTTTATAACCACTTGCATATTTTGCAAAATTTGCACATTTCACCCATAACCAGATAATTATATCAAATTAATACCTTATTATTCACAAAAATAATTAGAGGAAATTCGCTTTTATTTATAATAAGTTGGGATCTTACAACCATCTTCAATTTTAGATTTGTTTTGAGCAGTCCATTTCAAGGCATATAGCGACTGACCGAATCTATAGCGACGGACCAGTTCGTCGCTTGGTCCGTCGCTAAAGGGGTATTAGAATCAATACCCTTTGATCCTTTCCGTTGTTTCGAGTAGCCAAGTTGACCGAGCTATGCAGCAACAAACTTGTATGTGCAACTCTATTCTACCATCTAAGTTAATAAATATATGCATGCTAAACAATTAGCAAATAATCTTTCAAGACCTTATTGTAAAGATATGGACGTTAAGCTACCTGTGGGAAGATGACATTTTTAAAGCAAGTCATATTTGATAAAAGGAAACTGATATTTCGACATATTAACCGTTGCTATAGATCTTATATGCAGGTGAAATAAAAAGATTGATCACTATTTGAAACTTATAAGAGAAAACACACTTTTTGCCTCTAAAATGTAAGAAAAGGAATCCATCACTGAAAGTTAATACGTCTCATCATTGCTGATTAATTGTTCTCTTTTCTTTTTTTATGGGGGATAAAAATAAAAAATAAATCTACTTAGTACTCCTTTTTTTCTTTTGTTGTTGTTGGAATACTCAAGTATGTGCATAACCCACTTGCTGTTTAAATAAGCAACCAAGTAAATTGTCTCCAAAAGCTTCAACTTTGTTACTTTTATGCTATAAGAAATAGACTGAATTTGGGACTGATATCAAATTGTTTTCTCCACATAATATATGTATTCACTTGGATTTGAATGTAGTTATATACATTTTTCTCCAACTCATTTACAAAAAATAGATCCCTCATCAAAAATTAAGGGATGCTATTCAAGCCATTAGTAATTAGTAGCTGAGCACATTGAGAAGAGAGACTCTGGTCTTAATCAAAGATCGAAAAAAAGAGTCTAAATCCTCCTCACATTGCTGCATGTTCATGTCCAATGCCATCAAACACTTGTGCACTTCTTGAATTCTCAGCATATAAGTGTCCTTGTTATAGAGCTTCCAAAGCCATAAGCATATCTTCTTCGCTGCCTCCTTGACAATGTACACTAAAAAGAGACCAACTATTTTGTTTAGCTGTTGCCTTTAAAGGACAAATAGAAGAAAAGAGGGACTCGAATATGGTGATACTGACTTCGTCAACTTCTCTTAGCAGAAGTCTCTTTGCTTTTGCTCTTCTTCGATTTCTTTAAACTGGCAAAGCACTTGGAAACCATTTTGTTGACCTTTTTCATACAGATAAAGTAGCTTCCAACTTTGCTTGATACATCAGCTTCTCTTCTTCGTAGAGATGACTCAAGATCTTGCACTGAAGCTTTTATTTGCAAAAAAAGCATCTTTAGTGGTGCTGCACAAATCCAGCAGCCTAACAGATCCGCAAAGAACATCTTCAGCACAGCTTGAAAGATTTTGTTGTGTGGCTGGTAATTAAAGCAAATCGTCTACACACTCGTACAAGTCTTTCAGGCCAGCCAACTTGTTGCATTTCATCGATTGTGATGATGTTGATGTCTCTTCCGTGGCCCTTAACCTGTACAAGTGCTCCTCAAAATTGGCACTCAAGGGATGTGATCTGGACGGTAAGCTGATGGAACGAGAATGAGTACTAACTTTTGAGGTTGCATTAGAGGCAGCCATGCTCTTGGCAAGAGTAAAGATTTCAATGAAATGTTGAATTCAAGGTTGGTTTGATCAAACTACTCTTTCCGTTCCTTAATATAAGTCATTTTAGAGTCATGTTTTTATTCCTAAATATAAGTCGTTTGAGAATTTCATATAAGCATTAATTGTATATTTAATGCTTTACAATCATTTCCTTAATACTTGTGCACAACTCTAAAACGACCTATATTAAGTAACGGAGGGAGTATGCCTTTGGAACCTTATATATATATAGGAGAAGGGAGACAAAAAGGAATCCTATTGTTATAACTTAATCCTTGTCTTTCATGTGCTGAACGCTGAAGCTTGCTAAAATTCAGGATATGTTTCCTCCTTAGAAAGAAATAACATGAAAATAGCTATTAAATAATTGTACACGAGTGGATTGCCACAAAGTCTTCCCTAGAAGAACATGACCATAATTTATCTTTCGAAATTTGGACAGATACAATGAGAATGTGCAAATCTCTATGATATTTGAGTATTTGCAGACAAGAAAGAGGAACCTTACATCCTGTAATTAATTAACAATAATATGATCAAGTTGGTCTCATCATCTGTGCTCTGCCTTATATATTTGAAAAGGGAGACAAAAGGAATCATATTGTTAACGACTTCATTTCCCTATGGTGCTGATGACCGGAACTGTCTGAAGTTTGCATAATTTTCATCCTTCTTCACATCAATGTGAAAAAAGAGAAATAAAAGAAGAATACAATGGTTTGCCACCATGTTTACCAAACAAGAAGAATATGGCCATTATTGCTGAATTCATTTGTAGAAGTTTTGAGTGATATACTGAAAACTTGCACATCTAAATGACAAATCAATTATATGTTAGAAACCTACTAGACTACAATGGATTTTATATGATACAATCTGGAAAAGAGAATGATCTACCTGTCAAGGCCTTTCATTAGCTAGCTATTTTGTGGCCTTTCAATGTCATCTTTTGCATATCTGGTAAAGAGATATGCAAAAGATGTTTTTCTCTTCTTTTCCTTTCCCCATAATTACAAGTCATATTTCATAAAAGTCTAAGATTTTAGGCTAGTATATACAAGACAGAAGATTTCAACAATGAAAGAACCGATGCCAACGAAGATGAAAATATTGATCACTGTTTGAGACTCATTAGAGAAAATACAGTTTCTGTCTAAAAAATTTGCAAGAAAAAGGAAGAGAAAAGGAATCCATCACTGAAAGTTAATATGGCTTTCATGTCCTAAAGCTCCACCAATGTCTCATCATTGCTGCCTGCATCTTGGGGAGTTTATAACCACTAAAAGTAGCTACTGAATTAAAACAAGTATGTGCACGAGTAGCATGCTTCTTGAGAAGATGCATAGAGAGCTAGGACAGACTGATCAAATATTTCTTTTGCCCAAACCTCAATGCATCCTGCAGCATGTGAATATTGAAAATCTTCATTACCTTGTCTCCAATTTAAGAATTGTTTAGGGCAGCTAGGTTAACTGAGCTAGGCATTAACAAACTTTCATGTGAACTTGCAAGTGCAGCTCTATTGTAGCATATAAATTATCAGTATATGCATGATAATCTATTTGCAAATAATCTTTCAAGATCTTATTTTAAAAGGTCTTGTCCATATAATATATGGGGACAACTGGAGCACTGACTACTGTGAGTTTAGACTGTAAATTGAGAATTATACAACTGTTCTCTTCTTCTTTTTACTCTTTTTTATGTTGGATAAAAGTTCCAAAAAAAATCTCTAGTTGTTAGCAATGCTGAAGTATCTGCATAAGCCCTGGCTGTTAGTAGAGTTAACAAAGCCACACTCTCACTAAAAGAAATGTATATGGATATGGAATTTGATATCAAATTGTTTTGTCCTCATAAAATAATTCACTTTGATTTGTATGTACCAATATATAGATCCCTCGCCAAAAATTAAGGGATGCTATTAGATCCTACTACATTGAGAATTTTCCAAATAGAAACTAGTGGTTGAGCACATTGAGAAGTGAGACTCTGATCTTAATCAAAGATCGAAAAAGACGGTCTAAATCCTCCTCACATTGTTGCATGTTCATGTCCAATGCCATCAAACACTTCTGCGCTTCTTGAATTCTCAAGATATCAGTGTCCTTGTTTGATTTCTGCTTGTATAGAGCTTCCAAAGCCATATGCATATCTTCTTCGATGCCTCCTTCACAATGTATACGCTTGGATTGCGTTAACTTGGCAACCAAAGACCAGCTACTTTGTTTTGATGTTGCCTTAACAGGACAGATAGAAGAAAAAAGGGACTCAAAAATCGTGATACTGACTTCTTCAGCTTCTCTTAGCATGTTAACCATAGGTAAACTCTCTTGGTTTTTGTTGTTCCTCAATTTCTTTAAACTTGTAAAGCACTTGGAAACCATTTTGTTGACCTTTTTCATACAGATTAAGTAGCTTCCAACTTTGCTTGTTAGGTCAGCTTCTCTTCTTCGTAGAGATGACTCAAGATCTTGAAAGGAAGCTCTCATTTGCAAGAAAGCATCTTTAGTGGTGCTGCACAAATCCAAAAGCCTAAGAGATGCACCAAGAACATTATCAGCACAGCTGGAAAGTTTTTGTTGCATGATTGGCACTTGAAACACATCATCTATACACTCATATAAGTCTTTGAGGTCACTCAATTTGTTGCATTTTATTGACAGTGATGAAGTAGATGTCGCTTCTGATGCCTTTAGTCTTGCCAAATGGTCTTCTACATTCGTGGTCAAGCGATGAGATCTGGATGGTAAGCTGATAGAACGAGAATGACCATTACTTTTTGTGGTTGCAATAGAGGCTGCCATGTTCTTAGCAAGACTGTAAAGATGTCAATGAGATAGTGATTCAAGGTTTGTTTGATAAAAACTCTGCCTTTGGCACCTTATATATAGGGAAAGGAGACAAAAGGAATCCTGTTGGTATGGCTTTATTTGCATTTCATGTGCTGAACACTGAACCTTGCTAATATTCCGGATATGTTTAATCCTTGTTTGAATTTCAATGCAACAAGAATAGGCAATAATTATACACGAGTGTATTTTCACCAAGTCTTCCAGACAAGAACATGATCCCTTATTCATTTTTTATATAAAATGATTTGAACAGATGTAATGGAAAATGTGCAGAACTCAGTGATATTGTGGACAAAAGGAACCTTAGCAGCCTGTAATTAGTTAACAATAATTGTGATCCGCTTATATAAAGATTATTGAATCATCAGCTAATAATTTATCTCATGATCTGTCTAGGTTTCAACGTTGTGCATATGTTATGTCACAATTAATCATCACAGGTTTATAAGCTTAGGCAATAAGACCTGACCCTTGGATACAAAATAAAAAGCTCATCAAAGGGGCCTAAACTGTGACAAAAGTAGCCTATCTTGCTCAATGGCAGCTAAACAATTGGAATTTAACTTCACTTCTGAAAAGTTGACTATACAATTATCATTAAAGTGAGATAGATTCTATAATTTATCAGCCAGCCGAAATGTACTAATCTGTATTTATGAGAAACCAAGAAATGCTACTTAATTTAATCTATAAATACCAAGGCAATATTGCTTTGTTGTTCACCGCTTGCACGGGCCTAAAGAGCTCATTCAATGACAGATAGCTGAACATGTAGCTGGAAACAAAGCATGAGACCTAGTAAAAGAGCTGCAATTTTTGCATGTGAAATATTTTCTTCTTCAAAAGAACATGAAAGGCAATAATAATAACAGAAAAACTATCTCGATTATGTCTCCACTCTTATATCTATTGTTCTGAACTGAACTGATCATCGCGCAAATTAGTTTCTTATGTATGCATACCAATACAGCAATACTGCATTTTTCTATGACTATTATCAATGACATTACATACAATGTCAAATTTAAAGATTTTATACAAGGTTAAAGATTGCAACATTCAAATTCCAGAAGTACTTTGATTTGTCCAAGTCAGCTTTTTGGATCATACTTTGTTGTATGTGTTCAAGCAACTCTTTACCAGCAAAATTATTTTTTAAATTTCATGTATAAATGCTAATTACAAGTATATTCATATGCAGGAAATCTTTGATTTGTAGAAAAGAATTTCTTTGGTTTCAAATGCTAAAATCTGTATTTACCCCCACCCACCCACCCACCCCCCACCCCCAAAAAAAAAAAAAAAACTGCTTATTGAGTAAACAAGGGGTCATAGTAGTATGAATAATTTGGTAAATGTCAGAAAAAAGGTTCAGCTTTCACAGATTGAACAAACCATTATTACTTCTATGTGAAAATAAATTTAATGAACTTCAAATCTGATACCAAACTGTTTGATCTCTTCTCATAATATAGTTAATTTTATCAAAATATACACTTTGTTTTCAATCATTTACAAAAACTCATCCCTCATAAAAAAATTGGGGATGATGTTTGAACTTTCAAGTATGCCTAATTGAGAATTGTCCCAACAATAACTAGTGGTTGATCACATTGAGAAGGGAGACTCTGGTCTTAATCAGAGATCGGGAAAGACGGTCTAAATCCTCCTCATATTGTTGCATGTTCATGTCCAATGCCATCAAACATGTCTGCACTTCTTGCATTCTCAAGATATCGTTGTCCTTTCTCGACTCCTGCTTGTATAGAGCTTTCAAAGCCATATCCATCTTCTCAAGTTGGTTTTCGTTGCCTTCTTTGCAATGTACTCGCTTGGATTGTGTTAATTTGGAAACCAGTGACCATCCATTTTGCCTTGATGTTGCCTTTACAGGACAAACAGAAGAAAAAAGGGACTCAAATATGGTAATACTGACTTCTTCAACTTCTCTTAGCAGGCTAACCATAGCAGATGTCTCATTGTTTTTGTTATTGTTCAATTTCTTGAAACTGACAAAGCACTTTGAAACCATTTTATTGACCCTTTTCTTACAGATAAAGTAGCTTCCAACTTTGCTTGCTACATCAGCTTCTCTTCGACGTAGAGATGACTCAAGATTTTGGACAGAAGCTCTAATTTGTGAAAAAGCATCTTTGGTGGTGCTGCATAAATCCAATAACCTAAGAGATCCACAAAGAACATCTTCAGCACAGCTTGACAGATTTTTCTGCGTCACTGGCAATTGAAGCAAATCATCTACGCTCTCATACAAATCTTTGAGGCCTGCCAACTTGTTACATTTTTCTGATAGTGATGAAGTTGAGGTATCTTCCGAGGCCCTTAATCTGCACAACTTCTCCTCAACATTAGCAGCCAAGGGATGAGCTCTAGACGGTAAGCTGATGGAACGAAAATGAGTACCAACTTTTGAGTTTGCATTAGAAGTAGCCATTTTCTTGGCAAGAATAAAGATGTAAATGAAATGTAAGTTCAAGGTTGGTTTGATCAAACTATACCTTTGGCACCATATATATAGGGAAAAGGAGACAAAGGGAATCCTACTGTTATGTTATAACATAATTTATTTGTCTTTCATGTGCTGAACATTGAACCTTGCTAAAATTCAGGATATGTTTCTTCCTTGTTTACGTCTTAATGCAATACCAAAAAATAAGCTATAATATAATTGTACACGAGTGGATTGCCACAAAGTTTTCAGACAAGAACATGTCGATTATAGCTTAATTTATCTTTCGAAATTTGAACAGATACAATGATATTTGAGTATTTGCAGACAAGAGGAACCTTAGCAGCCTGTAATAATTAATTAACAATAACTTTGATCAGTTGGTATGATAATCTGCTGCTGCCTCTGGTGCCTATTATAAATAGGAATCATATTGCTAAATGACTTCATTTGCCTCATGTGCTAATGACTGGAACTGTAAGTCAGCATAATGAGGAAAAAGAGAAATACAACCGCAGACGAATGGTTTGGTACCATGTTTACCAGACAAGAAGAATATGGCCATTATTTCTCAAATAATTATTGTAAACAGGAGGAATCTTAACAGCCTGTAATCAGCATACAATAACAATGATCATAGATAGAGATATCCACATCAGCAGCAGGTAATAATCTGCATCAGTTTTTTTATTATATGCATTTATATTAAATTATCAATTTTATCAATGCATAAACGAGTTGCTTATACATTAATATAAGTTTCCATCATTTTTATGCTAAAACACGTTGGCATGCCAGTTTATATGAAGACAAATTGACATTAATAAAACTATGACAAACATTAATGATTTTAATTCCAGTAGTAATCATCTTACCTTCTCATAATCACAATGCTTTACTTTCCCCTTTGTAAATAAGATAAAAATGCCTTGTAATTTTTACGATCCATACTTCACTGTTTCATCAGTTACAAGTGTGGGAAGTTGTGAAAGAAATTTACAGCTAAAACGATAAACAAAGAAGTATATAACACATAGCATAACATCAATTCTCAAGAGTTAATAGTTCTGATTAACTTTTTCATTAATTCCTAGTAATTGTACCACCCTTGGTATCTTAACCATCATTTATTCAAGGCAGAAACATTGAAGTTTAAAGACAAAAGAAGACAATATGAGATAAATATGTGTGGTATTGAATTTTGATATACTGCCTATAATTGTATAGCTTCTATTTTTACAACATTGGATGATACAAGGCAATCAAATGACTGCCATTCATGTTAACCATGAAATGAACTAGTTGTTAAGAATGTTGAGAAGGGAAACTCTGGTTTTCACCAAGCGCCTAAAGACAGCTTCCAACCCCTCCTCTAATTCTTGAATGTTCATCTCTAATGCCTGCAGTTTTTTCACTACATTTTGCACTTGTTGAAGCTCAATGTCTTTGTTTGATCTCTTACTTTTCAACACAAGCAAATCGATATCTAATTTCTCTACTTCATTGATATCGGTTTCTCCTTCACAAGATACTCGTTTAGATTGCAAAAGCTTCGAGACAAAAGACAAGCTCTTAGATCTGGCCTTTGGTTGAGAAATGAAAGATAAAAGGGAATCAAACACTGTGAAACTAATTCCTTCAGTTTCTCCGAGCAAGGTAACCATGGAGTCTTTTTCTAGGGATGTTCTTGAGAAACTCTTCTCCATTCTTTTCAAGTCTCCAAAACTCCTGCAAATTAACTTGTTCAATTTCTTTCTAGAGACAATGTATGCACCAACTTCATTACACAAGCTAGAGTAGTCACCTCTTTTCCTTCGGAGGGATGACTCGAGTTCTTGCACACTTTCTTTAGTCTGTGATAAACCATCTCTGACAGTGTCACATAAGTCTAGCAGCCTTAGAGATCCATCCAAGACCACTTCTACACGTTTTCCATTGGATTGGCTTTGTGATAAATGAAGCACATCATCAACAGAATCATACAATTCCACAAGACCACTCAAGTTGTTACATATAGACACATAAGAGGATGAAGATGTGGCTTGTGATGACTTCAGTCTCTCCAATCGTTCAATGAGAGGATGAGACACTGAGGGCAAGCTAATCGAACGAACGTGGTACGAAGCCATTTTCTTGTTTAGCAGAAAAAATTCAATCACCAAACAATGAATGTACAACTCAAAAGATCTCTTAGAAGGTGTTGAGGCTAAACTCTTCTGCACCTACTATATATAGGTCAAAGAGAAAGAAAGAATCTCATCCTTCATTTTCTAGTTGTCATTGCATGCTGTTGGTGCTCCTACTGTTCCAGCCATGTCTCCTCATTGTCAGATATTAAGAGAAGAATAAGTCTATTATAACACTAGTCTTAGGTAATAATACATTACACAGCCACCCTAGATGACACTAGCTCAGCAACAGAAGACAACTACTACATTGTTATTTTTAATATGAACTTGAAGATAATGCATGTGGATTGCAAAAAATATCTTTGCTCTTGTAATGCAGTGGTTCAGAAACAAGGGGAATCTCGACAGCCTTTTGATCAATTTTTTTTTTTTTTTTAAAATAAAGGTCAATGTTTAAGATCTAGATCGATTCTTGAGGTTAGACTGGATTATCCCATACAATGTAAAGCCATTTCTCTATCTTATCTCCAGATACAGATGTGCTCCAGTCATTCAAACAGATTATATCGCAAGTGTGCACGGGCAGCATCCGTGGTGTTACCAAGAAAATAGCATGCATCACAGATTGCTTTATTTCAATGTTTATAAATCTTGTGTGTGCCTCTTCATGGTTCGAAAACATAAGAAATTCTACAGCTTGTACAATTTAAATTAGAGGTGAATGTGTAGTATAAGAAAATAATAATGAAATTCACAGATCCAACAGTTGATAGTAAGGATTAAGGAATACCTTGCTATTGTGACATTGGAGGGTAAAGGCTTATGGATGAAAGATTGGTGATAATCAAGGCTTTACATCTTAAACTTGAGTTTTTAAGCCATGTATATAAAACAATTGAAATAATTAGCTTCAAGAATTGTTTTCTTTCATGCTCAAGAATAAGCTTCTCATAAAATAATTAATCATGACTTCTGAAGCTGACCTTCCATGGATGCTAAAAATCCCACCAAATGTTTGGAGTAGCCTGTTCACTCTTCAATCTCCTGGAAAGCTAAATTATCACCTAATAATCTACATAGATTATGTAGAGATTAATATGCATAAATAAAATATCCAGTAGAGATTAATATTTCTTTAGGGTAGGTAAATGCATTATTTGAAGAATGAGGTGGAGGGGAAAATAAGACCCAACTTTCAATACAAAATAAACAACTCCCCAAGGGCATAAATATACTGCCAGGCACCAGCAGCCGAAATGTACTTCTGCAGATATATGAGAAACCGAGGAATGCTACTGTAGTAAATAAATATTAGGCATGATTTCTAATTCGGTGTTCACCACCTGCAGCAGGCCTGAAGAATCACATTCAGCGACAGAAAGCTGAATTTCTAGCTGGAAACAAAGCATGAGGCCTAGTAAAAGAGCTGCAGTTACTTCACATGAAATATTTCTTTCTCCAAAAGAGCATGAAAAGGCTCTAGTCATATTGGATGAACTATCTCGAATAATGTGACCTCTGGTGCATCTTCTGTTCTGTGAACTGATCAGCTCATAAATTAGTTCTATGCTATGAATTTTATCAGTGATATTAATATTTGATGTGTTCAAGTAAGCTTCTTGGTTAATAGTTACTACATTGTTTTATATGATATTTACTGATGATTTTGGCTGTTAGGTTGCAAACAAATTTAATCAGTTAGTATAATCTATAACTGCTATACTTCATATGCATGTAAAGTAACTCTTTACTAGCACAATTCATGCTTTCAATTGCATGTAATAAAAACAGTAAGCAACTTAATCGAAATCCCGGAAAACTTCATTTTACAGATTCTTTGGTTTGGAATGCTAAAGTATCTGTGTCTACCCTAACTGTTTTTTAACAATGGGACAGTAGTTTGAATACTTTGGCAAATGTGAGGAAAAGGTTCAGTTTCAGAGATTGGACAAACTATTGCTTATTTTACTTCTATGTGAAAATTAAGAAATGTAATGAATTTGGAATCTGATATCAAACTGTTCAAATTCTTCTCATAATATATTCATTTTGATTCGAATACATCTAATCTACAATTTCTTTTCATTCATTTACAAAAACTCATCCCTCACAAAAAATTGGGGATGATGTTTAATTCTACCTACTTTGAGAATTGTCCCAACAATAACTAGTGGTTGATCACATTGAGAAGGGAGACTCTGGTCTTAATCAGATATCGAGAAAGACAGTCTAATTCCTCCTCACATTCTTGCATGTTCATGTCCAATGCCATCAAACATTTCTGCACTTCTTGCATTCTCAAGATATTGTTGTCTTTGTTTGACTTGTGCTTGTATAGAGTTTCCAAAGCCATATCCATCTTTTGAACTTGGTTGATATCTTCTTCACAATGTACATGCTTGGATCGTGTTAACTTAGAAACCAATGACTTTGATCTTGACTTTACAGGACAGTCAGAAGAAAAAAGGGAGTCAAATATGGTGATACTGACTTCTTCAACTTCCCTTAGCAGGCTAACCACAGCTGAAGTCTCATTGTTTTTGCTATTCTTAGATTTCTTTAAACTGGCAAAGCACTTTGAAACCATTTTATTGACCTTTTTCTTGCAAATTAAGTAGCTTCCAATTTTTCTTGATACATTAGCTTCTCTTCTTCATAGAGATGACTCAAGATCTTGCATTGAAGCTCTCATTTGCAAAAAAGCATCTTTAGTGGTGCAGCACAAATCCAACAATCTAAGAGATCCACCAAGAACATCTTCCGCACAGCTGAAAAGATTTTGTTGCGTGCCTGGAAGTTGAAAAAAATCATCTACACACTCGTACAAGTCTTTGAGACCAGCCAATTTGTTGCATTTAGTTGATGTCTCTTCTGATACCCTTAATCTGCACAAGTGTTCCTCAACATTGGCAGTCAAGGGATGAGATCTAGATGGTAAGCTGATGGAACGAGAATGGATACTAACTTTTGGGGTTGCATTAGAGGTAGCCATTTTCTTGGAAAGAGATTAAAGATGACAATGAAATGTTGAATTCAAGGTTTGGTTTGATCAAACTGTGTCTTTTGCAACTAATATATAGGGAAAGGGAAATAAAAGGAATCCTATTGTTATAACTTTAATTTACTTGTCATGTGCTGAATGCTGAACCTTGCTAAAATTCAGGATATGTTTCATAATTGTCTACATCTCAATGCTATACAAGAAATACAAAGAGAAATAACCAACCCCCCCCCCCCACGCACCCCACCCCTTGCCCAAAAAAATAAAATAAGCTATAATATACACTAATACAATGAAAATGTGCAAATCTCAATGATATTTGAGTATTTGCAGACAAGAGGAGCCTTGGCAGCCTGTAATAATAAACAATAACATTGATCAAGTTGGTTAGATCATCTGTGCTGCATTTTATATAGGAAAAGGGAGACAAAAGGAATCATATTGTTAATGACTTCATTTGCTTCTCGTGCTGATTACTGAAACTGTCTAAAAGTCTGCATACTTTGCATCTTTGTTTGCGTCTTAATGAGAAAATAAAAATAAAAATAATTTAAGAATATGGCACACGAATGGTTTGCCACCGTGTTTTCTAGTCAAGAAGAGCATGGCCATTATTGCTCAATTTATTTTTAGAAATATGAACTGATACAATGAAAACGTGCATATCTCATTACAAATCAATTGTTGTCGACATTAAGAATCTTAACAGCCTGTAATCAGCATATAATAACCCTGATCCTATATAGAGATCAACCCATCATTGGGTGAAAATTTGCATCAGTTTTTCCTGCTGAAAGTTAATCCATGATTCACCATTCAGCATGTTTTACATGTCATAGATATAATCACCAAGAGAAATAAACAACATGAATCATGAGTCATGACAACATTGAGATCAATTTGCATATATCAAAATATCAACTTGATCACTACATAGACCAGTTGCTTATATATTAATATAAGTTCTCCATCATTTCTATGCTAAAACACACTGGCATGCCCTTGTGTATAAAGACAAATGACATAAACTATGCCCCAACATCAATAACTAAATTCCAGTTGTAATTATCTTACCTTCTCTTCCTCAGAATGCTGTACTTTCTCCTTTGTACAATATTTATGCGAAGATGAATCTCTTGTAATTTTACTAGCACTTGTTCATCAGTTGCATATTAAATATTTTTTTTATATATTAATAATTTCTATATAATAGTAATTTTATTAATTTTTTATATATATTAATAATGTTTTGTAGTTTTATTTTATATATTAATTATTATTAATAGTTAATGATTTTTAGTTTTAAAAAAATTATTATATATATATATATAAATTACTTAATTATTATTAATAATGCTACTCAAAATTAACAATTTGCACATACTTTAAAGCACTAATAAAACCATTAAATTATGTATATAATAAAATTGAGAAGAAAAAGCTTCTCAATAGGATCACATTTAGAATAATTAATCAAGAGTTCTGAAGCTGACCCTCCATGGATGCTAAAAATCCTCCCTCTTCAGTCTTATCTCCAAGGAAAGCTGAAACAACAGCGTTTCTGTAACTGAAATTCTCTGCAGAAGTGGCTACTAGTTTCTGACCTTCTAGGTTGTCGCAAGGAAATCCAAAGATTCTAAATTGTATAGTAGAATGTCTGTGTTATGAATACCAATGTGAGCTTGTTATATGGGGGCAGATCCCACATTGGTAATATGAGATATCAATGTGGGGTGATATAGGCTTGAACCTCGCTCGTACATAGCTAGCTATTCAAGAGGAAATAGGAGTTTGAGACTATATCATAACATGGCGTAAGTCCTCTCTCTCACACACATGGTTTATTATTTTTCATTTGACAAACCTTAGTGACAATACTAGGAAAGATTAATTCATTCACTCAATACAAATGGCATGTATAATAAAGTTGAGAGATACCTACTTATCCAAAAATGAAATACGAATTACAAACTTTCATGCTCTAAACAAAATAAAAATAAAAATTATGGGCTTCTAAGTTCTAACTAGCATACTGGATGTTAATGCCCCTAAGTGCATGTTCGGTTGACAGTATTTATTCCAAAGGCAGCTTGTTAACTCCTAAACACAGCTTATGTGGTCCAAACTTTAACTCACAAACGCGTTTGAGCATCATTGCAATTCTTTGACATCAATTTCATTCCCTAGGCTTTTGCCTTTTCATGATGTGAAACCTTTCGAATAGAATGCACCTAGCTTCTCTTTTACATCGTTAGAAATGAAACACACCTTCGAGTTTTATCTTGCCTTTGGGTATAAAGGAGGATAGGCACTCAGAACTTGAAAATCATTACTTTCTTTTCTTTACAGTAGCTGCTGCCAAATGGTGGCATTCTTCTCTCCTTATCGCTCTTTCCTTTCTCTTATATATGTTTCTTCATATTAATGAATCGAAGGGCTTCTTCACAGAACTCCCAACTTTACTAGCCAAGTCACACTCAAACCTCCTCTTCAATGTATAGATAATTTGATCCATCTACCATGGTCATATGTCGAACTCTTTTAAGCCAGCTTTGGCCTGTGATCCATAACAGGGCAATATGTGTCTTTTATACCACCTGGGTTGGCACCTGTCGCCTTTTTAGCATAGCCAGTCCAACTGCCTGCATCAAATTCTTCAATATGTATTATTTTTCTTTGCAGAGAGCCAGAGACCATACTTGCTTTTGTCAGAATCCTTGCAGTTAGTCATCTTCATGCTGCTGTTTCTTCTTCTTAGCTCAGTTCTACTTGCAATCCTTCATCACTGACAACCTATGGCTAAGAGATACATTCTACTTGTATAGTTGTATTCGACAACATGTAGAGGCGGGTATGTTGAAGCAGCTGTAATCTCCATTACATTTGATCTGTAGATGTTCTTCAACAATCAAGTTTAAGGATGATCTCAGAAGGTAAACTGATAGAAGAAATACCACATGTTGCTTTAGGGACATCAAAAGCCTTGAGCAGTAAACTTGTTGCCAGAGAGATGGATTCAAGCCAGCCTTTCCGGCTTTTATATGCATAAGAACATAAAGACCTGAATTCTTCTGCCTGATTTTATGTGGCTGTCATTCCTGGATCTCTAGACAATTCTGAATGTGTCACGGCATTGTTGATGCTCAGGGGGAACAAGTCTAAGAGAATCTGCAATCGTTTGACAATATTTTGCTGAAGATGTTCAAGCGAGTCCTCCACCACCAATTATATATAGAGGAATAAAAGAAACAAGGTATCTCATCCTTTTAATTATCACACATACTTATTGTTATTTATTGAATATTAATGAGATTCATATCCATGAACATGAGTATGACGCTCTTTGTCTCATATATCAGAACAAGTCATTTATTTATAACTCGTATATCCATGATATAGTCTGCTATTTGAGAACAAAAGGAATCTCGACAGTCTAGTACTAAAATATAAAGTTTACAGTTCATGTCTTAGCAGAATACAATAATCATGGGGTTATTTATCTAATATTCGTATTATTTGGCCTCCACGGGCCAAATAATACAAATGCACAACAGCTTGATGCCATGCTGACTTGCCTAGTTGCTTCTTCATTAAATTAAGTTGCTCATATATCCATGACATAGTCTGTTATATGGCAAGATGTGGAGTTCTTCTCCTTGCACCAGATAAAATGAAACTATTTGCACATTGCAGCATGCTCAAGATCTAATGAGTCATTAATGTTAACTTTAAATGAAATTGTAGTGCACACGAGTGCACTGCCTCAATGTCTCCCTGGCCTAGTAAGGCATTTATCAAATGTTATATTGAGAAATTAGCTAATTAATTTGCTCAAATCTCAATAATATGGTCTATTATTTGAAAGCAGGTGGAATATTGACAGCCTGCACAAAGTATGTTTAACTTGTAGTCCACATCTTAGCACGATCAGGAACTTTGGTTAGTTCTTGATGTGATCTATGAACTAAATATTTTATTAATTCTCAAGTGGTTTTTCTGGACTGTAATGTAAATATCCAGTACTTAAAATTTTGATATAGAATCATGTAGATGGTGCTTGAGCAAACTGGTGATTTTGGAAACAACCATAGAGATTCAAAGCAAAAACAAAGAAATACTCATGGGAAAACAATTTAAAGGCAAATCCGAGAATGCTCTTGAGAATCAAAGCAGATCAGGGAAAGAGTCATTTTATCTTTATGTAGGCAAGCATGAGTGATTTTAAAATTGTATGGAGTTAACATGCCTTGGTAGGTAACTATAAAGAAGATTAAAAAGAAAAAAAAAATTACCATGTCTTGATCAAAATTGAGTGGATTGCTTACTTTTAATTATAGTGTTAGTTTCAACTATCAACTTTCACATATATCAACTTGGAAAAATCTAGCAAATCGTATATTAAATACTTATGGTATGGAACTTTGATATATATTTTGTCTATAAATGTATGGCTTCTATCTTTTACAAAATTGTATGATACACGGCAATCAAATGATTGCGATTCATATTAACCATAAAATGAACTAGTTGTTAAGAATGTTGAGAAGGGAAACTCTGGTTTTCACCAAGTGCCTAAAGACAGCTACCAACCCCTCCTCTAATTCTTGAATGTTCATCTCTAATGCCTGCAGCTTTTTCACTACATTTTGCACTTGTTGAAGGTCGATGTCTTTGGTTGATCTCTTCCTTTTTAATATAAGCAAGTTGATATCTAATTTCTCTACTTCATTGATATCTGCTTCTCTTTCCCAAGATACTCGTTTAGATTGCAATAACTTTGAGACAAAAGACAAGCTCTTAGATCTTGCCTTTGGTTGAGAAATGAAAGATAAAAGGGAATCAAACACTGTGAGACTAATTCCTTCAATTTCTCTTAGCATGGAACTCAAAGAGTCTTTCTCTAGAGATGTTGTTGTGTAACTCTTCTTCATTCTCTTTAGGTCTCCAAAAATTTTGCAAATCAACTTATTCAATTGCTTTCTGGAGACCATGTATGCACCAACTTCATTTGACAAGCTAGAGTCACCTCTTTTCCTTCGGAGGGATGACTCAAGTTCTTGCACACTTTCTTTCATTTGTGATAAAGCATCTCTTATGGTGCCACATAAGTCTAGCAGCCTAAGAGATCCATCCAAGACCTCTTCTACACGCTTTCCGTGGTGGCTTTGTGACAACTGAAGCACATCATCAACAGAACCAAACAAGTCTACAAGACCACTCAAGTTGTGGCATATTGACACATGTGAGGATGAAGATGTGGCTTGTGATGACTTCAGCCTCTCCAATCGTCCCTCAGAGTTTACAATGAGAGGATGAGATGCTGATGGCAAACTGGTTGAACGAACATGGTATGTAATTTTTGTGTCTTGAATAGAGGTAGTCATTTTCTTGTTTAGCAGAAGAAAGTCAATCACCAAACAATGAATGTACAACTCAAAACTGAAGCTAGTCTTGGTAGGTGTTGGAACCAAACTATTCTACACCACTATATATTGGGCAAAGATGGCAAAGGAAAAAACAAATCTCATCCTTCATTTGCTGGTTGCCATTGCAAGCTGTTGGTGCTCCTACTGTTCAAGCCTTGTCTCATCATTGTCGGAGACTAAGAGAACAAGTCTATTACAATACCAGTTCTAGGTAATAATACATTACACCAGCTCCACGTACGACAGAAGATGACTCTACACTGATGTATTTTTAATTACAACTCAAAGGTTTTCATGCATGTGGATTGCAAAAAAACCTCTGGTTTACTGATCTGGAAACAAGTGGAATCTCAACAGCCTAGTGATCAATTTTTTTTTATAAAGAAAATGTCCACGCTTGAGATGTAGATAGATTCTTGAGGATAGACCAAGTATAAATCCCTTAGATCAGAACAAGCCACTTATTTATAACTCATGTCTCTATGATATAGTCTGCTATCGGAGAACAAAAGGAATCTCGACAGTCTATTACCAAAATTAAAATTTATAGTTCATGTCTTAGCAATAAGTCACAAGGTATCTCATCCTTCTAATTTATCAGACTGTCATGTTTTGAGCTTCGGACAAGTAATGAAATATAATACAAATGCACACGAGCTTGATGCCATACTGACTTATCTAGTTGCTTTTTCATTAAACTAAGTTGCTCATGTATCCATGACATAGTCTGTTATATGATAAGATGTGGAGCTCTTACCCTTGCACAAGAATAAAATTAAACTATTTGCACATTGCAGCAAGCTCAAGACCTAATGACTCATTAATGTTTATCTTTAAAAGAGTAGTGCACACGAGTGCTCTGCCTCCACATGTCTCCCTGGCCAAATAAGGCATTTATCAAATATTATATTGAGAGATTAGCTAATTTAATTTGCTCAAATCTCAATAATATGGTCTATTATTTGAAAGCAGGTGGAATCTTGACAGCCTTGCACAAAGTATGTTTAACTTATAGTCCACATCTTAATTAGCGCGATCAGAAACTTTGGTTAGTTCATGATGTGATCTATCAACTAAATATTTTATTAATTCTCAAGTGATTTTTCTGGAGTTTGTATTATGGGTAATGTAATATGTAAATAGGTAGTATTTGATATTTTGATAATCAAATCATGTAGATGGTGCTTGAGCAAACCGGTGCCTGTGTAGACAACCAAAGAGATTCAAAACAAGAATGAAAAAATTACTCGTGGGAAAACAATGTAAAGGCCAACCCGAGTATGCTTGTGAGAATTAAAGCAGATCAGGGGTAGATACATTTTAACTTTAAGTAGGCAAGCATGAGTGATCTTTAAAATTGTTTGGAATTAACATGCCTTACTAGGTAACCATAAAGAAAAAGAAAAAATTAAAATCTTTTGATTAAAATTGAGGGGATTGCTTTCTTGACTTCTTGCCAAGTTATACCTTCCTTGCACAATTACCGTACCACCCACTACTTCTGACACATTCCCTCTGCCGATGGGTTCTGCCATTGTATGTAGTGTATCCATTGCTTTTTGGTCCTTTGTTTTCCACCACCGGTAGGTTATGATCCCATCCACATTAATGCATGGCGGGTTCTTTAGTCAACCGACACATGCTTTTTCATCATTCTGGTCGAAGATTGTAGATATTTAAAATGTCTAAATGATTGATCCATTGACCCGGCCGGTCTTATAAGTTTGAAATGAAAATAATATGATGATTGGGCTTAATGATTTTCATAATTCAATAATAAAGGCCCGATAGAATAAAAAAAGAATAAGCCCGATATATTACGGCCCGAAAGAGATAAAATATCACGACCCGACATTTGCCCCTAGTTTTTTGTTGAGCAGAATGTTAAATAGAAAACTATAAACAATCCATGATATTTCTTGAGAATTAATAAATGACAAGATGTAATTAAAAAGCGTACCCATTTATCACTCACGAAATGAAATGAAAGGAAGTTAAGGGCCCAATTCGGAAAGACTACATCCATTAAGTACGGGACCCAAAAGCCGGACGCTTCCCATTCAAATTCAAAATTATTACTAGCATTTAATGCACCCGTCTTGAACAACATGTGGCAAATCGGTATAAAGGATAACTTTAACAATTTTGGCAGTTTTACTGTTCATTTGAAATTGGCGCCTTAAAATTTACGATCTCTCTCTCTCTCTGCAAATCGTTACAAATGGCTTCTCAAAACCACGATCAAAGTTCTCCCGTACTTGTAACACCCATCAACGTGGTTCCACCAAACCCAATCTTCGTGAGGGGACTTGATGCGAATCCCAAGCGAAAACCCGAAAACCCCTCGGACTATTATAGAGAGTGCAGGCGATTCTCGCGTGCGATACTCCTTATCATAAGCGAAAATTTGAGGCGAAGAGGTTCGAACTTCGGTTCCACATCCCGATACTCATCTTTGTCGAGGTACCTCGTTACGGAGAGAAGATGTATCAACGGCTGAAGGATGGGCGGTAGTTCGGTGACTTTCTTTGGAGAAGGGGTTCGTTTCCCTCTTCACGTCTTCATAGTGACCCTCTTTGGGGTTTTTGGGTGTAGGATTTTCCTGGCGGTGCGAACTCCTACATCCACATTAAGCCTTTCGTGGCCTACGCCCATGAATTGGGCGTCGAGCCCTCCTTGGACTTCTTCTTCACTTGTCTACAAGATAGTTCAATCCGAGGAGAAGGGGTTGAGGCCCTCGACAAACATTCTCCGAAGTCGGAGAAAAATTTGTGAGACGTTCATTTGGTGAACACCCTTGAAGCAATAGGGGATGGCACGAGAAATGGTTCTTCGTCGAAGGCCACGAAATCTCTTCTCTTCCGAATTGGGCAAGCGAAAAAAATATCTGCGACTTGGAGATGTTTACGAAGAGCGAAAGTGGAGATGATGGAGCTATTTGACAACTTCCCAAGGAGGAGGGTGGAAATACGGACTCCTCTCGAAGCGAGCATGGTTATATGACCGTAAGCGTAAGTACCGACTTATTTCATATATATGTATATTTTTGAAAATATTCCATAAAATATAATTATAACACGGAATTGTTTGATTTATGCGATATCTTTGATCGAATGAGAGCTCTGTAGAAATAAAGGAACTTGAAGATTTCTTATGCAGGAAGTCTTGAAGCAATTGAGGCTACACCCACCGGAAGCTACCCAAAGTATATCGACACGAGAAATTCATACGGATGAATTTCAAGCGAGAGAAACAGAGGTAGAAGGTTCTCATACGAAGAGACCCTTCACCCTCGACAAAGAGGAGAGCTACCCGAAAAACCAAGGTCGATCCCTCTAGTAAATCCTCCGAACCCACACGAAAGCAGAACCAACCCCAAAACCATTCCTCGATCGGTGGCTTACTTGATCGTCTGATCGAAGGAGTATACTTAGGACCAAAAACTAAAACAAAAATAACCCCATTAACCGCCAAGAGCTCGGGGTTCCTCGGTCTTGGTTATTCCTCCTTCGTGCCCCCTGGCAGAAATCTGGATCGAAGAGGATGGTGACCCGGGACGAAGGATTAGGCGTTATCCGGAAGAGAAGCGTACCCACGAGAGTCATCAAGTTACGCATCCGCTTGACACCCAAAGAACCTACTTGAAACAAATCTCCGTAATCGAAACCATTCACGCGGACCTACACCTCTGAGCATTACTCTTTCCCACGAAAGTGAGACCCTCTCCCGAGCGGCTGGTCCTTGGTCGAGGTTATCATCTCCAGGTTGTGGGATCTCCGACTTTATGGCCCGGAGTTCAGCGCCAACTTTCCTTTCGACCTCTTTGGAGCTTTAGTTCGACACCTTTGCGACCACCAGATTCGGTGATCACACGGACGGAAATCTTCTCGGCACGGGTATGAGTTATTTGGCGAGGTAAATAACAATCACTCCTTCCTCTACATTTCTATTTTCCTTGAGCATTTTATCGTTTAACTTGATTGTCTTGAAAATATGCGGGGCTAATCTTTGTCTTGGACGATTAAATCAAGACACACATAAATGGAGAGGCGGGAAGATTTCATGCGCGAAGATAAAACATCTTGAAATCGACCTTGGATCGAGAAAGAGCTTTGGTCGAAGAAGATGCTTTTCATACCATCAATGGTCTTGAAATAGAATTGGATCGGGCCAAGATGGATTTGAAGACATCGATGACGAACTAAGAACTCTGAGAGATGAGTTGGCTACGTCAAAACCCGACCCAACAAAATCGACCAACTTTGAATCTTTGGCTTGGTTGAAGAGAACTTATTTACGAAGGCGAAAAATGAGGAGTTCTCTTGACCAACCAAGCCTAGTCCTACAACTTGGTGAAGGTGCGAGGCGAAAATTCGGGATGAAGCTCGAAGCGTAAGGCCAAGCGTCACAAAACTTCGCCGTAAGATAAAGGACCTTGAGGGGCGAGGCCTGATTACGGTGAAAGAGCTTGAGGCGATTGAGGAGATATAGGGACTCGGATGAAATTAATGTCGAGATCATGAAGGTCTATTCGGAGGATATGAGGGAATATGTCGGGAGCGAGGAAAGAAAAGCTATCAATTTGCTTTCGATTGGACCCGACCTTTGCTTTCAATTCAGATGATGAAAGCGATGCTGAATATATATCATGTTTTGATTCTATGTAAATATTTAACTTTTTATGTTCATGTAATTAATCGACTTAAATGAAATGAACATTTTATGCTTATTGATAAATCTTTAAGCATCTTGAATATAACTTACATCGTCGGTTTCTTGTCGATAATTTAGTATCGATAAGATGAACTAATGAATTAGATATGGCATATAACGATTAACTCATACAATGAAGTGAATTGAATTTTACTGACGAGGATTGAGTTAAGCGAACTAATGAACCGAACTTCGACACTTAAACAAAATAAATAACTTATACTCATCCGGTATCGAAGAGTGAGATCAATCATCGTGAAGTAAATTTGGACGACAAGCAGATAAGTACCAAGATAAGTACCCAAGACTTACCACGATAAGATCGATTAATAACGACCATTGACTTACCACCTGACCATCGATAAGATCAATATAGGACCAAAAGGACACGGGCTACCATCGAATGGCGGTGAGTCCTACCGTACCTCCTTACACCATAGTGACCATCGGACCAATAGTGACCATTGACTTACCACCATATAAGATCGATATAGGACCAAAAGGACACACAGGCTACCATCGAATGGCCAGCCGAGTCCTACCATACCTCCTTACACCATAGTGACCATCGGACCAATAGTGACCATTGACTTACCACCACGATAAGATCAATATAGGACCAAAGAGGACACACAGGGGCTACCATCGAATGGCGGTGAGTCCTACCATACCTCCTTACACCATAGTGACCATCGGACCAATAGTGACCATTGACTTACCACCACGATAAGATCAATATAGGACCAAAAGGACACAGGGGCTACCATCGAATGGCCGGTGAGTCCTACCGTACCTCCTTGCACCATAGTGACCATCGGACCAATAAGACCGGTGATAATTTGTGAAAAAGTGATCTTTTATTGATATCAAACGGTTGTGTCTGGACTTAGATAAAAA
Source organism: Panax quinquefolius (assembly GCA_020205615.1). Lineage (NCBI taxonomy): Eukaryota > Viridiplantae > Streptophyta > Magnoliopsida > Apiales > Araliaceae > Panax > Panax quinquefolius. The sequence continues at coordinate 138,812,303 of CM035162.1, read as the reverse complement.
GACTTAAACTTCATTGAAAATACTTAGAAGCACTGCCCGCGTACCAAGTATTCTTGATCTCGGGCCGTCGAAGTGCCTTTAATCGATAAGTACACGGCTTTGGTACTTGATCACTTCATATATAGCCCTTCCCGATTCGGCGTTAGCTTTCCGTGTTTTTTGAGGTGTAGAAGCTTGACTTCTCTCGAACGAAGTCTCCCACCGAATCTCTGAAGTTTAGCGCCACTTGTTATAATGTTTGGCCACTCTTCGTTGATAAGCGACCAATTTGATTAAAGCTCCTCTCGACTTCGTCTAGCGGTCCAAGTTAGCCTTGATCCTTCATCATTGTAGATTTCTTTGAATTGACTTACGAAGACTTGGAGATCCGATTTTTGGGGACTAAGGCATCGATTACCATAGGCCAATCGGAAGCGAATCCCAGTAGTAGTCCTCGGCGTGATTCGATATGCCCACAACCGCATTCAACAATTCTTACGGCCATCTCCCTTAGCTTCATCCAATCTACGCTTTATTCCATTCGGACGTCACATTGGTCACCTCAACTTGCCCATTCGGTGTGGATGAGCCACGAAGTCTTCTTCTTGTCTTTGAATCCCTAAATCGTTCAAAAATTCTTCAAATTTTGAACCCACGAATGGCGTCCATTGTCAATATCAATACCTTAGGGATCCGGCGAAACACCACAGACTCTTTTAAAAACTTTAAGCACTCTGTTACATTATCGGCCAAAGTGGTTTAGCCTCTACCCACTTAGTCGTATAATCAATAGCAACTATGGCCATGAAAGCTAACGACCTTTAGCTTTAGGTAGCGGTCCCGATATATCCACCCCAGACGGTGAAGGGTATAGGAGATAGAATCGAGTATAACTCTTCCGGTGGTGATAATGAACCGGACTATTGGTGGCATTTTCACATTTCTTGGCGTACTCTGTAGCTTCTTTGAAAATTGTCGACCCGATAGTAACCTTGTCGATACTTTATGTGCGAAAGACTTGGCGACCATATGATCATATAAATCCTTTCATGAACTTCCGAAGAGCATACTCGACTTGGACGGAACCAAACATTTCAATAATGGTGAGGAAAATGCCAATCGATAAAGATCCCCATCAATAAAATTGAAATTAGTACTCTTGTACTTGATCTTCTTTACTGACATTTGATCCAGAAGGAAGGACGCCATCTGCGAATACTCGATGTGAGGGTCATCCAGCGGTTTGTTAACTCGATGCACATCAACATTTCATCTTTGAACACTTTCATTTCTTTGCAAAAATTTCCAAATACTGCCGATCCATGAAAGACATACGCATCCGTAGTGGCCAATTTTAAACAAAGCATCGGTGATGGGAATTGTCGTTTTCGCGCTCTATACTCTGAAAACTTCGTATGAAGCAAAAAATTGAAGTTGGTTTCTTAACTCACGCGGATATTTGATCATTCGGGTCCCTCGAGCTTCATAATCTCCCGGCAATTTGTTTAACGACCAATGAGAATCACTATAGATAATCAAGCTGTTGGACTTGAGACTTTTCGCTTGTCGGACACTTTCTAACAACTTTGCTTACGTACTCGGCCTCATTATTCGTTGCTTTAAACCCGAATCGATGGCTTCTTTGAACCTTAAATCCTCAGGACTTATTAGAATAATTCTGCTCCACTATGATCGTTGTAGAGGATCCATCTGCATCTGGCGTCCACGCCTTGACCTGTTTGAATAACGGCCCTTTGCTTTCGTCGGAAGATTGACTTAGGTAACCGCGCATCGACCGGTGAAAGAGCATTCTACCATGAAGTCGACAGGGCTTGGCCTTTAATGGCGATTCGGGGATGATACTCGATAAAAAGCGGGACAACTCCATAGTCCATCTTTGCTTAGTCTGCAGGACCTCGGCTTGCCCATCACTTTCTTGATGGGCGATCCGTGTGAGCGACCGAGTCGACCTTGAAAATCTTGCGAAGCTTTCTACTAGCAATTATTAAAGCAAAGGCAAATTTCTCAATGTTAGGATACTGGTTTGACATCTCGTGGGGCGTGGTGGCGTAATAGGCCGGATGTTGCTTCCCACTGATCTCCCGAATCAAAAGCTGCTCCAAGCTGCTTTAAAGCGGCGCGGTACAAATATAAAGTTTCTGCTTGGGGCGGGTTTGACCATAAAGGCCCAGAAAACGAATCGTCTTTATACTTTGGAAAGCGTCTTCACGCGGAAGTCGATGGAATGTCTTCGCATTCTTGGTCCCTTGATGTGTCGAAGAAAGGAAGACATCTCTCTGCGGATCTGGCGGCGAACCTCCTTAAAGCCGCAATCCTACCGGTCGGACCTGAGCGTCCTTGAGCAGTGAGGAGTTTTCATGTCGAGGATGGCTGAATCTTCTCGGATTGGCTTGATGCCCTTTGGTGACGGATAACCCGAAATTTTCCGGCACCAAAGTAGAAAGTACATTTGGTGGGATTAAATCGCGATTGTCGATGGCGAATAGTTTGAAAGCACTCCTCTAGATCGTCCAAATGTTTACGAATTTGCATACTCTTCACAATCATATCATCTACATAAACCTCCATGTTCCTCCCAATTTGTCTATCGAATATAAAGTTCATCATCCTCGATAGGTAGCTCCGGCATTAATGAGGCCAAAAGTCATTTTTTGTATCATACACCGAGCGGTGTGTAATAATATTTGTTTTGGAATGTCTTCTTTGCACATGGATATTTGATGATAACTTTGAAAAGCATCCATAAAACTTAATAATCATACCCAAAGTGGCATCGATGAAATTTGATCGATGTGGGGCGGAAGGATAAAGTCCTTGAACGAGGCTTTGTTGAGGTCGGTGTAGTCGATGCAAACCCGCCACTTTCCATTATGTACGCACCAATACTACATTTCTTCCATTAGGGTAATCAATCTACGTAGTAGATGAAGTCGGCTGACCCGACAATTTTGCAACCTCTTCGCCGATGATCTTTTGGCGTTCTGGAGCAAATATCCGCCTCTTCTCGTGAGCACTGGCTTCTTGAAGGATCTATCTCCGATTTATGCTCGGCAACCTTCCGAGTAACTCGGGCATGTCTTGTGGTTCCCATGCAAAAATATCGACATAGCATCGTAAAAGTTCCATAAGATTAAATCAGAAGAGGTTACGGTAAACCCGAACCAATCCTCACTGTTTATCCAAACTTTAGGCGACCAATTCAATCTCCTCCGTCCCCCAGTGAAGAACTACGAGGTTTACGAGCTACTCTCTCGGTGAAGGTTTCAATTTCAATTGCCATCATCTTTCTTTGTTCTTGACCCCATTCCGGATGAAATAGCGAAATTAGATAACATCTCGGGCGGATCCAGTCACCCATCCCTCTCTACTCCATGTCTTTGTGGGGAACTTGATTTTGAAATGTGGGATGGAAATTCTGACTGAAGAAATTTGTCAGCGTAGGTCTTCCCAAAATGGCGTTGTATCTTAGAATCCACATACACAACATAAAATTTACAAGTTATCTCCACTTGTTGAGGTAGCGTCTTAGAAGATGACGGGGAAGTTCAATAGTGCACCGCCACTTTGGTTGGATCGTTCTTAGAAACCATATAGAGGAGCCTCTGTCAGGCCTCCATTTTGTGCTCATCGAGATGCATTCTCACGATAAGCATGGGCATAAAGAATGTCCACCAGAAGATCCGTTGTCTATCATCATGCGTTTCACATCCATTGAGCCCACTTGTCTTTGTGATCACAATGCTCCTTCATGCGGTTCATGGGCTCAGAAGGATAATCCGCATCCGTAAATGAAATAACGGTTCACAGGAATGGCTGTCGACCTTCAAAGTAGTATCATTCTTGACATAAGCGAATCAAGATAAGACCTCCTCTTCTTCCCTACTAATTTCCCAGCGGACCCACCGGTTATTACATCAACGACTTGCCTTGGCGGTGGTGGAGCATTTTGAAACGGTGATTACTTGAAGCTGTTTGAGCAGTGCGATTGATAACCTGCTTGATTTTGGCGGTCTTTCTCGACCACATATTGAATCGATGAAGCCACTTTTAATCTTGTTTTCTACAAAATCCTTTAAATTACAACATTCATTAGTGTATAAGTGACCGGCGACTTGATGATAACCACAATATTCTGAGGGTTGCCATGTCCGTTTTGTAATTATCACGAGGTGGTTCAAAGAAAATTTGGTTTGGATCGATCCAAAATTATCGACCTCTCTCGTATTCAAGCTGGGTGTAAATCTTATTAACCTTGGGGTAGGAGCAGTGCCTGCATTCTTTGCGCCTTATGCCACGAGTTATTATACTTCTTGAACTACCTTACGCCCTTTGGTTGTATCCTCCCCTCTTCTACGATCAACATCGGTCTTGGGAACCTCTACCTCCTTTAATTGGCTCGAAGAAGGGTTCTTGAATTTGTTCATAGCCTCTTCCACAACAATATAGCCCTACTGCCTTGTCGAAGGCTTCTGCTTTGAAACTCTTGGGATGGTGAAACATCAATTTCTTTACCAATTTCTCCGATTTAACGAGATCCGGCCCATTACGGAATAATCCAACGACTTGGAGATCATTAAGATCGGACACTGTCCGAGCCGCTTCCTAAACCTCTTTACATATTGGCACAAAGATTCATTGGTGAGCTACTGGGACTTGTCTTTAAAGAGCACATAAACTTTCCCCTTCTTGATTTACTCCAAAAGCGGGCATGGAACTTATCACAAAGTTCGGTCCACGAGGAGATAGAATCCGATGGTAAAGTCCCCATCCATTATCGGCGTCTTTTCTCAAAGTAGTGACAAAAGTGTGACATTTAGCGACATCGGTAAAATCGTAGTAATCCATCGATCGATTGAAGCGCTTGACTATGGTCATAAGGATCTCGACCCATCATAGCTTTCCATGCGAGGTAACTTTTGGTAGCATCTGCTTTCTCCGGAGAATATCGGAGGAGGAAAGGGGGCGCCTTCTTACGAAAGTATCTTTCTGTTGTACCTCGGCCCGATTGTTTAGGAGTTCTTTCAACTCTCTTACGGAAAATCAACACCTTGGTTGTGATGAGATCTCCTTTTCTGGCGACCTTTGGGTTTTGGAATGGATCGACCCTTCCTGCCGATCTTACTACCACTTACGGGACTTCTTGATTTACTAGGTCGTAAAATTTCATCCTCGTGATGAGAAACGATTGTGGCGGTATTCTCCCTTGGGTTTCGACATAATTTCTCTCGACACCTTCTTCGTCTTTCATCATTGTGATGAATTGATCTAACGATTGTCGATTGCCTTCTTGGTAGAAGGCGTTCTGCTCTCGATTTCCTCTACTACGAGAATGATCCACAGACACGTCGTATAGAATGTTAGGCTCCTTACCCTTCAAGCCGGGGTACTTCCTTATACTACTTTGTCCTTGGAATGAATATGGCTAGATGCTTCGTCTCTCGACTCATTCACCCGAAGCATTTGTTCGGCTATATCTTCCCTCTGTCTTATGAGAACCTCAAAGCCTTATCCGCTTCGTCCGCCGTCCTCGCCACTTGGTAGCTCGGTTTTCTTGACCACTTGACGATGAGTCTGGTTGGCGAACCGCTTCCCCGTTCCGGATTGGGATCACGCCCCTTATCGGCGTTGAAGACTAACTTCCGTCTGGCTCCACCGTGGATCTTGGACGAAGTTCTTACGAATTGTTCTTAGAAGCCGTGCTCTCACGAGCACTTTTAGTAGGACCAGCGATCCTTTCTTTGAAATACGAGGCGATGATGAACTAACGACCATCGCTTTTTGCCCTTCCGGTGTTCCATCTCTACTCCTCATCATCTTTGAAGCAAGTTTAAACAATTGTGATTGAAAGAGCCCTCCTTACTAGCGCTTGATGTTAGCGCCAAGATCTTTCGTCACGTCCCGTCACCTAAAAGCGTCCACGATCACGCAGCGTAAACCTGATAAACACCACAAGCTTGGCGATTACGGTTCCGTCGGGGATAGCTTCGGCGTGAGAATCGGTATGTGAATTCACAGGGTTTATCGAAAGCGGAGGCTATATCGCTTAGTATATTGATATCGAGATAATTATATTTCTCTATGAATATCGATTATAATTGAAGAAGTGTGTGAGAACATACCTCCGGTGGTGGAGACTTCTTGCAATTACAGTATACCCTCCTTTTCACGAATTGCTTTTTGGTCACCACCTTTACGCTACGACCACATTCCCTACTGCAACCGATGGGTTCTGCCATTGTATGTAAATGTGTCCATCCATTGCTTTTTGAAATGAAAATAATATGTCCTTTTCATTTTAATAAAGGTAGAATAGGTTATGATCCATCATCCAACAATTACCATTAATTTCGGCATAATTTACTAAAGGCGGTTCTTTGATTCAAACACTTGAACTTGCACTTATAGCAATTAAAGCAGTTTATGCATGTTTTTAATTGATCATTCTGGTCGAAAAGATTGTAGATATTTAAAATGTATAACTAAATGAAAATTGATCCTGATTGATCGTGGAAAACTAATGGTTGGGTACATTCAAAAGAGACACTCGGTCTTTATAAGTTTGAAATGAAAATAATATGATGATTAAACCAGTTTGTTGATCTTCTTTCTCGAGACCATATAAGCACCAACTTCATGTGCCAGAGCAGTTTCACTTCTTTTTCTTCGAAGAGATGATTGAAGATCTTGGACAGATTCCCTTGCATTCAACAAAACATCCCTAGCAGTAGCACAAACATCCAACAACATGAGAGAAGCTTCTAGAATCTCATCTGATCCAGAGTTTTTGTGGGAGAGAGCTCTTTGGAATGATTGCAGATGAATCAATTCATTTACGCGTTCATGCAAATCTTTAAGGCTACCCAAGTTGTTAAATATTGTAGAGGCTGAGCAGGAAGTGTATTCAGAGGCCTTTAACCTGCACAAATGATCCTCTACACTAGTGGTTAGAGGATGAGATCTGGATGGAAAACTGTTTGATCGAGAATGGAAAGTTGTTTTAGGAACTGCAATAGAATCAACCATTTTTGTTTGGAAGAAAAGAGTCTAGGACTTGATTATCAAAGTTTAAGTCTTGTGGAAGCTGTTGGAACTATCCCTTTGGCACCAGCAATATATATAGAGAAGTGAAGGAAACACAAGGAATATCATCCACCTCAAATGTCTCGACATTGCTGGAATTTGAAATAGTTGCACGAGTTTCCTGCCACCGTGATTATGAGACAAGAGTGCGACCAGATTTGAATATTTCATGTGAGCCAACATTTGAAGCTGAGAATGTGGATCTTTGATACCTAATAATGTGCAGTAATTGAAGTTGAAACAAGTGAAACCACCCTTCAAGAACATTATATTACTGTTTGTTGTCCCTTCTTTTGTGAATTTGATGAGTTCATTATGTTAAAGCCTGTGCTTTATAAGAACAACCCTTTATCGTAACCGGTAACCGGTATTCTGATGTCGGCCGAGATAGCGATTATCTTGTGGGCTAGGTAGCAAATAAATTCAGAGGAACAAGAGGTTCACCAAAACATAGAGAAATCTCTCTAATGTGTAAATTATATTTATCAAAATCAAAGTTATCTTCAATCCAACCCACAAGCCGGGTTTTATAGTTAATAAAATTTTCTCTCCAAGTCACTCTAGAATCTTCGAGACACAAAATCCTCCTAGAGGTACGGAAATAAAATCTTAACAAACTTCCTAAAACTACGAAAATAAAATCTTAACAAGTAACAATTTATTACTCCCTCCGTCCCAAATTAACTGATCAGTTTTGACTTTTTTAAGTCAAATTGACTATTTTTAGAATTAATAATTAAGCATATATAAATATATTTCTAAAATTATAAAAATTAGGATTAATAATAAATTATATATACTTTCTTTTGGTTATAATCTCTTCACCTATATTTTAGCAAAAATAGTAAAAAGATTAGTTTTAAAAATGGTCAATTTAACTATAAAAAGTCAAAACTGAGCAATTAATTTGGGACAGAGGGAGTATAAAATATTTACTACCTAATAATTACCATTATTGTAAAGAACTAAATAATAATAATAAAGTCAGTTCATCGACTTCCAAAGTCATGACACCATTCCCGATGAAGTTCGCCATATTCGAAGTCATAATGCCATCCGAAGTCGAACTCCCGACCCCGAAGTCAACCGATACCGTTGCGCTAATCTCTTAACTCATAGTCCTTTAGCGTCATCATCGTAATGTCTGACCATTCTGCATCTCTGATCCTCCTACATTATGTTCTTAGAGCCATAAGAGTATTTGCTTGCAATGGGACCCACTTACTATTCGAGGGATCATGTGAAAATATCAATTTTTATGTGAAAATATCAATTCTCCGTACCTTATCCTCCTATTTTATCTGGCTGTCATGTTTCTGACCTTCTATCGAGTATGGAATATAATACTAATGCACACGAGCTTGATTCCATGGTGGCTTACCTAGTTACTTTTACATTAAACTAAGTTGCTCAATATATATCCATGACATAGTCTGTTATATGATAAGATGTGGAGTTCTTACCCTTGCATGGTTGCACCAAAATAAAATTAAACTATTTGCACATTGCAGCAAGCTCAAGATCTGATGGGTCATTAATTTTATCATTAAAAGAAATTGTTGTGCACACGAGTGCTCTGCCTCAATGTCTCCCTGGCTATTTAATTTGCTCAAATCTCAATAATATGGTCTGTTAATTGAAAGCATGGAATCTTGACAGCCCAGCACAAATTATGTTCAACTTATAGTCCACATCTTAGGACGATCAAACACTTGGGTTATTTCATGATGTGATCTATGAACTAAATATTTTATTAATTTCATGTGTTTTTTTCTGGAGTTTGTGTTATGAGTAATGTAAATATGCAGTATTTGAAATTTTGATAATTAAATCATGTAAATGGTGGTTGTGTAGACAACCATAGAGATTCGAAACAAAAACAAAGAATTACTCTTGGGAAAACAATGTAAAGGCCAACCTGTATGCTTGTGAGAATCAAAGCAGATCAGGGAAAGATAGATTCTTTGTAGGCAAGCATGAGTGATCTTTAAAATTGTTGTTAGGTACCTATAAAAAATTAAAAAAGAAAAATTATCATCTCATAATCAAAATTGAGTGGATTGCTTTCTTTTAATTATAGTGTTACTTTCAACTTTCATAGATATCAGCTCGGACAAATCTAGCAAATCGTATTTGTAAAACTCCATTTGGACTTTGAAAAATAAAAGCTGCTAGAGAATTTAATATGATTAAAGTCGACCAATGAATTTTCAGCATAACTTAGTTAAGAAATTAAATCAGTTTATTCAAGATGGCCATGCGGTTTGATGACTTGATGTTAATTGAACACCTATTTTGATATGCCAAATAAAATTATGTAAAAGAGAAAGATATGTATAAAACTTTTGAATTCTGATGGTATAATTATTTTCAATCATTTACAGGAGTTTATGGGACAAAAGTGTATTGGGGTGATAACTGAGGTGACTATCACACGATCATGAAAGGCTAATGATTTAGTACATTTAAAAGAGAAACTCTGGTCTTTAGCAAACACCTGAAGATGGGTTCTAACCCCTCTTCAAGCTCTTGGATAGCACATTCTAATGTCTGCAACTGCTTCAGCACATTTGCCACAGCCACAATGTGGATTTCTTTGCAGGACTTTTGGATGGTTAAGGCATTCAATGCCTCGTCAATCTTCTTGACTTCATGGCCATTAGTTTCAACTTGTTTGTCAAAGGAAACACGTTTTGGTTGCACGAATTTGGAAACTAGTGACCATCCACTCTGCTTCGAGATTGCCTTAATCCCGGACACATGACACATTACTGACTTTAAGACTGAAGAACTGACAGTTTGTACTTCTCTTAGCATGTTTACAATGGCAACAAGATCACTATCTTCATCTGAGATTGGTAAGCTGCTACGCTTTTCAAAAGTCTTCAAACTTTTCATGCTCTTGGAAACCAGTTTGTTGATCTTCTTTCTCGAAACCATATAAGCACCAACTTCATGTGCCAGGGCGGTTGCACCTTCTTTTTCTTCGAAGAGATGATTGAAGCTCTTGGATAGATTCCCTTGTATTAAACAGAACATCCCTAGCAGTAGCACAAACATCCAACAACATGAGAGAAGCTTCTAGAATCTCCTCTGATCCAGACTTTTTGTAGGAGAGAGCTCTTTGGAATGATGGCAGATGAATCAATTCATATACGCGTTCATGCAAATCTTTGAGGCTACCCAAATTGTTGAATATTGTAGAGGCTGAGCAGGAAGCGGCTTCAGAGGCCTTTAACCTGCACAAATGATCCTCAACACAAGTAGTAAGAGGATGAGATCTGGACGGAAAACTGTTTGATCGAGAATGGAAAGTTGTTTTAGTAACTGCAATAGAATTAGGCCATTTTCTTTTGGAATTAAGAAAAAAAGTCTAGGACTTGATTATGGAAGTTTAAGCCTTGTGGAAGCTGTTGGAACTACCCCTTTGGCACCAGCGGTATATATAGAGAAGTAAAGGAAACATAAGCAATCTCATCCACCTCTTTATGTCTCGACATTGCTGGAATTTGAAATACTAGCACGAGTTTCCTGCCACGGCGAATATGAGACAAGAGAGTAACCAGATTTCAATATTTCATGTCAGCCAACATTTGAAGCTGTGAATGTGGATCTCTGGTACCTAATAATGTGCAATAATTGAAGTTCACACAAGTGAAACCGTCCTTGAAGTACATTATATTACTATTCGTTGTCCCTTCTTTTTTGTGAATTCGATGAGTTTACTATGTCAAAGCCCGTGCTTTATAAGAACAACCCTTCTATATAACTAGTTAGTATACATTCTTAGAGCGATAAAGAGTGTTAGCTAGCATATCATCTTTCGGAATTCTCATATTGGATATTTGGTTCCAATGGGAATTGAAATGGCTTCATTAACGTTAGTAAGATGAGAAGACCTGTATCTTGAGCTTGACCCTTTGCACCCAGCAGTTAAGTGTGCAGAAGTGTATTTTGGAGCTTGGATTCTTTGGAACTTGACAAATCCAGCAATTGCAAACAATTATCAGCATGCACATCCTTCTACTTCAGTTGTGGTAATATAGTACTTGAACATGTTAATAATTTATGATGTTTATGATATAGTTCCATAAATCCAAGAAATTAGTCTAGTGCTTTACAATCTATGCAAAGTTGTTTAAATGAATGAAAAGTGTTGTGGACAAGGAGAGACACCTATAAACCACCTGCTTGAACCTAGTTTATGAGCTCTTATGTTCCTCTCCTCAAACATAATGTATACTTCTTGCCTCTTGGAGAAGGGAAACTATGAGAAACTACCAAGGCACTAAAATTCAAAACATACCATAAAATAACTTGGAATTGATCTTTCTAAATAAAAAATTATTAATATTTTCACATGATCCATCTCGCGTGAATAATGAGTGGGTCTCACCTCCATGCGGGACAGACTCATATGAAAATATCATTTTAACATTTGAAAATATCAGTTTCCAATAACTTTATACCCTCTCCCTTCTAAACTATAATAAGAATTTAAAAAAAAATCAATTTTATTCAAAATATATGAGAAATTTGATTATTTTTTTTTAAATGTTATATCGAGTGTCTCATTTCTCGAGAATATAACTATGGAGGTTAAATTTTACATTTTTAATATAAGAAAATATGCAAAAATCACAAGTGAATGCTATTGTACCGTCCATTTTCTTTACTAAATATGAAAGGGATCTAAATGACATCTATTCAAACACTCTAAATGACATCTATTCAAACACGTAGATGTTATCCAAGCAACACCAAAAGTTATGGCTTGTGTTGAAGCTTGTAACACTAAATTGAATCTTTCCTTTCCCCAATCCAAACATATATAATAACTAGACCTCCACTCTAACAAAAATGCAGTTTTACTTTGTCCATTTTTCACCGACTCCAATTTTTCCACAACTACAGAAGAACTCTTAACTCAAAATCCATGGCTGCTTCCACCTCCAATCCCTCAATCTCCTCAAAATTCTTTGGTTCTCAGGTTTTACTTTCTCCTCCAACTCCCAAAACAACCAGATCTTTGCCTTCTCTGTCCAGAAAAAAGTTTCTGATAGCCCAATCAATTCTCAATAAACCCAGTTATCCTCATATCCTTAAAGATTTACCATCACAGGCCACTTTAGCTGCCTTGCTCTTCTCTTCAATTACACCACAAGCCTTGGCCATTAACGAATCCGTTCCACCACCAAACCCTCCTTCAACTTTAATTCAAGCGGAAGCCCCTTCAAATTCGTCACCATTTTCCCAAACCCTTTCTTTAACAGCGCCAAAACCCCAAAGTTCTGACCTCCCAGAGGGCAGTCAATGGAGATATAGTGAATTCTTGAACGCTGTGAAAAAGGGTAAAGTTGAGAGGGTTCGGTTCAATAAAGATGGAGGTGTTCTTCAGCTCACCGCCGTGGACGGCCGTAGAGCCAGCGTTGTTGTCCCAAATGACCCGGACCTTATCGACACTTTGGCCATGAATGGTGTTGATATTTCAGTCTCCGAGGGTGAATCGGGTAATGGGTTGTTTAGCTTTATTGGGAATTTGATATTTCCGTTTCTGGCTTTTGCTGGGCTTTTCTTTCTTTTCCAGCGAGCTCAGGGAGGTCCCGGTGGTCCTGGTGGGCTCGGTGGGCCCATGGATTTTGGCCGGTCAAAATCTAAGTTCCAGGAGGTTCCTGAAACCGGTATCACATTTGCTGATGTTGCCGGAGCTGATCAGGCTAAATTAGAACTACAAGAGGTTGTTGATTTTTTGAAAAACCCAGATAAATATACTGCCTTGGGAGCTAAAATTCCAAAAGGGTGTCTTTTGGTAGGTCCTCCCGGTACCGGGAAGACCCTTTTGGCTAGAGCAGTGGCCGGTGAGGCCGGAACGCCATTCTTTTCATGTGCTGCATCTGAGTTTGTGGAATTGTTTGTGGGTGTTGGCGCATCAAGAGTGAGGGATTTGTTTGAGAAGGCGAAAGCAAAAGCTCCTTGCATTGTGTTTATTGATGAGATTGATGCTGTGGGGAGGCAGAGAGGGGCAGGTATGGGAGGTGGGAATGATGAGAGAGAACAGACTATTAACCAGCTGTTAACAGAGATGGATGGATTTTCGGGTAATTCTGGGGTTATAGTGTTGGCTGCTACTAATAGGCCGGATGTTCTTGATTCGGCACTATTAAGGCCTGGAAGGTTTGATAGACAGGTTACGGTGGACAGGCCTGATGTTGCTGGTAGAGTGAAGATTCTTCAGGTTAGCTTGCTCTACTAATTTTTTTGTCATTTGTTTCTTTCTTTTTCTCCCTGCATGTAGTGTTACCTTTTGTTAATTGTAGTTTTTTGATGTTGAGACTAATGACTAGGATAGATAAAATTAGAAGAACCTCATTTACCAATTTTATGCTAACATGGTACAATTTTAGATATACAGGCTATGGCCATGAAACATGATTTTTGTTTGATGTATTACCAGAAGCAGTTGTAAGAGGCTTTATGGCTAAATTATGAACCTATTTTAGTTCAAGAGTACAAAGTTGGTTACATATTCTTAAGTACTACTGGTAGACATCATGTGATTTTCTAGTTAGTGTCTACTTAGAAGCAGTTTAGGTCAGATGGTTGACTCTAAAGTATGCAACAGGACATGATCACTTGTCAACTGTATTGGGAGTTTAAATGCTGCTTAAGCTACAACTTTTTTTATTATTATATGGCATCTATGTGATGCTAAATGTATGAGTCTGACCAGAAAGTAACTTTGCCATTGATATTCCTGTGTCTATCCAAGCTGGGCCTTGCTTCTGCATATATCGACTCCTGTGAACAGCATTAATAAATGCCAATGTGATAACTTAGTGTGCTTATGTTCACTTCTTTTTCCATTTTTATTTAGCCTTTCTTGTGTTATCATAGGTGCACTCTAGAGGAAAGGCACTGGCAAAGGATGTGGATTTTGAAAAGATTGCAAGGAGAACACCAGGCTTCACCGGAGCTGATTTGCAGAACCTGATGAATGAAGCAGCCATTCTTGCAGCCAGACGCGACCTAAAGGAAATTAGCAAAGATGAGATAGCCGATGCTCTTGAGAGGATAATTGCTGGGCCAGAGAAGAAAAATGCTGTTGTCTCAGAAGACAAAAAGAAATTGGTTGCTTACCATGGTTTGTAAAACGCATCATTTTAACAAGGTTTCTCTTCCTGATACATGTTCTCGTTGCCTTCTTAGCTATAATTGTGCATGTTTACCTCCACGTGCAGAGGCTGGGCATGCTTTAGTTGGCGCACTTATGCCTGAATATGATCCAGTAGCCAAGATATCCATCATTCCCCGTGGCCAAGCGGGTGGCCTTACCTTTTTCGCTCCATAGTGAAGAGAGGCTCGAATCTGGGCTTTATAGCAGAAGCTACCTGGAGAATCAGATGGCTGTTGCCCTTGGTGGAAGGTTAGTTGCACTACTTTTTGTTCATTTTAATAACCAGCAGGTGATTCCCGGATGCATATCATAAATTATCATGCTGCTTTTTATGTTTGCCACATGTATGAACTGAGGATAGAAACAGAATCATCAGTTAAAGCATGGTTTAGATGTTCCCACTTAACTTTCATCTTTTATGGCTTCTGATTCAAATGCTTTGCATTAATAATATTGGGAAATATCGAATGGAATTGGATTGGATGTTGGTGTGCTATGTTTCTGTCAGTCCCTAGTAGTCTCCAACTTGCACATGGTACATATTCCTGAAAATGTTTGTGTAGTCAGATTACTGAAAAAATTGTTCTCAACCTTCTCACCATGACAGGGTTGCGGAAGAGGTTATTTTTGGCCAAGAGAATGTGACGACAGGGGCATCAAATGATTTTATGCAAGTGTCACGTGTAGCAAGGCAGATGGTTGAGAGATTTGGGTTCAGCAAAAAAATCGGGCAAGTTGCCGTTGGTGGACCTGGCGGAAATCCCTTCTTAGGTCAACAGGTAAGACTGTCACAGGATATAGGGATTACTCAAATATTTTGATACAACACTTGCTTGATCTCACCTAGTGAACCTGGATCAGTTCCTTTGCATGGTTACCATTCTGATTGATATTAAATTGCAGATGTCATCACAAAAAGATTACTCTATGGCAACTGCTGATGTGGTGGATTCAGAGGTGAGGGAGCTGGTAGAGAAGGCATACGCAAGGGCCACAGAGATCATCACGACCCACATTGACATCCTACATAAGCTTGCTCAACTCCTCATAGAGAAGGAAAGTGTTGATGGGGAAGAATTCATGAGCCTTTTCATTGATGGCAAGGCTGAGCTATTTATTGCCTAAATTTTGCTGTCTTATTATGCCTAACACTGTTGTATTATAAGTTTCATATACGTATGTTAATACATTGTATGCATACATCATAAAACTATTGATTAATCAACAAATTAGCGTATGTACGTATGTTATTACTTTTAGAAGTATACATAAAATAAAAATATTTTTATAATATTTAATTCTTTTTTTGCATTTCTAGAACAAAGTATATATTAATTGTACATTGACTGGTGCATTTCTTTACTACAACAAATTGATTGATTGTAGAAAAACAAATCCTCCATTTCGACTCCCTTGAAACTTAAATCATCACATGTAACATATCTAAAAAAGAAAGAAAAAAGAAATTGATTATTTAATAAATTTAGTAAAAGAAACAGGTGGCATTACTGTTAACATGTGCAACAAATACATCTCTCTTTCTATGGTACATCTTTGAAAGACCACCAAACTACTCCCATATTAATATTAATTATACATTGACTACTACATTTCTTGACTACAACAAATTGACTATGATTGGGAAAAGAAAAGAAAAAAAAATACAAATCCACCATAAGATGCCCATGGATCATCTTCTTTGCCTTTTTTCTTCTAGTGTAGCAGCCTCATTCAACATGTCAACTGCATCCTTGTGCATGTCCAGTTTGGCAAGGGCAACTGCCTGCATATAAAATGCCGTAGACCAATCTGGGTAGACACATTGTGCTTGCATTGCATCACGGAGTGCTGCATCAGGTTGATCGCAAAGTAGATGGCAAAGACTCCTTCGCGCATAAACAGTTGGTGATACCATGGTTCCCACGTCAATGAACTGGGAATGGAAACAAAATCATATCAATGATTCAATATAGATTTGATAATGCAGTAAGCCAGTAACATTTATCCTTTCTACTCTTCTATCCATCCATCCAATGTAATACTTGTATGATGAGAGAACAAATCTCCATGATTGCAGATGCAATGGACCAAGATGGTAAGTATAATAAGCGACTCTGGGACAAGCACCTACTGCCACAGGAAACTGAAAGAGTGGAACTTTGGGACAGGCAACGGGCACTATATGTACTGGGACAGACAATATGTACTGCCTCATGCAGACAACAGAGAGGTGTATAATTAATCACCGGTGTGAAAGGAAAATTTAGATGTGCCATCTTACAATAGAAGACAACTGGAAGATCCATCCAAGTTTGACTAGCCAACATTAAAACCTGGGATCAAGGGGTTTTGGTTCTTTTT
Source organism: Panax quinquefolius (assembly GCA_020205615.1). Lineage (NCBI taxonomy): Eukaryota > Viridiplantae > Streptophyta > Magnoliopsida > Apiales > Araliaceae > Panax > Panax quinquefolius. The sequence goes on along the minus strand of CM035162.1, from coordinate 138,795,688 downwards.
TTGGGAAAAGATATACCCAGTGAGCTCCTCAAGATTTTTGGAAATATATTCAACTTTTACACCCTTCCTACTCTTTTCTTAAATTGAATGCAATCCCATTTGGGGCATCGGAATCATGAAAGGGGAGTATTTTTTGGGTAGCTACATTGGGGATGGTTCTGATGGACACTGGAAGGCCATATGCAGCCAAAGAAAAGTTGTACTAATAAGCAATACAGCTCTAGCATATTACGGGTGATTTCAGTATAATAATATTCCTGTCTAAGAGAAGGGGGTGTATTAGGGCCAGGATATGGGAGATTCTCTTATTTCATTGATGCTTAATATCTCTATGGACATTATTTCCCAATCCATTCAACAAAAATGAAATCCATACCTGAGAATAACAATCAATGGCAGTTTTGAAATCTTTGTCTCTGAATGCCAAGTCCCCGCGCTTCCTTGCCTCCAACATATCCCTCATTTGTTGGGTCCACTCTTGGAAGGATAACTGAAAATATAGATTTGCATGTAAATACTTAACCACAAATTTGAAAAAGAGGAACTTGCAAGTCGCAACCAATATCAATTCAAATCAATTACCTCATTTGTTCCTTCATCATCTTTATAGTGTGTCGTCACCAAAATCTGATGGATCGCTGTGAGGTCCATTCGTGAACAGGCATCACCCATTGGAGATAGCGGGTGTTGCGGAGTAGGAGGTGCTTCCTCGTGTTTTGGAATTCCCAACATAACATAAGATGGAACCTGTAAAAAAATAAAATTTGTTGTCTTAATGTGGTTAATAATGCAAACCCAGTCTTTTTATGACCCCCAACTACCACCAAGCAACCAGCAACATTATACATACTTGTGATGTGATAAATTATATATTGCTAATTCATTTTCTCATCTATTTATTTTCAGTCCCCTTGTCTATCGCTATCGCCCTATTATTTTGACAGCATAAAATTAACTAACATAAAATAGCTAAGAAAACTCTTCTAAGTGAAACAGAACAAGTTTCAACACAAAAGCAAGGAGTATAGAAGCAGAACATGCAACTGGAAGATAAGATCAAGGAAAAAAGTCCACCACAGCTGACCATAAATAGAATCAGAATATACAAGAAAACATACAGTTATCATAAACAAAAGCAATGAAGAAAGGAGCAGAGTGCAAGTTAATGCAGGGTTACGAAGCAAAAGAAGTCCACCAAAACAAGCACATTTATAAAGGAACAAAAAGAAGAAACAAAAACCTTTTACAATGATTCACATGGATTAAAAGCAGAGGAAAGAAGTAAATATGATTACTGACATCAGGTTTATTTTGCAGCGGCGCAAGTGTTTCAGAAAGATCTTTGGTATTTGGCCGCTCCCTAGGTTCATATTGCAAGCATTTTGATGCAAGTTCGAAGACTACAGTTGCCTCTTCAGTTGAAAAGTTCCCCTCCAAATGTGAGTCCATTAACAAAAGAATGTTTTTACCCCGTATCATATCAAGGGCCTGTATGAGCACAATCACAAGTCAAACAAAGTTTATAAACCCATTTTTCTACAATCACCAAAACTTATCACAACTATGGTGATGTATTTTATAATGCAATTCCCACTATTTCTCCATTTTGGGGGAACAAAAACAGCTTATCCTATCTGAATCAACAAATCAACTGCACCATTTTTATTGAGACAAAATTATAAAATACAACTGAAGATAAGACGGATTCAAGTTGTCCAACCTAAATATATGGCTGATGTAGATCGCTGAAGTACAGCCAAACTTGACAGATCGTGTTAAAGAATAATAACGCAAGGAAAACAATAGCACAAGACACAAAATTTACGTGGTTCACTCGTACACGGTCGGCGGCAGTCAATTTCACTATGTTTAAAATTTTCGTTACAGGATCCCCTCCTTACACAACAAAATATAAGAAACCCTAATTCAACCCAAAAGTACCGCTCCAGAAACAGACCCAATTACCTTTTGGGTAGCTTTAAAATCAGCTCTGAATTAAAGCTCGGATCAGACTTCACCAATAACGCAAAGATCACAAGTCACAATTCCATTTGATCATATACCTCAAAATGACCTTATTGATGATATACACCAGGTTAACAATGTTCTCAAAAAGTGCGCATACACAAAATATGCACACAAAACTGTGGCAAGGAATATAGGAGAGGGGTTCAAATAACACACCAATGCACTCGTATAGAATCTAGCCATCCATTTAAAGTAGGATACAAAAGTTACAATAACAGTATAAGACTATCAATTATAAAGCATGTAAACATGAGGGTGTACCTCGTTTTTTCCACTTTGTCTTCTAGAAATAATATGCTACATATCATCCAATTTACACTTGATTTTCCAAAATTTATTTCCTTTTTTCACTTCCTAACACACTTTTTTTTGTGACAATAGAACCCGCAGCTACCACTCTTCAGGAGTGCACGGCCAACCACCGGGTGCACACAATATCTCACAAAGCACACACACCGAGTATGCCCGTAGTAATCTATTTTTGGGGATTATTTGCGTTTTGTGAAGTATTGAATTTATGGCCTGTCTTTTCATGCACTTGTTACTAGGCTCATCAACACTTACCTAACTCCTCAGGTTACCCTTCCTAACATTATAAAACAGCATTTTCTTTCTTTCACGGGCAGATCATGATTATCATGTTTGTTTTTCTTCTCTCACAAAACTCTCAAAAACTGAAATGGTGATCACATTCTCTTTCTTCGTCTCTAAGACTCTTAGAGGTTCGTGTACAGACATAAATTATAGAATGAATGGATACATGTTTGTCACAGTTCAACCTAGGACCAGCAGTTGACACATTGGACCCAAGACTCTTGCAGGTTGCTACACTTTTTTTCCTCAAAAATATGCAGCCGATCAAATAAAGAAATGCAAAATTTCTTGTACTGAAAAAGATGGAAATGTAACAATGCATAAACTTACATGACTTGGAGGGATATGTTTCCCACTGAGAAGGTCCAACAGGACAGTCCCAAAGCTAAAGATAACACTTTCTGGAGTGACCCTCCCTAAAAGAGACATAGAAAATTGTTACTGAAACATATTAGCAATAAAAAAATTATAAAAAAGATTACCATACAGGCTAAGAACAACTCCATGCACTGTCAGCCAATTAAGCGGTTATCATTCTTACTAAGCCACGACCTCAAATCTTTTTCCCAAGAAGTACTTTACTTTATAAGGTTTTTGTTTAGTTTTTTCTTCTTTTTTTTAAGGGGTGTGGGTAGTACATTACTTTATAAGTTAACAATTGCCACAGAAGACAACCCTCTATAATTCTAATATTAAAAACATCTTACAAACTTCTTCTCTGTTTTTTTTGCAAGTCCAAACATATTAAAAACTTATGTCATGCTGTTGTTTTAGTCACTAACCATTGCCCCAATATTTGTGCAACCACATTGCCACAGCAACAACCCTCTAATGGTTCTAAATTCTAATATTAAAAAATCTTACGAACATTCATTTTTTTATTTTTATTTTTAGACGAGTCCAAACATATTAAAAATTTGTGTCATGCTGCTGTTTTAGTCACTAACTATTGCCCCAATATTTGCGCAACCACAGTGCCTTTAGTACTTAAAACCACATACTAATAAAAATGGAAGTCGATGAACCGTATTTAAAAATTTCCAACCCCATGTACCCATTGCTTAGCAAGACAAACAAATGAGATCGATAAGATCAGACAAAGGATAAATATATTCATAACTTCAACTAATTTTGTGCAAGTTCAACGGAGAAAACTGGAAACTAAAAAGATAGGTGGTCATGTAAACCAGTCATGCAACTCTTTCCCCGCATAGTAAATGTATATATAGATAGCTGAAACAAGCATCCACAGTTGATAAACAGATAAGAGGTTATTGATATATCTTATTTGTTATATCTTCAAAACTAAAGGTGCAAGGAATGTGGCACAATCTATGAAGATAAACTACAAATTGTCATACATCATAATCATATATCTAGATTCTAGATATGCACTCTTACACCTTAGCATAACTCTAGAGTCCAACCTGCTTAGAGCTCTCATTGATCAGATATTGGAGTCATCATTTAACTAAATCAATAATGCAGATTTCCATTGCAACAATAAAGCCCTATTACATGGCCCAAGATCATTCTGACTTTCCAAGGTTTAATTTGTTTTGAGTTCACATAAGGAAATCAAGCTGTAATTCTGTCTTCACTAGAGTTGCAAGTTATAATATCCATATTGGTACTATCACCCAAAACTCAGTCATATCTTTCCTTAGTAATGACGAGGAAACCTTAACCTCAATTTTTTCTTAGAATATATCTATCTAGTGTTAGGATTTTCCTAGTAGCAACATAGTCTATCCAATTTATCTAACATCGGATATAACTGAAACACCAAATATGTTGCCTTATTCTTACTATTCTTTCATGATTCTGTATATAAGAATGCTTACTACGAATGATTCTGCATATTAGAACATAGACCGTGGATAATAGAATCAAAGATTCAAAAGAATCATACTACTACTGCATAACAACCCAAAAAAAATGGGTACTTTAGCATATCAGAATATTAAAAAAAACAAGAGCTGTTACCATTTCTTAAATACTCAGGAGGTGTATAAGCAAGGTTTGTGCTATAACTTTTCCCATCCCTGCTATTTTTCATGAACCCAAAACATGAAAGTCGTGAATCACCATTCTGCCAAAACCATCCACAATAGGTCATCCAGATGATATTGTCTCACTGCAACTATCATGTTTTACAGATAATAAAACTACTTAAAAGAAATACAAAATATTTGAAGGAGATTCATTACAACACCTCATCAAAGAGAACCCTGTATGCATTTAAGTCATGGTACAGAGGCCGTCCTTCAGCACCACAATAATCCAATGCTTCAGCAATATATAAAGCAACTCTTAAACGCATGGCCCACTCGATAGTTTGATTCTCCCCTATGAAAGATGTATAAAGTTAGTACAATATTCAAGACACCGATGTTAAGGAATCATATTTACACTACTGCTATATTTATTTCGAGGGATTACTTCGGAAGATTGGATCGTAATCTATAATGCCCTATGTTGGCATCAAAAAAAAACTCTCAGGACTCTAATCCGGGACTGCATAGTTCCCCAAAAAGAGGTAGTATCCAATACGACCTCCCATAGTTATACTACAATCCCCTCATTATAGACAATGAAAATAAATGCAGGCTAAGGAGTATTATGCAGTAACAAGTAGAAATTGTAGAATAAATTCTTTAATATCACAAAATGAGCATATTCAAAACATACAGTTCCAAAGATTAAAGAACTTTTCTGCTTAAAAATGTTATAAGGTAATATGAAGGTATACCAACAAGACAAAGCCGTACTAGGTCGTCTACCATGAACAGAAGTTCAAGCCATCCTAATAGAGTTTTCCTATGTTTATATCATTAGTTAGTTTGGTTAGAACCAAACAAAATTCAGTCAACATAATTTCAACTTAAAACCAATAATTGCCCCAAATGAATCAAAAAGAACAATTAATTAAATCCATACAGTGAAATAAATGTTTAGCAAGGGTGTCATTGGGCATGTACTCAGCAACAAGCAGCCTCTCGTCACCATCACAGCAATACCCAATCAAATTGGCTAACCTCTTGTATCTCAGCTTCCCAACACCCCAAGCTTCATCCTTCAAAAAGAAACCCTAATTTTAAAAACCCATTTACCACAATAAACCCTAAGGCTTCAAATCAATTCCATCAATAAACAAGTAGTTAAAAATTATTACTGCAAACTGTTTAGGATCAGGCCAGGCCATTTTGCTAAATTTCTTAATAGCAATCCACCTCCGATTCTGCAGCCGACCCTTGTACACCACATTTGGGGCTTTTTCGCCACTCTCAGAAACAATAAACTCCGGGCTGAAATTGTTTGTGGCAGCTTTTAAGTCGGAGAGAGAAAATTCAGAGAAGGTCAGGATTCCTCCAGCCCCGTCGACGGCAGCGGCTCCGGTGGTGGTTCCGTTAGAGGGATAAGTCTGGGTTTGGCCGTGGTTTTGATCCTTGTGTGATAAAGGCGATTCTCTCCAACAAGACGACTCACAGCAGCCCATAACTCAGTCGAGTTGACTCACTAATCTCCCCCAACCCAATAATTCTTTCAGTGTAAATTGTAAAACCATAACCAAACAAGCCCTAAAACTCTATATATAGATATTTTCTACTTCAACAATACTGCAATTAATTGTACATATACCTATACATATATGTTAACGTCAAGATCTTTCTCCACGTCCCAATCACCAAGACGCGTCTTCCTATATCCCGCATATTCAATGTCAAACACTAAAAACTTGACTACCGACCGTCGAGGATAAACTCCGGCGTGAGAGTCGAACAAAGGCGATCACAAGGTCAACAATGGAGAGAAATATTATCTAAGTGTCAGAGAGATATAGAATTAGAATTCTTAAATGAAATATATGTATTACTTACCTCTTATGTGATCTTAGCCCCAATACGCATACTCCACTATCCTGGCCATCGTACACCCACCACCTTCTCGACACCTTTTTCCCTCACTTCCTGGGTCAAAAAGTAAGCGATCTACCTTCACCCCTCTTCTTTATTTTGCTTGCACACGCCATCATCTGAGTCCCATCCTCATTAATGCCATGCAGCAAAGTGGCAGACACAATAGTCAAACGTCATTTGACATAATGATTACTGGTCAAAGTTGGGTTAAGTAATAATTTGTATAATGGGCCATATAATGACTAAGCCCAAATAATAAAAATGACCCAAGTGACCTGGATCCAACCACGACTTACAAAGATAACATGATCCAAGGAGGAGGGCCCGATAATTTCTACCATAAAGAAAAAAGGATTATGGCCAATGATTACCCCCTAGTCTTATATTAAACAGGTGTTTAATGAAAGACTATAAACGATATAAAGCCGGGACATAACCATCTATGATAAGTCATAAGAGATCCAAAGTGAAACTTGCCAAAGCCCAAATTGTCATCAGTGCATGTCAGTAGAAACCCAATAGACGCAAGCCCACGAAAGTGAAGATATTTAGGTCTAAAAGCTGATGAAACCCTTCCCATTCATCATCATTGCGATTGAATTAAATGTGCACGCCTTTAATTACTGCAGGTAACCACAAGATAAAAGGTAAACTTTACCAATTCTCGACGGTTTTACCGCTAATTCAAAATTTGAACCTTAGAGCTTTCTTCTCCTCTCGCAAATTTCTTTCTCCGCTTCACAAAATCGAAACAATGGTGATCAAAACCTCTAGCGAACTCTCCTCTTCGCAACTCCCATTAAGCATCGCTTTCTCCCAACCCAAACCCTAACCAAGAGGGTTTAAGTTCCAACCCTCAATCATCCACCATGGGGAAACCCTTCTCTGACCTCCTCTACTTCTGATTTCTTCAAAGACGAGGAACAATTTCCTAACGCCAACATCCGTTCTCGGTTACTTGAATCGGAAATATGCATGCTCGAGGAGTCGTTATCGATTCCCGACATGTATACGCAATAAGGGCCCCCTAACCTCGAAGAGCGTATGTACCAAATGACCGGACGGTTGGGTCGCCATACTGTCACTCTTCTAGAAAAGGGAGTTCGCCTCCCTCCATGTGTCTTCATAATTACCCTTTTAGGGTTTATAGGAGTGGCTTCTCGATTAGTGCCCAACTCCTACATCCACATCTTGGCATTTATTGCCTTCCTGCCATGAACTTGGGATTACTCCTCTCGTTGACATCTTCTTCACCCTCTTCTCCATTGGTAGGTCTCGAGAACGAGGCTTCAAAGTGTTGAAGCAAGCAATCTCCTCGACCCAACACCGTGTTCGAGAGAGACCTCGATGAACACTCCTTCCAAAGAACAAAGGTTGGCATGAGAAGTGGTTTTCATTCATTACGGGACTGAGATCTCTTCTCTTCCAGACCGACCACCTCGACCCTGTTCTCTGCCGACTTCGGAGACATATCCAAGAACGGGTGAGGAGATGGCGATTTCTTGAGGAAAATTCCTCCAAAAGAATGGAGTTTCACACTATCGACCAAACAAGCCCAGTTATACAACCACAAATGTAAGTTTTGATTAATCTCAGAACATAATTTCGAGCTATATAAGTGATACATATTACGATGTGTGGTTTTTTACGATCTCCGATCAAACCGACTTCCACAGGTGAGAGACACGGAAGATTTTTGGCGGGGAGAATGCGGATCTGAGTGAAGAGCATCCTACCAAGAATCTTCCTAGGTTAACCCTCCTACTGCCGACCCTCCAACTTCTTCCCTTCAAACTGACGAACCTCAAACTGACGAACCCATTATTCCCGGAGAAAAACCTTCGACCTCGCCGAAGAAAGAGATCCGCCAAACGAACCAAAACCACCCAACCAGAAACAAACCCTGACAGTGATCCTGAAACACTCCCCGAAGCAACCCCCCAAACAACCTCCTCAACTAATCTCAATCCTCCAACCTCTGAACCTATCCCGGTGAGGAGAAGCCTTCTCGATATTCCTTTGCACGATCGGGCCAAGGTCCTTCGTGTAAAGAAAATAAGAACCAAAATAACTCCCTTAACTGCCGAAGAGCTTCGAGTCCCTACCTCTTCGGTTGTCATTCCTCCGATCACATCCACAGAAACCCCTGCTCCTGACAATGAACCAACCGGGTCAATCCGCACTCCTTCCCGAAAAAGAAAACAGCCATCAGACATTCACCCTGGTTCATCTCCCTGCTCCTCGCCAACTCCCCGAACGCACACCGCCTCGATCTCCTTCTCCCGAAACCATACACGTAGACCCCTCACCCCTTCGCGAAGAACCTCCACCTTCTCCGCCAAGAGAACCAACCACCGAGATTGATCGGGAAGCCATGGCCTCTCCAACAATGTGGCCCCGACTCAATGCTCATTTTCCATTCCAACTGTTCAACACCTTTGTTCGTGAAACCGACGATCATCGGTTCGGGAACAGTTCGAATGGAGATCTACTCAGCGAAGGCATGAGCTACTTGGCGAAGGTAAACGAGTATCTTTTTTATTTCTGAATTTATCTGCATATTTATACATCTGAAAACTGATCAAATGATATTGGAAATACACAGGCCAATGCAGTGTTCGGACGTCTTCGTCCAAGGTCTCTCAAAGCTGAAGCGGAAGAAGAGATCTTAAGGAAGGAGAATGAAGGTCTTCAAAAAGAGTTAGCCCAAGCCAAAGGAGATGTGAAGGCCTCCAAGGAAGAACTGAAGTCAACCAAAGCACAGCACGAGGAGATCGTGAAAATGAACGTTGACTTGGTTGGAGGAGCGAGATAAGGATGGAAAAGATTGAGGAGCTAAAGGTCGATCGAAGATCTTAACCAAGACTATCCATAAGTCGGAGGCGTGAGAAACTCGTCACATGAAAGTAGGCGGCTCAAACTCAAGAGAAATCCGAGAACTCAAGGCTCTTGGGACCTTGGGCCCCCATTAACCGAACGACCTTGCAAACAAATCTCACGAAGAGTACCTTAACTCCTGACGAGATCAATGGAGAAATAATGAAGATATACTCCGAGAGTTATGAGCTTTGTCAAAATCGTGGCAAGGAGAAGTCGTCTGCAACCAACTGGACCCATCCTTTTCTCGATTCTTCGACGCGAAGATGGAGCCTGAAGCTGATGTTTTCTGTTTATGTCTTTTCTGTCTTTAATTTACAACATCTGTAAAAATTGTCAATAGTGTAATTAAATTAAATATTTAATGAAAATGGCTTCATTCCTTATGACTTCGGTATATTTATTATCTGTCAATACTCCAATATTTCCTTAAGTGAAAAAATGCACCAACCCCTTCATGGGCTGAACCTAAACTGTTAGGTAACAACTAAACATGCCATATAACAGATGAAGTGTAAGAATGAAGCTTCCTGAACTCAACACTTAGAAAAATTTTAGGTAATAAAGTAAAGGGATACTTATTAGTTACCGAAGTGTGAGACATATCTGCTTCGTCAGGAATTTGTTTACCCCTAAAGGCCTAAAAAAATCAAAAGATGACATTTGCCTACCACAAAGGGCTGACACAAAGTCTAAGTGTCGATAATTGCCTACCACGAAGGGCTCGACAACGTCTTAAAGATGACACTTGCCTACCACGAAGGGCCCGACAAGGTCTAAGTGTCGACAATTGCCTACCACCGAAGGGGCTCGACAACGTCTTAAAGATGACACTTGCCTACCACGAAGGGGGCGACAAGGTCTAAGTGACCACTTGCGAAAAAGTCGCCATCGAATGGCCAAATAGTCCACCCGAACCTCCTAACACCAATGACGTTTGCCTACCACGAAGGGCCCGACAAACTCATAAGGACCACTAGAAAAGGTCGCCATCGAATGGCCAAATGAGTCCACCCAACCTCCTAACACCAATGACGCGTTTACCTACCACGAAGGGCCCGACAAACTCATAAGGACCACTGCCGAAAAGGTCGCCATCGAATGGCCAAATGAGTCCACCCGAACCTCCTAACACCAATGACGCGTTTACCCACGAAGGGCCCGATAAACTCATAAGGACCACTCACAGAAAAGGTTGCCATCGAATGGCCAATGAGTCCACCGAACCACCTAACTTTGATGATCGATCAAGAATGAAGACAAAAGTTGTTCGAGAAAAAAGGGAACTTTTATTGATGATGACATAAATATTTACAGACTTCCAATGTACGTACATCATTTCTACTGAAAGTACTTTCTTAGCCTGCCAGCGTGCCAAGTATTCTTAATTGCTGACCCATCTAATGCTTTCAATCGATAAGTTCCCGGCTTCGGCACTTCAGTTATTTCATACGGTCCTTCCCAGTTTGGCATCAGCTTTCCCATATTCTGAGGTGTAGATGCTTCAGCTTCTCTCGAGGACAAAATGTCCCACTTCAACCTTCGACATTTTACCCCCTTATTATAATGCTTAGCCACTCTTCGCTGATAGGCTGCCAACCTGATTAAGGCTATTTCTCTTACTTCTTCAAGTAAATCAAGATTGGCCTTAAGCCCTTCCTCATTGTATATTTCTCTGAATTGGCTGACCCGAAGACTGGGAGATCCAATTTCAACTGGGACTAAGGCATCGCATTACATAAGCCGCCTCTAAAGGTGAATCCTCATGTAGTCCCTGAGTAGTTCGATAAGCCCACAACACACTAAGTAGCTCCTCCGCCATCTCTGCGCTTCATTCAATCTGGCTTGATCCCGCTTCAAGCAGCAGCTTCGTTCATTAGTTACTTCAACTTGTTCATTTGACTGTGGATGAGCCACTGAAGTCTTTCTGTGCTGAATCCCCAGTTCTTTCAAGAATGCCTCAAATTTCGATCCCACAAACTGGCGTCCGTTATCCGATATCAGCACCTTAGGGATCCCGAAGCGAAACACCACAGACTCCTTTATAAACTTTAGGCACTCCTGTTCCGTTATTGACCGAAGTGGTTTTGCCTCCACCCACTTAGTCATATAATCAATAGCAACTATGACGAAGCTGACCTGACCTTTAGCTTTTGGTAGTGGACCCAGTATATCAACCCCCCAGACAGCAAAGGGTATAGGAGATAGGATCGAGTATAACTCTTCTGGTGGCTGATGTGGGATCGGACTATTGAGCTGACATTTCTCGCACTTCTTGACGTACGCAGTTGCTTCTTTGAAGATAGTAGGCCAGTAGTACCCTTGGCGAAGTACTTTATAGGCTAATGACTTAGCCGCCATATGGTCGCCACAGATACCTTCATGTACTTCCCGAAGAGCATATTCAGCTTCAAATGGAGTCAAGCATTTCAATAATAGAGATGAGAAGGCTCGTCGGAACAGATCTCCATCAATCAGAATAAAATTGGCACTTTTATACTTAATTTTCTTGGCGAGCATCCGATCCGAAGGTAAGACGCCATCTGCCAGATACTCTATATATGGAGTCAACCAACAGTTGGGTCGGTCAATGCACATTACCGATTCATAATGGACACTAGGATGTTGCAAAGTTTCTAAATAAACCGACCCATTAAAAATGTTAACATCCGTAGTGGCTAATTTGGAAAGTGCATCAGCAATTGAATTGTTATTACGCTCGATCCTTTGAAACTCGTAGGATTGGAAATACTGAAGTTGTTTCTTCAATTCTGTTAGATATTTGATCATTTTTGGGCCTCGAGCTTCATATTCCCAAGAAAGTTGCTTAACGATTAACTGAGAATCACTAAAGATGATTATTCTTTGCACTTCAAGACTCTTTGCCAGTCGTAATCCTACAAGGACCGCCAGATTCAAACCTTCGTTGTTTGTCGCTTTGAACTGAAATCGATGGCTCACAGTACCTTGAATCCTCCCGGACTCGCCGAATGATCCTCGCATGCAATCGACATCCGTGGTAGAAGACCCATCTCAGATACAACTTCCAAGAACTCGCTCAATGAAGAATCAGAATCGCTTCATCCAGATCCTTCACTTCTACCACAACTTCATCGCCTTTCGAAAAAGCGAGCATTCAACAACAAAATCAGCCAAGGCTTGCCCTTTGATGGCGGTTCGGGGATGATATTCAATGAAAAATTGTGACAACTCCATAGTCCATGCAATTTAATCTCCCCAGACACCTCGGTTTGCCCATAATCTTCTTTAAAGGCCGATCAGATACACTATTACCAATCTTGTTTCAAAGATCTCGAAGACATTAAAGCTTACATAATAAACCGGGTCTTTAATTTCAACTTCACGCACCAAAACCGCTTCCTACTTGATGAACTAGTCTGCTAAGTACAAATATAAAGGTTCAAGAGGAACTAAGCTTCACCAACAAAGGCGTAAAGATAAATAGGACTTGATGCTCGAAAAGGCGCCCTCACACTCAAGTCCATTGAAATGTCTTTGCATTCTTCTTCTACTTTCAATGTATCAAAGAATGGTAGACATCTTTCCGTGACTTGGACATAAACCTCCTCAAAGTCGCAATCCTTCCAAATGACGTTGAACATCTTTAAATGACCGAGGAGTCTTCATGTTCGTGATTGCTTGAATCTTTTCGAGATTGGCTTCGATTCTCTCTCGATCGACAAGATAACCCGTAAATTTGCTGGACCACTAGATCAAGGTGCACTTAGTGGGATTCAATCTCAAATTGTCTTTGACGAATTGTCTCGAAAGCATTCTTCTAAATCATCCAGATATGTTTATGTACCAACATACTTTTGACAATCATGTCGCTTCACGTACACCTCCACATTCCCGCCAAATTGGTGATATCCGAAAACATGGTTCATCATCCTCTCGTATGTGGCTCCGGCATTGATGAGGCCGAAGGTCATTTTCTTATAAGCATATACCGAACGATGCGTAATGAACGCCGTCTTCGGTATATCTTCTTTGCACATGGAAATTTGATGATATCCAGAGAATGCGTCCATGAAACTTAATAAAGCATACCCCGAAGTGGCATCGATTAGTTGGTCAATGTGGGGTGAGGTAGAAGTCCTTCTGACAAGCCTTATTTAAATCGAGTAGTCGATGCAGACTCGCCATTTACCATTTTGCTTCGTATCAAAGCACCACATTCGCCCATCCATCTGCGGTAGTCAATCTCGAAGATGAAGTCTGCCGCCAACAGCTTTGCAATCTCTTCATCAATTATTCACCGACGCTCAAAGCGAAAATCCTCCTCTTCTGTCGGACTGGCTTCTTCGACGGGTCTACCTCCAGCCGATGCTCAGCGATATCCCTGCTTACCCCCGGCATATCCTGAGGCTCCCAGGCAAAAATATCAACATAGCTTTGCAAGAGCTCCATGAGGTTCGTCCGGAGAGGTTCCGGCAGACCCGAACCTATTTTCACCGTTTTGTTTGCTTTGCCCGGGATGATCTCTATCTCCTCCGTTTCTTCAGCTGGCATGACCAATGGTTCGGAACTACTCTCTGTGAAAGGTTCGACCTCTATCGCCATAGTCTGCTTCATCGCTTGATATTCCCACTCCGAGTGATCACAACATTTCTATAACATCTTCCGGCGGATCCAAATCCCCTTCACCTCATGACCCCCATGAGCCATAGGAAATTTGATTTTGAAATGAGGAATAGAGGTCACAACTTTGCAAAGCAATTAAAGCGTGCCTTCCCAAAATAGCATTATAAGCGAATCTACATTTACAACATAAAATTTGCAAATAATTTCTACCGTTGGGGGCCGTTCAAGATGATATTTGGCGCTTCAATAGTTCCACCACCTTTAACCGGGTCATTACTAAAACCATATAAAGGAGCTTCCTGTCCCAACTCCATCTTTCGCCCATCTAGTGCATTCTCCGATAAGCGTGGGCATCTGAATATCTACATGAAGACCCATTATCCACCATCATCCGTTTACATATCTACCAACCCACTTGTGCAAATAACACCAATGATCCTCGTGCGGTTCGATAATTTCGAAGGGTAGTCTTCATCAAGAAAAGAGATTACCGAATTGGATAAGGTCTGTCGATCTTCGGAGGGTACCCGCCATCGCTACGATCAATCCAAGTAGCTTTAGCTTTTTTTCCAACGAGTTTGCGAAAGTACCCCCATGATGACATCTATCACGTGCTCTTGCAGTCGTTCGAGAGCGGGTAACACTTGCGAACTAGTTGAGCTACGGAACAGCCCTCCGTCTCTGTTGTTGATTGGTTCTCGCGTACCACATACCGAATTAAAGCACCGCTTGTACCTTCCTTTCTATAAAGTCCTTCAAACTAACACGATCGTTTGTATCATGACCAAGCTTGATGATAATCACAATACTTACGAAATTCCCTTTTCCGGGCTTAATGTTATCTCGAGGTGGTTCAAAATAGGTTGATTCTTAATTTGATCCAAGATAACACTCTACTATCATCGTATTAAGTGTTGTGTACGTTTCTATTCACTTCGTTGAAATGGAGCGACGAACGCCCTCCGCCTCGTCTCCAATTATTAAACTTTTTCGACACGCTCGTAGCGGTCTTTATTACCCTCATTCTTTCTCCGATCTTTATCGATTCATCGTCTCTCCTTGCGTGGCCTCAAGGGGGACGTTTAAAATCATCCCATAGCTTCCTCCACCACGATATAACCTTCACTTTGTCAAAGGCCTCGGCCAAGACTCTTCTTGATGAAACATCAACTTCTTCACTAACTTTTCTTGATTTGACCAGATCTAACCCATTCTCAAACAGTCCAACGACTTGTAGATCATTCAAGTCTGTCACCTGGCCTACTGCTTCACGGAATCTCTTCACATATTGGCCCAAAGTGTGACGCCCCCAAAATAGGTATACACAACACCCATTCTGAGTCGCCAAATACATGGTACGTAAACAACTACAACTTTATTATTACAACAAGAAATGTGAGTTTGAATACAAATATTATCTTCTAGACAATATCTATACTCAAATAAATCCTCATCACATTATTGATTCATTATTTTACAAAATGGTGAGGACTACTAAACAACTCTCTCTAGATTCTTCATTCCATACCCCACTAAGACTTCGCTACATTCTCGCCTCCCGAGAAGAAAATGGAACAACAAGGAAAAGGGTGAGCTCAACTAGCCCAAGAAGAATATTATGACTAAGATAATATACAACAAATTATCGTTAGTCTTCAACAGGAAAAATCGATAGAATACAATAGACAACAAGTTTCGGATCAATATTCGCAGCAATGAAATAATAATTCATGTAAGAGTTACGTAGAGAATGAAATCTACTATAATCTATGAATTTAATGACCATCATCAATATTTTATCCTCAGAACATCAATCAATATACATCCGAATCAAATATTCATCTTTCATGTTCATTTAAACACTACTCATCTTTGACCACAGCCAAAGATATTCATCATTAATCATGTTCATTTAAACACTGTTCATCTTTGCACTACAAAGCCAAAGATATTCTTCAAAATCATTCATCTTTGCACTACTGGCCAAAGATATTCAATAATATCATCATTTAAGACCGAGGATGATGAAAATTATTTTTAAAAAAACGAATCCAAAGGAAACAAAATGACAAGGATCAAGGATTAAGGATTCGTACTTGGTTTTATCCACGCCCAAAAATACCTCAAAAATAATCATAGTGGTGTAAAATTCAAGAATGATCAAAACATGGATACAATCGAGTTAGTATCCGCAATAGATGTTTTAGGCGAAAAGAAGAAATTTTATTTTTCTATGAATAATAGACCAGTATACGTGAATAGTCTCAGATATCGTGAATAAAGGCCAAGATACATGAATAAGAACTCCGACACCAAAAGATAGAAATTCCACAAAAAACATCTTCACGCTTCATTAAATAGTACTCATGAATAAGAACTCGTGAATAAGAACTCATGAATAAGAATCGTGAATAAGAACTCATGAATAAGAACTCGTGAATAAGAACTCATGAATAAGAACCCATGAATAAGTAACCCCGAACATGAAAAAGTTCCAAATTTGATAAAACTTCAGATCAACATTTCAAAGATAATGATATTGAAGAAATAATATCATTACTGAAAAAAAAAATATCCTTACCTCGAAAAGATTAAGATTTCTAAATTTGGAATAACGGGTATAGTCTTTGAAGGAACTCACACCGCCTAAACAATACTCAAAGTATACTCACAAGAATACGCTCAATATATCGAGAGAAATAGAGAGAAACTTCAGCTTTACGGTGTTTTTCAATTCTAACCCAAGCACCCTATTTATAGGAAAATGCTTAAACACCAAAGCAGAAAATTTAATATAATATTAATATAATTATACAAATTTTCCTTAGCCCACATTTTGGTCAAAACACCAGCCACAAATGTTAATGATGTCCAAAAATACAAAAAACGTTTTTCTTAACAAAAATAATTTAAACTCCCAAAAATCAATTATTTTGAGCTTCTAACTTCAATAATTCATAATAAATAGCCCTTTCATCAGAAAATTCGAATCTCATGAGTTTTATAGGAAATTCAATTCTCTACAACTTTGCAGAAGAAAGTTTTTCCAAATTCCAAACAAAAATCGACCGAAATCCACAAACGGGCGATTTTACAAATATATAATCAAATTTCTATTAATAATTGTGTCCACCAACACACAAAACATGTGTTAAACATTTAATGCCACAAAATACTCTTCCTCCTCATATACTCATATATCCCACATTCATTATAAAATATCACCAGTTAATATATTATTAAAATAATATATTTAAATGAATTATTTTATCGTAAAAAGATAAAATATTAATTTTCAACAATTGTCATTTTAAAATTTTCTCCATCTATATCCACATAAAATCAATATTTTCCTCATCATATAAATCAATAATTAATTATTCACAAATAATATTACGTAATCACAATATTGACAACCAGCGCTTCTGTGAGCAGGGGGCTTTCCAATAAGAATTTCTTCTTCTTGGCCATGATTAGATGAATTCAAACCTCTCCTTGACGTAACTTTCTAGACATTACCAATAATGTTATCTAATAATATTATTCAGATAATATGAATTATTGCTTCGATAATGAAAGATACCGCGTAATGACAATTATCAAACAACAAAGAATATAAAATATCAACACAAAGAATTATTAACTCAATAAAATATCGAATAAAGAATTATCGTAACCATTATTGAGTAGTGCCTTCACGTAAGAATCAATAATTGGTGCAATACCGCGTGCTATCGCTCAACAACGCCAGATTAGTGTGTTTTAACCACCGGGTATTCCAACAAAGATAATCTAAGAATAACTACGCCAAGTATTTAAAAACAACTTATATTTGTCGTTTTCTTCATCCAATCGCTTTTCGCATGGGGCCCACACATGGTCGCGCTAGTCGCATTTAATATTCCCAACAAAGCATTTAATATTCCACGACCAAACGAATATTCCCCAACAACAATGAATATTTTATAACCACTTGCTTATTTTGAAATATTTGCGTATTTAACCCTTAACTATCCACATTAATCAAATCAACCCTTACTATTTCAAAATAAAGGAAATTCCTTTTTATTTAAAAATTTGGTCTTTACAACCTCCCTCCTTATGAAATTTCGTCCTCGAAAATCGACGTACGCATTACGTACTGGTGTTTTTTTGAAAAGGTGAGGATACCTCGCTTTCATTTTCGCTTTCCAATTCCCAAAATCATTTCTATATAGCATGATTCCTCCACAAAACTTTAACTTGTGGTATAACCTTTCACAGCGTAGGACATGCTCCTTCCTATCCAAAATCTTGATAGTACCTCCTCATACGCTAAGTCTTCTACTATCTCGTCCTTGCTTCTAACTCAATAACGTGGTTCGGGTCTTTCACATATTTACGAAGTATGAGATATGTGAAACACATTATGAACACGAGACATACTCTGAGGTAACGCAAGTCTATAGGCTACATTTCCTACTTCCCGGTCAAGAATTTGAAATGGACCGATAAATCGTGGATCGAGCTTTCCTCTCTTCCCAAATCTTGTAACTCCCTTCCATGGAGCAACTCGCAACAATACATGATCCCCTTACATTAAATTCCACGCCCTTTCGATGAAGATCCGCATAACTCTTTTATCGATCTTGTGCCGCTTTGTATACGTTGTCGAATCATTAGTCATACGCACTAACTCGGGTCCCAAATAATGTTGCTTCACCCACCTCATCCCAACATATCGAGAAACGACATTTTCGGCCCATAAAATGTTTCGAATGGAACCATGCCTATATTTGTTTAATAACTATTGTTGTATGAGAATTCCACCAATGGCAAGTACTTATCCCAACTTCCTTTGAAATCTAGGACACGTAGTTTTAATATATCTTCAAGAGTTTGAGTAGTCCTTTCGATTGCCCATCCGCTTCGAGGATGGTATGCCAAACCTGAATCGTAAATTGCGCTCCCATAGCTTTTCTACAAACTAACCCAAAATCATGAAGTGAATCTTGGGTCACGATCTAAAACTATGGATACCGGCATGCCATGCAATCTCACAATCTCATTTACGCATATACGAGAAAGACGTTCAAGGAATAAGTCTCTCAGATCGATAAGAAATGAGCGTACTTGGTTAATCTATCAACAATAACCCAAATAGCATTTATGCCTTGAGAAACCCCGGAAGATTAGTAATGAAATTCATGGTAATGTGTTCCCACTTCCATTTCAAAATCTCAAGTGGTTGCAACGGACCCTTAGGTACAAGATGCTCCGCTTTACACGTTAGCAAGTTAAACACATCGAGATAAACTACGCCGATCTCTCTCTCCTCATATTGCTCCACCAAAATGTATGTTGAAGATCATAATACATTTTGGTACTCCTGTGATGGATTGCAAATGGCGATTGTGTGCCTCCATCATAATCTTGTACTTCAAATCGTTATCGTTAGGAACACTAAGTCAGAGTGGACTCAAGTATTCCTTCTTCATCAATTCTCGCTCCTAATAGCTCCTTCTTGTACTTTCTTCTTCATACGCATCGTCTCCGCCTGGGTGGCTCGAGCAACCTTAACTTTTTCTATTAAAGTTGGCTCTATCACGTATACTTGACATCATCGCACTCGTTCCTCAAGATATGATCTTCTACTCAACGCCATCTACCACGTTCGCTTTTTCCAAGATGGTATGGTTAGAATATGTGCCAAAATGAGTCGCCTCTTGAGCTCTTGGAAAATCTTCTCGCATTCCTCGCTCCATACGAATTTTGTATCTTTTCGAGTCAGCTAAGTTAACGGAATAGCGATTCGAGAATATCCTTCAACGAATCTCCGATAATAACCAACTAAGCCTTCAAGAAGCTACGTATTTTGATAATCGACTTAGGTTGCTCTCAATCGTGACTCATATCCCAATCTTGGATAAGACGTCACAATGACACCTATCGCTTTACTATCGCATCTAATATATGCCCCCCTACAGAGAGAGTCTCGCTTAGTGAATTCCACAAAGGAAGTCACAAGATAAAGGCTCGTGTAACAAATTTATAGTTGAATTTTTAACTCTCGAAGTTCAATAGAGCCATTCGATATGAGATTTTAGAAATGAGTTTTGTACCGGGTTCAAAGTCGATACAAAATTTAATATCGTGCTTTGGGAGTAAGCCAAGAAATTCTTCGTAAAATACGCCGAAAAATCAAATAACAACAGAATATTATTCAAATCGACGTGTCTTTATTCAAATCCATAACATGGACTAAGAAAATTTGACATCCGTAATAAACGAATGACTTCATGGCTTGATATGAAAATGTTTGACTACAATGGTTTGATTGCTTGAATTCAATAACAAAGTTGCTTAGAATATGAAAACTAACAACCTTACGAAAATAATCAATTTCGGCATGATGAGTAGTTAACCTTAAAATCACATCAAAAAACAAATATCTCTATAGAAATAAGGTTAATATGTAATGTGATAGTGCCAACCTGAATCAAGCAAGATTTATAAACAAATGGATGTGATGAAAGTTTCTCCTAACGGAGTTTCCACAGATAGGTCAAAGTCTAATTTCTCCGAGTCAAGTTTAAACGCTGAAAGCAAGTAAGAGAGATAAAAGAATGGGTAGAACCCATATCTAGTAAGGTATATACTTCAAGAAGAATTTATAATTGACTAACCCGTGCTAACTTCGTTCGGGTTCCTTGCATTTTGACCGTCCACGACAAACGCTTCTTCCTAATCGCTGACTTTGACTTTTCTCGGGACATCTTTTTTGAGTCACCGTCCCCGCCGAACTAGGTTTCGCTACTGCATAATCTCGAGCGATATGTCCTTCCTTTCCACAACTATAGCATACCTTAAACTGTTGTCAGGCGCTTTGGGTATGATATGTCCTCTTTCCATTTTTGTAACATACTGACCCAAGTGGTCGCTTCTCCCTTAAAACTAGTTCTTATAGGTGCCGACGCCTTCACATGGTCGTTGTTGAATCTCCTCTTTTAAAATCTCCTCCCACTCGCTTTTCTATTTTCATATCCACGATTACCACCGTAGTGGTTACCGCTTTTACTCAGATTCTTCTTTCTCCGCCGGTTATCGTTATTCGATGATCGCTATCTTCTAGATGATCCTGGTTATGGTCCCCGGTTGAACGTATTTCGTTATCTCGCCTAACAACTAAGCCCCGCTGACAACATCCGAATAGAGAGAAAATTTATGAGAAATGAGATATCGACGTATGTCGGGTTTCAAACCTCTCGTAAACATCCGCGTCATACGCTCCTCATTCTCCACCAAATGAGGTGCAACTCGGATAACTCCGCGAACTTCGCCTCGTCGGGACACCGCCATGTTATTCTCGCTTCTAGTCTAATAAACTCCACTTCCTTCATATAGACGAATACTTTCGTGGAAGTACTTGTTATTGAACTGCTTCAAACGCTCTCCCACGACACGCCGAAGTGCATTTGGATGGGTACGCCTTCACGATTCCCACCAATGAATCAGCTCGCCACTTTTAACATAAAGGTGGCGAATGGAACTTTCTGTTCTCTCCGTGCATCCCAAGACATCGAATATCTTGGTAATTTGTTTGACCCACGTCTCGCTTTTAATCGGATCCGCTTTCTTCCGCACTCGTGGTCCCAACTCTTTGAACTGCTTGCCACGTGACCACTCGTGAATTGCTATCATTTCCTCCTCAGATTTTGAACACGAGTCTCCTCGTCTCGATTTTTGCATGAATCGCTGCAAAGCTTCTAAACATCCCTCGTTCATCATCATCGCTCAAGGTGTTGTTCACAGGGAGGAACATTGCCACTGTTGCACGTTCTCCTCGTTGGTGAAAGACAGCATCTCCACGGTCCTCATTTACTCCATCATTAATATTCTCGATCGACATTCTCAAATACATATCATAAAATAAGGGTTAATTAAGGAAATCAATATATCACATAATATCCCTATATAACGACTTAACTAACAAATAAGCTTAGGTAGGACACACTAAATAAAGGATTTACTCGCTCTCCCCTCTTAGTTTTATTCCCCGATCTCCGCCAGAGATCATATCCTAAGCTCGATATTAACTGGTGACGCCCCAAAATAGTATACACAACACCCATTCTCGAAATCGCCAAATACATGGTATGTAAAACAACTACAACTTTATTATTACAACAAGAAACTGTGAGTTTGAATACAAATATTATCTTCTGACAATATCTATACTCAAATAAATCCTCATCACATTATTGATTCATTATTTTACAAAATGGTGAGGAGGACTACTAAACAACTCTCTCTAGATTCTTCATTCCATACCCCGACTAAGACTTTCGCTACATTCTCGCCTCCGAGAAGAAAAAAATGGAACAACAAGGAAAAGGGTGAGCTCAACTAGCCCAAGAAAGAATATTATGACTAAGATAATATACAACAAATTATCGTTAGTCTTCAACAGGAAAAATCTGATAGAATACAATAGTATGACAAGTTTCGCATCAATATTCGCAATGAAAATAATAATTCATGTAAGAGTTACGTAGAAATGAAATCTACTATAATCTATGAATTTAATAAATTCATCATCAATATTTTATCCTCGTAACATCAATCAATATACATCTGAATCAAATATTCATCTTTGCACTACAGCCAAAGATATTCATCACCGGGTCATGTTCATTTAAACACTGCTCATCTTTGCACTACAGGCCAAAGATATTCTTCAAATCATTCATCTTTATTCTTCACTACAGCCAAAGATATTCAATAATATCATCATTTAAGACCGAGGATGATGAAAATTATTTTTAAAGAAACGAATCCAAAGGAAACAAAATGACAAGGATCAAGGATTAAGGATTCGTACTTGGTTTTATCCACGCCCAAAAATACCTCAAAAATAATCATAGTGGTGTAAAATTCAAGAATGATCAAAACATGGATACAATCGAAGTTAGTATCCGTAATAGATGTTTTGACGAAAAGAAGAAATTTTATTTTTCTATGAATAAATAATGAATAAAGTATACATGAATAAGTAATCTCAATACACCAAAAGATAGAAATTCCACAAAAACATCTTCACGCTTCATGAATAGTACTCGTGAATAAGAACTCGTGAATAAGAACTCATGAATAAGAACTCGTGAATAAGAACTCATGAATAAGAATCGTGAATAAGAACTCATGAATAAGAACCCATGAATAAGAACCCCCGACATGAAAAAGTTCCAAATTTGATAAAACTTCAGATCAACATTTCAAAGATAATGATATTGAAGAAATAATATCATTACTTAAAAAAATAATATCCCTTACCTCGAAAGATTAAGATTTCTAATTTGGAATAATAAGGTATAATAGTCTTTGAAGGGAACTTACCGCGCCTAACAATACTCAAAGTATACTCACAAGAATACGCTCAATATATCGAGAGAAATAGAGAGAAACTTCGGTTTACGTGTGTTTTTCAATTCTAACCCAAGACCCTATTTATAGGAAAATGCTTAGAATAAAAAAGCGAAAAATTTAATATAATATTAATATAATTATACAAATTTTTCTTAGCCCACCTTTTGGTCAAAACACCAGCCACACATGTTAATGATGTCCAAAAATACAAAAAACGTTTTTCTTAACAAAAATAATTTAAACTCCCAAAATCAATTATTTTGAGCTTGAACTTCAATAATTCATAATAAATAGCCCTTTCATCAGAAAATTCGAATCTCATGAGTTTTTATAGGAAATTCAATTCTCTACAACTTTGCAGAAGAAAGTTTTTCCAAATTCCAAACAAAAATCGACCAAATCCACAAACGGAGCGATTTTACAAAGCTATAATCAAATTTCTATTAATAATTGTGTCCACCAACACACAAAACATGTGTTAAACATTTAATGCCACAAAAATACTCTTCCTCCTCATATACTCATATATCCCACATTCATTGTAAAAATATCACCGCTAATATATTATTAAAATAATATATTTAAATGAATTATTTTATCGTAAAAGATAAAATATTAATTTTCAACAATTGTCATTTTAAAAATTTTCTCCATCTATATCCACATAAAATCAATATTTTCTCATCATATAAATCAATAATTAATTATTCACAAATAATATTACAGAATCACAATATTGACAACCGTGCGCCTCCTCAGAGAAAGAGCTTTTCAATAAGAATTTCTTCTTCTTGCCAGCAATTAGATGATCAAACCTCTCCTTGATGTAACTTTCTAGACATTGCCAATAATGTTATCTAATAATATTATTCAGATAATATGAATTATTGCTTCGATAATGAAAGATACTTGTGTAATGACAATTATCAAACAACAAAGAATATAAAATATCAACGCAAAGAATTATTAACTCAATAAAATATTTGAATAAAGAATTATCGTAACCATTATCGAGTAGTGCCTTCTTACGTAAGAATCAATAATTGGTGCAATACCGCAGTGCTCTTCTCAACAACGCGTGTATTAGTGTGTTTTAACCACCGGGTATTCCAACAAAGATAATTCAAGAATAACTACGCCAAGTATTTTAAAACAACTTATATTTGTCGTTTTCTTCATCCAATCGCTTTCGTTATGGGGCCCACATATGGTCATACTGGTAATATTCATTTAATATTCCCGACAATGAAATTTAATATTCCACGACCAAACGAATATTCCCCACAACAATGAATATTTTATAACCACTTGCTTATTTTGAAATATTTGCAGTATTTAACCCTTAACTATCCACATTAATCAAATCAACCCTTACTATTTCAAAATAAAGGAAATTCCTTTTTTATTTAAAAATTTCGGGGTCTTACACAAAGACTCATTCGAAAACTGTCGAACCTGAGCCAATGAACCACGATTGGTTTTCCTTTCTTTTGTCGCTCCCAAAGCGAGCATGAAATTTATCGCATACGTTCCGCCAAGATGAAATTGAATGAGGGCAAAGTCCCCATCCAATCGCCGCATCCTTTCTAAGTGTTGTGACAAAAGTATGACACTTAGCAAGATCGCTAAAGTCATAATAATCCATCACCATTAATTTAAGAGCCTTTCAGGTCATGTCATAGGATCCCCGATCCATCATAACTCTCAATACGGGCAACTTCTTGGTGGGGTCGACTTTTCTCTAAGAATCTCCGCGGAAAAAGGGATTCCTTCTTTCCAAGTGTCCTTCTTCGCTTTCGTATTTCCTAAGCAAGTCGCTCCAAGTTCTTTTAACTCTTTAACCAAATAATCTACACCTTCGGTTGAGATGATGCTTCCTTTTCCGATGACTCCTTTCTCCTATGAAAGAGATTCCGGTTTTCTTCAATAGAACCTTCAACTCTGAAGGGCTTCTTCTGACGAGTGTCTACAGATGTTGTACCCTCGAGAGACTCTCTGAGTATAATCTCTAGATATGCTTCGTCTTTGTTTCTCGCACCGAGGCGAGAATGTGCAACAACAAGGGCTCTCTTTGTGGTTTCAGAGTACGATCCTCGGATCGACTTTCTTCGCTCCTCCGACTCTGCTCCTTAGAATCGACAGGTGACGTACCTCCTCGATCTTTGAGGAGTAGGGCTTCGATCTTCTTCTTTCTCGATTTACTTCGAGACTCTCGTCCCCGAATGAAATGTGTTCTTTTCCACTTCGGTGTCCTTGCTCTTCGGACTGATTATAACTGAGTTCTTCATCTCTCAACTCGGTCATTCGGGCCATCTGCTCAGCTATATTTTGTCTTTGTTTCACAAGTACTTTCATAGCTTTATCCGCCTCATCAGCCATCTTGGCTAGTCGTGAAGCCTTTTCATCTTGGTCTTCTCGATATCGAGTTCTAGGCGAAGTGCCTTCTACTTGTTTCCGACCGTGGCCAGACGCTTTATCAGTAGGGTAGACTAACCTACGTTTAGCCTTACCCATCTTCTTCAACTGAAAATCTTGAGGATCGTTTGACGCAGTCTTTGCATTTAACACTTATCACGGGTCCCAAACGATCCTTAATGACACACTCGGGTGTCGATTCATTGGCGACCCTTCTACCGCCTTTCGAGTGTAGGTGTTCTACTCTTCACCATGAATATCGACGTAGAACAAACACATTGATCAGATTGAAAAATATTCAAGACACTAGAACTCACCCTCCTTCTAATACCAATGTTAACGCCAAGATCTTTCTCCACGTCCCCAATCACCAAGACGCGTCCCTATATCCCGCAGACGATTCAACAAGTCAACACTAAAATCTTCGACTACCGACTGGTCGAGGATAACTTCCGGCGTGAGAGTCAAGACAAAGCGATCACAAGGTCAACAATGGAGAGAAAATATTATCTAATTAATCGGAGAGATATAAATTAGAATTCTTAAATGAAATATATATATTACTACCCTCTTATGTGATCTTAAATACTTTCCACTATCCTACTCCACTATCCTGGCCATCGCACACCCACCACCTTCTCGACACCTTTTTCCTCACTTCCCATTACTTCAAATAAAAAGTAAATACCTACCTTCACCCCTCTCATATCGCTTGCCATGCACGGCATTATCCGAGTCCCATCCTCATTAATGCCATGCAAAGAAAGTGGCGAGACACAATATAATCAAACGTCATTTAAGATAATGATTCTTGGTAAAAGTTGGGTTAAGTGATAATTTGTATAATATATAATGATTAAGTTCTCAAATAATAAAAATGACCCAAGTGGATTTGATCCAACCACGACTTAAAGATAATACGATCTAAGGAGGGCCGAATAATTTCTACCAATAAAAAAAAAAAGATTATGGCCCAACAATATATATAGAAAGAGAGAGAAAAAAAAGCTAGAGAGAGAAAACATGAAGAAGAAGAAACAGGGTAAAGGATAAAAATGGTGTTTTCTTTTTGTTTATATTTATATTTTTCTCTTTATCACCTTTCTGGACAGGCAAAGCCACTGTGTCGACTCTTTGTTTTACGTGGTTGAGGAGTCCTTAAGTTTAATGATGAAGGGTATTTTGGTCATAAAAATGTCTCTCTCCTTCGTCATTTTCATGTTCTTCCTCCGTCACATTCATGCGTGTGCCTCTCCTGTTCCTTTCTTCTGTGTTTTTTCCTTTTAACCCAGCTTTTAACTTTACAAAGATTCCTTTCTAGGTAATTTAATTACTTTTATTCCCAATTTGGAAGCCTTTACTACTTATACAACAATTACTTTTTTATGTGCAATAATAAAAAGTGTCTTTTTGTACGTACGTGTATTAAATTAATCTTCTTCTCTCTTTTTTTTTTTTGCTAAATAAGTGTATTAATCTTTTCGTTTCATAAAATAATTAATTTAATAGTAAAATTGGATAATAAAATAATAATGACAAATAAAAAGTAATTGGATAATTACTTATTTTAAAGTGACTTGTAAGTTGAAATTTAAAATGATTTATAAGTTAATTTAAGGTGTGATTTATAAATAAAAAGTATTTGACATAATTTTTACTTGTAAGTTGCAACAAGTTATGAAAGTATTTAGCTAAATCATAATATTTACAAGTTAAAATAAAGTATATAAATAACAATGTATATAGCAATTGTCATATATATCTCCCATCCCATCTTACGTTTTGAAGGAAAAATGTAAATCTAGAATTTCAAACTAAATTGACAATCTAGAAATGTGTCCGTCCACTTGCTAGACAAGACACCCTTCAATCTTTGATAGACATGCAGCGTGGAGTGAGAGGGACGCGATACACACACACACACACACAACGTATATACATACGCCCATTGATTTTTTGTTTTAGTAGGAATTTGGCGTTTCCATTCACACCTGCAGCCTGCAGGTGTCCGACTTCCATATTTCATCTCAACTCTTCAATTATTCGAACATTACAACATATATCTCCTTTTTTCTTAAGAAAAGAAAAAAGGGATTGGTGAAGAACGAGCGAGTTGAGTCCTTTATGTACTTAATTAATTTCTTGTACCCAGCGTGACTCGCGCCGGCGTCTGTGAAGTTTACGTCCAGCGTGGCGTGGCGTGAGTAGCCATAGAATGTCTCAATGCGGTGCGAAGGCTTTCTTGGAATCGTCCGTCGAGATTTTCTGAGTTACTTTTGGAAATGTCATTATAGATAATTGAGATATAATGTGAAATAGGGTTGAAATAGGATTAGTAACTATAAATACTATTGTAAAACCCTATGAAACCAAGGAATCATCAATAAACAACAAGTCGCATGTGGAGTACTCAAATTGGATAACCACATAAATCTCTGTGTGTGTTTTTGAATTCTTTATCGTTTGTACGCGTGTGTGATCCTATATTCTAACAATACATACGTACATACATAAAGATGCATGACAGGCTATACAGTCTGACTTTAGAGCTGGAATATGGATGGAATTGAATTGAAATGAATACATGTACACCTTTACTTTTTCTATATATATATATATATATATATATATATATATATATATATATTCTATTACAGTTGGGACGCCTTTGGATTTTATCCTCGTTCGACTTTTTTTTTTATAAAAAAACAACTAAAAAAATATTTAATATTTTATGGAATTTAAATTTTTTCATAATAAAGTGTTTTGGGGTGATTTGAGTGCGTATAACAAAATATGGTGACTGCTTGTGCATGCGACTCGTATCACTATTTTTTAGTATAGGTATTCAAATCACCCCCAAAACATAGTATTATGAAAAAATTTCAGTTCCATAAAATATTAATTATTTTTTTTAGTTGTTTTAAAAAAAACAAAAAAACAAAAAAAAAAATTGGTCCGTCTTTTACTCCAATCCGAGCGTCCGGAGTGGATCCATTGTGTGTGTATATATATATTATCATGAGACAAATTAACAAGCGAAATAATGAAGGAATGATTTATCAATAATTTATTTATTTAGTCGAGTCAATTATATGTCCCAAATCATGTTCTTTCTAATGCTCCCGCCCGCAACAAACATTACAAACAACTACTACTTCAATTAATTTTCTGTTGGTAGCAACAGATCCAGTTCGCCTCGTAGAATTCTTCTTAATCCATGCCGGTTATATAGTTATAGATACTCCCAGTGAAGGAATATATAGGTCCCATTAAAAAAAAGTGAAACTTAATTCAGATGTGGTTAAAAAGTTCATTTTGGAGATCTCGATATTTCGTTGTGTTGAATTTTAATTGTTCTTTTATTAAATATATATAATGAAAAGTGTGATTGTAATTGTCACAGTTAGTTGGTTGTAATAATACATCGCATGTTTGTTTGTTTATTATATTGATAAAATGACAACTTTATTTATTTATTTATATTTTTACAATATCACTCTCACAAACAAACAATAACTAAATCCACACATTATTATTTTCGGAAAATATTAATGGTACAATAAATTAAATATAAGAGTAACAAAAGATGAGACATTCACATGCATGAATGACTGGAGGAGGAGGTTTGGAGATTATTAAGTTGGATCATTTCACCTTAAGGAATGGCCAGGCCCAATCAAACGAGGAGGCTTGCTATTGCTATATGGAAGATTGAATATGATTATGTTTAAATAAATTCATGTTTTTGCCATTATATACGAGGAGGGGTCAAATGTCATTTACTTAACTATATAAAGTAAAGTGGAGCACAAATAATAATGCACATACCACTTCAATAATTTTATGATAATAAAGTTCAACTTATCATAATAGATTTCGATGTATATAAATAATGCTACGGTTTGGATGGAACCAAAGAATGGAATGATTCATTTTATTCTAGTTGGAATGATTCATTCTTATTCTTATATGTTCTCTACCAAACATATTTTTTTTCATTCCATATAAATAAGTCATTTCATTCACACATTCATTGCTTCAATCCAAATGTAACATTAGTATCTTATGATGTCTTAATAAACCTTAATATTTGAAAAATAATGAAAAGGGTGAACCTAATTTTAGAAATAAAAATTTCTAAATTATTCTTAAATCTACATTTTTATTTAGTGTACTTTTCGAAGGAAACAAATCAAAATTTACTCTCATACCTTCTTATATCTCATCTTGTAAATGAATTTCTTTCAGAATGTAATTCTTTTACAACTATATCTACTACAACAAAAGAAATCCAAAGAATATTGCATAGTAAAAAGACATACGAACCCAAGTATACCTACTACTCCTTTTTTCCAAACTAACAAACTACTCCTTTTTTCCAAAAACATATATATATATATATTAGTTTTATATGTTTAGTCTGTGTGACCCCAACCCCAGCTTACAAATCTCAACCGGCGCCGGAGCTTCCCAAAAAGCAGCCCGCCGCCTCATTTCCTCAAAATCAGCAACGCACTGCTCCATTTCCAAACCCCCGACTCGCTTTCTCGCGGCGGCCAACTTTTTTCCGGCCGCCTTGTCGAACAATTTCTCCCACCCATTTTCCCATTCTGCATGAGCGTCGCACAGATCAAGCGTTCCGTTGGCCCAGTTCGTCCAGCTCCAACCCCTGTCCAGCCTCGACATCACGTTCCCGACGCTCGGCCCGCTGCAAATAGGCGTGCACGGCCTGCACTTGGCGCCGCTCAGTGGGCCCTGCCTGGAAATCGCCGCCACGGTAACGCCGAAACGTGTCTGAGGGAAATCGTACCGGCGGTCCGTCACGATGCAGAAGGGGAGGCGTTTGGCGGTGTAAGGGACTTTCATGGTGGTGAGTTGGGCCTTGAATGCCCTCTCCGAATTGAGTTGAAAGAACCCGGACGAGTTGAGCTGCGGAATGAGAGAGAGGCGGGCGAGTGCCACGGCGGAGGAGTTGTAATCCCCAACGCCGAAGCGGTCGTTGAGGCCGCCGTAAGAGGAGCCAGGTGGGACCACGTACCGACCCTTTAAGAACTTGTCGGGTCCCAGCGGGGCGGACCAGTAGCCGTCAACTCGGGTTCGGACTATCCAATCGTAGGTGAAGTTGTTTTTGTCTTGGTAAGACTTGATCATGGTCAAGCATCCCTCTACCAGATTAAAATATTGCAGCAGACCCTGCCAGCACATGAAATGACGATTATACCCTCGGGAAAAACAGATAAATACAAAAGAAACTTTTCTTACTTAGATTTGACATTTGACAGTTGACACAAATATTTGGTTTAGGTTGACTAATCCAAAAGGTTAATCTTTGACTTTTCCCTAGGAAAATTCAATAATAAAATAAAATAACCTAATATTAATAGAGTAGTAGGAGTTTATTGTAGTAGTACTAATTTTTTTAATCGATCGATTTGCTGCATTTGTATTGAAGTAATAAAGATAGGAATGAAATAATTCATCTTTATAGAATGAAAAAAATTATGTTTAATTACGACTGAAATGGATTGAACTATTATTATTTTTTTGTTATTTTTGATTGAAATTTAACATTCTTGTCTAAGATTTCATGCTCAAAGTCTTGTGAGTAATTTTTTTTCTATCATTGAGTCATGAGAGTCTTAGAAAAAAAAAAATATAAAATAACGCATTCCAACTAAAATAAAATAATTCATTCCAATCTATATTTCTTTCGTTAAATCTAAACACAACATACATGCATTATAGGCCACCAAATCACTTCAATCAATACTAGTAATTTATTTGGTCCACTACATTAATACTCACCCAGCAGCAATGAATGCATGACTCATTTGCATCATAATCATAATCATTAATTAACAGTGGCCAACCTGTATCACATGTTATGTGTTTAATTGAGAGAGTAGATCGTGTACATTTAAAACTTGTACAGTTGTGTAATTCTATTTTTTTTCCTTCTCTCTCTATATATATATTAATAATTGATCGTGCCTAAAGACACGGCTTTAATGAAATCATCCCTCTCCCTCCTTTTTAATAATCTAAAAATTAGAATTAATCTAAACTGTCTTTATATTTTTCCGCCCAAATCAATTAGAATGAATCTGAACCATACTTGTATTTTTCAGCCCAAATTCAAATTTGGTTCTATCCTACTCCCTCTGTTCCTTAATATAAGTCGTTTTACAGAAATATTGTTGTTCCTTAATATAAGTAGTTTGAGAATTTTAAGTAAGCATTAATTGTTTAGTTTTCAATATTGTAATTTTGGTTTTCTCACTATTTTCTATCCAATAAATAACAATCTTTTCTTCCAATATAAGGACAATATAGATAATTGATATTATAGTTAATGTTATACAATCATTTCCTTAATACATGCGCATTAATGACAATTTTTTTAAAACAAAAATTAATATTATAGATTATTTTTATAATTCTATCCGGTCCACGTATGATGTATGATAGATTTCGTAATTGTAATTGGAAAAAAAAATTCACAAAGCACGCCTAAATTGTAGAGTACATTAGAAATTTTTATAATGAACCTTTCAACTTCTCGTAGGCCAAAGCAGCTCAACCAAATGGCAACCTAACAAAAACCCTTTTTTTTACTCAAAAATGGTGTTCTTTTCCCTCTGGCCAGTTTGCACCAAACAAGAATCCAAAAGAATATAGTAATAAAGGACTGGGTTAGCATGAATTTGGCTTAGCAAGACCATCGGTCGGTTGAACTCTACGGTGCCGACACGTCGTTAGCATTTAAATTAATGGACGAGATTTAACAATTCCGAACGACGTCGTTTGACAAATCAAATTCAGATAAATCGGATGCAGCGAAGTAATCGGCTCAAAGCGAAGTAATCGGCTCAAACAAGAGGAAATTTATAATCCGCACTGACAAGCGATGATTGACGTCAGGCGGGAGATTTGGCGCCATACTGAGTCCATGTAAAACAGAGCTTCTTGAGATTGGAAGGCATTTAGTAGCAACCATGTAAAACAGAGCAACGTGAATTCAAATAGTAAATGTACTGATTTAAAACAGAACTTCATTATTGAGAATAGCAAAAAACAGAGCTTCATTCTTGTCTTTCATTCACCAACAGGTGGTCTATATTGAGGTTAGTATATATAAATGTGTTGAACATTAATAGTTGTGATACTAAAAAGAAATAGTTGATGCAATAAACTTCAATATATAACAGTAATGAAGTTATAAAGAAATGTTGATGTAATAGATTTAAATATTTAGTAAATCTATTGGTTTATATAAATCATGAATTATATGCAATATTTGGGTATTGGAAAAAAGTTTAATATGTAAAAAGAATTTGAGTTGATTAAAAATAAGTTAGTGAAGTGGAATTAGAGAATTAGTTATTGTAATGCAAATAGTATAATACAAGTTTAAGTTTAATGGTTGAATTTTAGTAATTCTAGTAGTTAGATAATTGTTCTGCAATTTCTACCAATTAATATTGTTATGTATATGATATTTATGCGATCTAATTTGTTTTGACAGATCAAACATAGAAAGAACTAAATGGATTACAGAAGTTCAGAAGGTGTTTCACTTACTGAAAGTCCTTGCATAGGACAAGAATTTGATTTGGAGGAGGATGCGTTTAATTTCTATAATAATTATGGAAGAAAGTTAGGATTTAGTGTGAGGAAACAATATGTGAACAAAAACAAGCTTGGTATAGTTACTTCAAGAAGATATTCATGCTCGAAGGAGGGTGAACGGATGGAAATAATAGTAGAGGGTAAGAAAAAGAGAGTTAGACGACCTAGTAGATTCAATTGTCAAGCAAAAATGAATGTAGTACTTGATGCAACAAAACAAAAGTACGTTGTCAACAGCTTTGATGAGAATCACAATCACTTATTACACATTCCTGAATGCGTTCATTTGTTGCGATCTCAACGTGATGTAGCCAAAACACAAGCGATTGAGATTGAATTAGCATATAATTCTGGAATAAAATCCAAACAAACCCATGAGTTGATGTCTAGACAAACTGGCGGGAAGGATTGTGTTGGTCACACAAGATCAGATCAAAAGAATCATTTACAAACAAAAAGGCAAAGAGATATGAAATACGGTGAAGCTGCCAGCCTTTTATTGTACTTTCAGAAGCAGTTGTCTGAAAATCCGTCATTCTTTTATGCAGTTCAATTAGATAACGATGAGCAGATAACAAATATATTTTGGGCAGATGCAAAGATGATAATCGACTATGCTCAATTTGGGGAGGTTGTTATTTTTGATACCACTTATAAAACAAATAGCTCGTATAATCCTTGTGGTGTTTTTGCAGGTTTTAATCACCATAGGCAAGCTGTCATATTTGGTGCAACATTAATGTATGATGAGACAACGCCGTCGTTTGAGTGGTTGTTTTGTAGTTTTTTGGATGCCATGTCCCAGAAGAAACCCATTACAATATTCACTGATCAAGATCATGCAATAGCAAGTGCATTATCATCAACGATGCCGGACACATATCATGGGTTGTGTACTTGGCATATTACTCGAAATTGTGTGAAGCGTATGTCCCCCGTGATGAAAGAAAATAGTCAAGAATTTCTACAAGCATTTATGAATTGTGTCTATAAATATGATGATGAGTCCACATTTGAAAATGCTTGGACTGAAATGATTGCCAAGTATAAAGTTGAGTCAAATGAATGGATGCAATGTACATATTCATTGAAAGAAAAATGGGCAAGATGTTATACTAACAAAACTTGTACTTTGGGAATGAGGAGTACACAACTCAGTGAGAGTTTAAACGCAGATATCAAAGATTACTTAAGCTCATAAATTAATTTGGTACAATTCTTCACACATTTCAACCGGCTACTTGAGGCTAAGAGATATAAAGAGTTGTAAAGTAGAGTATGAGGCGAGGAGAGAGAGTCTGATATGGCGGTGAAGAGGACACCAATGTTGAATGAAGCTTTCATTCACTATACCCTGCATTATTTTACTCAATTCAAGAACAATTTGATAAGTCACTTTGCCTTGTTATAAAGTCACTTGAGGAGAAAGAGGAAGAAGCAATTCGAGTACGTAGTAAGTTACTTTGGGAGCGATAAAATACAAATCTGTTATAAGCGACCCTACTACTTGAAAGTTGTGTTCATGTAAATTGTTTGAGACAAAAGGTATCTAATGCTCTCATACATTGAAAATTTTGGACATTATGAATATCAAATTGGTTCCAAAGAAATATATCTTGAAAAGATGGACAATGTTTGCGAGGAATGGGCAGATAAAAGACAGTTATGGAAGAGAGGTAGAGGGGGATCCAAAACTAAAATTAGGCAGTCGGTATCGAATGTTAATTCCAAATCTAGTTAAGATTGCTCATCGAGCAGTAGAATGTGAAGAGGCAACGAAAATGGTTAAAAAAGCAATTAGTGAGCTATCTGTATGTGTTGAAGAAATATGTAATAGACAAACAAACATGCAACAAGAGAAAAACAATGATTCTCATGAAGTGGACCGTCATGAGATAGCGATTAATTCCATTACAGTTAATGTACCTGCAAGAGTAGGAATTCCAAAAGGGGCAACAGTACGAGGAATCAAAAAAAGGTCGAGATCACATAAGGGTCAGTCACGATTGAAGTGTTGGTTAGAAAAAAGGGCAGGGAAAAAGAGGCAAAAAATGGAAGTAAAAAGGTCAAAGTATGGATAGCAATAATATATAAATATACATATTGAATTAAATGAGTGCTAATATAAATATGCATACTTATTACATTTGTATACAAATTTGTATAATTTTAAACCATGGACAGATGAAGAGATCAAATGGAAGGCATGGTGATGAACAAGGAAGTGGACACTCATCATTTGGAAGGCATGTTGATGAACAAGGAAGTCGACACTTATCATTTACTGAGTTGTTAATGTCTTCGTTTAATAGCGAACTTTTTTAGTTAATGTTACTACTATGTAATATATGAAATAACTGTTAATGTCTATGTTTAATAGTTTATTGGTTTGTGTGGACATAGTTTCCAAGTAGTACTTAATTTTGTTGACTAGATGGTAGGTTATGTAAGATTAGGCTCTTGAAGCTTTAATGAACAGCTTTATGCGTTTTCTTGTGTAAACTTCAAAGATTCTGTAGAATTTATGTTTTATTTTAATTTGTTCTTTTAGAGTTTCATCGATGGGATGATGTGGTTAAGAATGTCCAGTAAGACCCGAATTTTTTTAATAAAATGGAATTTCCTCTATTTATTATTTTGAAATAGTAAGGGTTGATTTGATTAATGTGGTTAGTTATGGGTAAAATGCGCAAATATTTCAATAAGCAGTGGTTATAAAATATTCATTATTGTCGGAAATATTCGTTTGGTCGTGGAATATTCATACTGCTGTGGGAATATTCGTATAACCTTGATCTTTTATGGGCCCCATAACGGAAAGCGATTGGATGAAGAAAATGACAAATATAAGTTGTTTATAAATAATCTTGGCGTAGTTATTACAAGATTATCTTTGTTGAATACCGGTGGTTAAAACACACTAATATCTGGCGTTGTTGAGCAGAAGATATGGTATTGCACCAATTATTGATTCTTACGTAAAAGGCCTACTCAATAATTATTACGATAATTACTATTCATTATTTTATTTTATTGATTCAATAATTCTTTGCATTGATATTTTATATTACCGTTGTTTGAATAAATTGTCATTACACGTATTTTCCATTATCGAAGCAATAATTCATATTATCTGAATAATATTATTAGAAAAAATTATTGGCAATGTCTAGAAAGTTACATCAAGGAGAGGTTTGGTCACCTAATTGCGGCGCCAAGTAAGAGAAATCTTTATTGGAAAAGCCCTCTTCCTCGGAACTACACAGTTGCCAAGATCTTGTGATTCTGTAATATTATTTGTGAATAATTAATTATTGATTTATATGATGAGGAAAATATTGATTTTATGTGGATATAGATGGAGAAAATTTTTAATGTGACAATTGTTGAAAATTAATATTTTATCTTTTTCTAATAAAATAATTCATTTAAATATATTATTTTAATAATATATTAACGGTGATATTTTTATAATGAATGTGGGATATATGAGTATATGAGGAGGAAGAGTATTTTTGTGGCATTAAATGTTTAACATATATTTTGTGTATTGGTGGACACAATTATTGACCGAAATTTGATTATATCCTGTAAAATCGCCGGTTTATGGATTTCGGTTAATTTCTGATTGGAATTTGGAAAAACCTTCTTCTGCAAAGTTGTAGAGAATTGAATTTCCTATAAAAAGCCACGAGATTCGAATTTTCTGATAAAAGGGCTATTTATTATGAATTATTGAAGTTCCGAAGCTCTGAAATAATTAATTTTTGGAAGTTTAAAATATTTTTAATTACAAAAACGTTTTTTACATTGTTGGGACTCATTTAACATGTGCTAGGATTGCTGATTTCAGATGCTAAGTGTAAGACCCCGAAATTTTTTTAAATAAAAAGGAATTTCCTTTATTTATTATTTTGAAATAGTAAGGGTTGATTTGATTAATGTGGATAGTTAAGGGTTAAATACGCAAATATTTCAAAATAAGCAAGTGGTTATAAAATATTCATTTTTGTCGGGGAATATTCGTTTGGTCGTGGAATATTCGTCTTTGTCGGGAATATTCGTATGCGACCGCTAAACCCATGTGTGGGCCCATAACTGAAAGCGATTGGATGAAGAAACAATGAATATAAGTTGGTTAAAAATAACTACAGTAGTTATTACCAATTAAGACTGTTGGAATACCCGGTGGTTAGTTAAAATACTGATGTCTGCGTGGTTTTGGCGAAGAAGACACCAGATTGCACAAGATTGTTGAATTATTGATTCGTGCGTAAAGATGGCACTACTCAATAATTGTTACGATAATTACCGCTTGATATTTTATTTTATTGATTCAATAATTGCTGCGTTGATATTTTATATTATTGTTGTTCAATAATTTTCACTACAAGATTTCCCATTATCGGATCAATAATTCATATTATTTGAATAATATTATTAGATAACATTATTGGCAATGTCTCAGAAAGTTCAATCTAAGGAGAGGTTTGGTCACCTAATTGCTGCCAAAGAAGGAGAGATCCTTATTGAAAGCCCCTTTTCTGGGAACTACCGGTGGTTATCGTAATTGTGATTCTGTAATATTATTTGTGAATAATTAATTATTGATTCATATGATAAGGAAATATTTATTTTATATGAATATAAATGATGGATTTATTTATGTGGTTATAAATGAAGAAATTATTGTTGAGGTGTTTTATCGAGATTTTTTCTGGATTGGAGGTGTTAAAAATCAAATCAAGGGTTTTGAGATATATTGCGGGGGTTATAATTTTTAATCCGACCGTTGGATTGTGGTAATTTTTGGGTATGTTATACATACATAAGTTGAGTATATGTCCACAAATTTTGAACCGTTAAAAATGCACGAATGATTTGTTGTAAATTTTAAGAGGTGTTTGATTCGGAATTAGGGTTATAATTGATTTTGGTGGAAAATTCTAGAATTGAGTGGGCCCCACTTGTGGTTGGTGAAAAAATGTGCTGAATTTTATTTCAAATGTGGTGGGTGGCAATAGTAGCAGGTAAAGCCATCAGGTAGCAGGTCAAGTCTGCTTCGGCGGGCTAACATTTTCCTATAAATAGAGGGCTAAGTTAGAATTGAAAACCACACCAGAAACAAAGTTTTCTCTTTCTCTCTATATTATTGAGCGTATTTTGTGAGTATTTAGATACTTTGAGAGTTCTTTGTTGCTCAAGATAAGTTTCATTCAAAGATCACTTCCGACCTTTCCTTCCGGGTACCGATTCCTTGAGGTAAGGGATATTATTTTTTCGTAATGATATTATTTCTTCATATCATTATCTTTGAAATGTTGATCCAAGTTTTATCAAATTTGGAACTTTTTCATGTCGGGGTTACTATTCATGAGTTACTATTCATGAGTTACTATTCATGAGTTACTATTCACGAGTTCTATTCACGAGTACTATTCATGGCGTGAAAATGTTTTTTTTGTGGAATTTCTATCTTTTGGTGTGAGTTACTATTCACGATACTCGGCACTATTCACGATATCTGACTATTCATCGAAAAATAAAATTTCTTCTTTTCGTCCAAAATATCTATTCGGATACTAGCTTTGATTGTATCCATGTTTTGATCATTCTTGAATTTTACACCACTATGATTATTTTTGAGGTATTGTTGGACATGGATAAAACAAAGTACTAATCCTTAATCCTTAATCCTTGTCATTTTGTTTCAACCGGATTCGTTCTTTAAAAATATTTTCATCATCCTCGGTCTTAAATGATGATATTATTGAATATCTTTGGCACAGAGTGCAAAGATGAATGATTTCAAGAATATCTTTGGCCCAGAGTGCAAAGATGAAAGCGGTGTTTAAATGAATACGACCGATGATGAATATCTTTGGCCTTTAGTGCAAAGATGAACAGTGTTGAGATGAACATAATGGATTGATGAATATCTTTGGCACAGTAGTGCAAAGATGAATATTTGATTTGAGATGAATATTGATTGATGTTACGAGGATAAAATATTGATGATGGACCGTTAAATTCATAGATTATAGTAGATTTCATTCTCTACGTAACTCTTCTATGAATTATTATTTCATTTAATATTGATCCAAACTTGTTGTCTATTGTATTCTATCGATTTTTCCTCATTGAAGACTAACGATAATTTGTTGTATATTATCTTAGTCATAATATTCTTTATCGGGCTAGTTGAGCTCACCCTTTTCCTTGTTGTTCCATTTTTCTTCTCGGGAGGCGAGAATGTAGAAAGTACTAGTGGGGTATGGAATGAAGGTTCTAGAGAGAGTTGTTTAGTAGTCCTCACCATTTTGTAAAATAATGTATCAATAATGTGATGAGGATTTATTTGAGTATAGATATTGTCTGAGAAGATAATATTTGTATTTAAACTCACAAGATATATATTGTCGTATTTCACACGACATTTGTATTATTGAAGTTGTAGTTTGCTTCTTGTACCATGTATTTGGCGACTTTCGTAATGGGTGTTGTGTATACCTATTTTGAGGTCGCCACGATTAATATCGAGCTTAGGGATATGATCTCCATGGAGATCGGGGAATAGAACTAGGAGGGGAGAGACGAGTAAATCCTTCGCTTAGTGTGTCCTACCTAAGCTTATTTGTTAGTTGGTCAAGATATAGGGATATTATGTGATATATTGATTTCCTTAATTAACCCTTGTTTTATGACGGTATTTGAGAATGTCAACTAAGAATATTATATTAAATGAAGTAAATGAGACCGTGGAGATGCTGTGTACTTACCAACGAGGAGAACGTCTGCAACAGTGACAATGTACCTCCTGTGAACAAAACCATTGAAAGAGATGATGAACGAGGGATGTTTATAAGTTTTTTGCAGCTCGTGCAAAATCGCATTTAGGAGACTTCGTGTTCAAAATACGGAGGAAATGATAGCAATTCACCATTGGTCACAACCAAGCAGTTCAAAGAGTTGGGACCACCGAATTTAAGGAAAGCCGATCCGATCGATCACGGCGGAAACACGGGTCAAGCAAATTACCAAGATATTCGATGTCTTGGGATGCACGGAGGAACAGAAGGTTCCATTCGCCACCTTTTATGTTCCGTGGCGAGGCGATCATCTGGTGGGAGTCTCATGAAGCGTACCCATCCAAATGCACTCAAAGCATGTCACGGAGAGCGTTTGAAAGCGATTCAATGACAAGTACTTCCACGAAAGTATTCGTCATATGAAGGAAGTGGAGTTTATTAGACCGAGCGAATAACATGACGGTGTCCCAAAGACGAGGCGAAGTTCATGGAGTTATCCGTTTCGCACCTCATTTGGTGGAGAATGAGGAACGATGACGCGGATGTTTCGAGAGGTTTGAAACCCAAGTACGTCGAAGATCTTTATTTCTCATAAATTTTCTCTATTCGATGTTGTCAATGGGCTCAATTGTTAGAAGCGAGATAACGAGTACGTTAACCGAGGGACCATAACCGGGATCATACCAAAGATAGTAGTCAACAAAATAACGATAACCAAATGGAGAAAGAAGAATACAGACAAAGGCGTTAACCACTCTGGTGGTAATCGTGGCCATGAAAATAGAAGCGAGTCGAGAGGAGATTTTAAAAGAGGAGATTCAACAACGACCATGTGAAGCGACGCCAAAGCCAAGTAGCAATCGGGTTCCAAGGAGGAGAAAGACCACCACGGTCGTATAATTACAAATCGAAAAGAGGACATATCACCAAACCGCCCACAACAGTTTAAGGTATGCTATAATTGTGGAAAAGAAGGACATATATATCGCCGAGATCATGCGATATCGAAACCAGTCCAATGAAATGGTGACTCAAAAGGATGTCCCGTAAAAAGTCAAAGTCAACGATTTCGGAAGAGCGTTTGTCGTGACCCAATCAAAATCGAGGAACCCGAACGGTTAAGACGGTTAGTTAATTATAAATTCTTGCGAAGTTTATACCTTACTAGATCACCTGCTTCTACCCATTCTTTTATCTCTCTTGCTTGCATACCAACGTTTGAACTTGACTACGGAGAAATTAAACTTTGACCTATCTGTGGAGACTCCATTAGGAGAAACTTTCATTACATCCGTTGTTTAGAAATCTTGATTGATTCAGTTTCAGGCACTATCACATTACACCGTTAACCTTATTTCTATAGAGATATTTGCTTTTGATGTGATTTTAAGGTTAACTACTCATCATGCCAAAATTGATTGCTTTTGTAAGGTTGTTAGTTTTCATATTCCTAAGCAACTGTTATTCAACTCAAGCAATCAAACCATTGTAGTCAAACATTTTCATATCAAGCCATGAAGTCATTCGCTTATTACGGATGTCAAGTTTTCTTAGTCCACGTTATGGATTTGAATAAAGACACGCCGATTTGAATAATATTCTGTTGTTATTGATTTTTCCCGATGTATTTCTGAAGAATTTCTTGGCTTACTCCCAAAGCTTCGATATTAAATTTTGTATCGACTTTGAACCCTAGACAAAACTCATTTCTAAAATCTCATATCGAATGGCTCCTATTGAACTTCGAGAGTTAAAAATTCAACTATAGAATTTGGTACTGAGCCTTTATCTTGTGACTTCCTTTGTGGAATTCACCTAAGCTGTAGACTTCTATAGGGGACGTCATATTCGTGCGATAGTAAACCGATAGGTGTCATTGTGACGTCTTATCCAAGGTTGAGATATGAAATCACGATTGAAAACAACCTAAGTCGATGAATCGAAATACGTAGCTTTCAGGCTTAGTTGGTTATTATCGGAGATTCGTTGAAGGATATTCTCGAATCGCTATTCCATTAACGTGGTGACTCGTAGAGATACAAAATTCAAATGGAGCAAGGAATGTGGTAAGAGCTTGAAGAACTCAAGAGAGACTCATTTCAAAGACATGTTACGACCATGCCATCCTCCGGAAAAGCGAACGTGGTAGGCGGCGTGTTGAGTAGAAGATCGTATACAAGTACGAGTACGATATTATCAAAGACTCATTTCAGATAATATACAAATAATAGAGATGGAGATGAAAACTCTAGGTACCCACGTGATGATATACTGATGCGTGATGATATACGAGTATAATCGACTTTAATCGATAAAGTTAAAGTCGCTCAAGCTACACACCGGAGTGATGAATTTGAAGAAGGAGGTGCAAGAAGTTGTTATTTTAAAAGCGAGAATCGGTGAGGTGAGGAAAGCTCAAACCTTCGATTTATTAATCCAAATTGAAATTCTCGATCGAATAGGAACTATGGCCTATAGACTTGTTTTGCTCGCCAAGTACGGCGCGTGTTCATAACGCTTTTCACGTATCGATGTTACGTAAATATACGTGACGACCGAAACACGCGCCATTGAGTTAGAACCGGACGAGATAGCCAAGACTTAACGTCGAGGAGGTACTGTCAAAGATTTTGTAGAGGAAAGAACATGACCCATGTCATCGGGGTTATACCATAAGTTAAAGTTTTGTGGAGAAACCATGCTATTGAGGAAATGACACAGGAGTTGGAAACGAAAATGAAAGCGAGGTATCTTTACCTTTTGAAACACCAGTATCGTCACGTCAATTTCGAGGACGAAATTTCATAAGGAGGGAGGTTGTAAGACCAAAAAATTTTTTAAATAAAAAGGAATTTCCTTTATTTATTATTTTGAAATAGTAAGGGTTGATTTGATTAATGTGGATAGTTAAGGGTTAAATACGCAAATATTTCAAAATAAGCAAGTGGTTATAAAATATTCATTTTGTCGGGGAATATTCGTTTGGTCGTGGAATATTCAATCTTGTCGGGGAATATTCGTATGCACTTGCAATAACCATGTGTGGCCCCCATAACTGGAAAGCGATTGGATGAAGAAAACGATAAAATATAAGTTGGTTAAAAATAACGGCGTAGTTATTCTGCAGTTAAGACCGTTGGAATACCCGGTGGTTAAAATACGATGTCTACGCGTGGTTGCAGAAAGCAGCACCGGTATTGCCACAAGATTGTTGAATTATTGATTAAATGCGTAAGATGGCACTTTTCTCAATAATTGTTACGATAATTCTTTATTCAATATTTTATATTATTGATTCAATAATTGCTTTGCGTTGATATTTTATATTATTGTTGTTCAATAATTGTCACTACACAATATTTCCCATTATCGGATCAATAATTCATATTATTTGAATAATATTATTAGATAACATTATTGGCAATGTCTAGAAAGTTCGGTCTAAGGAGAGAGGTTTGGTCACCTAATTGCGGCGCCGGAAGGAGAGATCCTTATTGAAAGCCCTCTTTCTGAGGAACTACCGGTTGTCGTAATTGTGATTCAGTAATATTATTTGTGAATAATTAATTATTGATTCATATGATAAGGAAATATTTATTTTATATGAATATAAATGATGGATTTATTTATGTGGTTATAAATGAAGAAATTATTGTTGAGGTGTTTTATCGAGATTTTATCGGATTGGAGGTGTTAAAAATCAAATCAAGGGTTTTGAGATATATTATGGGGTTATAATTTTTAATCCGACCGTTGGATTGTGGTAATTTTTGGGTATGTTATACATACATAAGTTGAGTATATGTCCACAAATTTTGAACCGTTAAAATGCACGAATGATTTGTTGTAAATTTTAAGAGGTGTTTGATTGAATTAGGGTTATAATTGATTTTGGTGGAAAATTCTAGAATTGAGTGGGCCCCACTTGTGGTTGGTGAAAAAAATGTGCTGAATTTTATTTCAAATGTGGTGGGTGGCAATAGTAGCGAGTAAAGCCATCGTAAGTAGTGTCAAGTCTGCTTGGTAAGGCTAACATTTTCCTATAAATAGAGGGCTGTTAGAATTGAAAACCACACCGTAA
This sequence comes from Panax quinquefolius, assembly GCA_020205615.1. Taxonomy (NCBI): domain Eukaryota; kingdom Viridiplantae; phylum Streptophyta; class Magnoliopsida; order Apiales; family Araliaceae; genus Panax; species Panax quinquefolius. The sequence continues at coordinate 138,751,322 of CM035162.1, read as the reverse complement.
ACAAAGTTTTCTCTTTCTCTCTCTATATTATTATTGAGCGTATTTTGTGAGTATTTAGATACTTTGAGAGTTCTTTGTTCAATCTAAGTTTCATTCAAAGATCACTTGAGCCTTTCCTTCCGGCTTGATTCCTCGAGGTAAGGGATATTATTTTTTCAGTAATGATATTATTTCTTGATATCATTATCTTTGAAATGTTGATCCAAGTTTTTATCAAATTTGGAACTTTTTCATGTCGGGTTACTATTCATGAGTTACTATTCATGAGTTACTATTCACGAGTTACTATTCACGAGTCTATTATTAAGTAAGCGTGAAAATGTTTTTTTTTGGAATTTCTATCTTTTGGTGTCTGAGATTCTTATTCACGTATACTGCAAGACTATTCACGATATCTGACACTATTCATCGAAAATAAAATTTCTTCTTTTCGTCCAAAATATCTATTCGGATACTAGCTTTGATTGTATCCATGTTTTGATCATTCTTGAATTTTACACCACTATGATTATTTTTGAGGTATTGTTGGACATGGATAAAACAAAAGTCTTAATCCTTAATCCTTAATCCTTGTCATTTTGTTTCACCGGATTCGTTCTTTAAAAATATTTTCATCATCCTCGGTCTTAAATGATGATATTATTGAATATCTTTGGCACAGTAGTGCAAAGATGAATGATTTCTGAAGAATATCTTTGGCACCTGTAGTGCAAAGATGAAGCGGTGTTTAAATGAACACGACTGATCGATGAATATCTTTGGCCTTTAGTGCAAAGATGAGCAGTGTTGAGATGAACATGACCGATTGATGAATATCTTTGGCTGTAGAAGTGCAAAGATGAATATTTGATTTGAGATGAATATTGATTGATGTTACTGGGATAAAATATTGATGATGGATCGTTAAATTCATAGATTATAGTAGATTTCATTCTCTACGTAACTCTTCTATGAATTATTATTTCCAATCGCGAATATTGATCTCGAAACTTGTTTATACTATTGTATTCTATCGATTTTTCCCTGTTGAAGACTAACGATAATTTGTTGTATATTATCTTAGTCATAATATTCTTCTTGGGCTAGTTGAGCTCACCCTTTTCCTTGTTGTTCCATTTTTCTTCTCGGAGGCGAGAATGTAGCGAGTACTTAGTCGGGTATGGAATGAAGGTTCTAGAGAGTTGTTTAGTAGTCCTCACCATTTTGTAAAATAATGTATCAATAATGTGATGAGGATTTATTTGAGTATAGATATTGTCTAGAAGATAATATTTGTATTTAAACTCACAGTATATATTGTCGTATTTCACACGACATTTGTATTATTGAAGTTGTAGTTTGCTTCTTGTACCATGTATTTGGCGACTCAGAATGGGTGTTGTGTATACCTATTTTGGGGTCGTCACACTAAGTGTGCGTAGAGAATTTGTAATATATATAATATTATTATATTAAATTTTCTACTTTGGTGTTCTAAGCATTTTCCTATAAATAGTGTGACGCCCACAAAATTAGGTATACATCACCCATCTTGGGTAGTCAGATACATGGTAGTGTAATTTAAATACAACTTACTAATATAACTGTAGGTATAATACGATATAACTATGAGTTTGAATACAAATATTGTCTACTAGATATTATACAAACTCAAAAGGAGTCCTCATTACAATTATTATCACACTATTTCACGAGAATAGTGAGGACTACTAATCTTATCCTCGGACCATTACTCCGCTCCCAGACTCGTCCCAAATTATGTTCTCATTTCAAGAGAACGAAGAAAGAAAGGGTGAGCTCAACTAGCCCAAGAAGAAATATTATGACTAAGATAATCGTAATAAATTATCAATAGCCTTCAACATTGTTAAACCGATAAAATATAATAAACATCAAGTTTAATCTGCAATGAACAAGCGATCCATTAAAAGAGTCAAGTAGAAAATAAAATCTACTATCTTTTATGATTTAAAAGGTTTTCATCATCATTATAGGCGAGACTCGACTTTAATAAATAATTCACATCATCGAATCACCCCGCACTACTACTGCCAAGGATATTCTTTAAGATCACGACCACAATTATTCACTCGCTACGGGCCAAGAATAATTGTGTATTCATTAATGGTCATGATCATGCCAACAACTCGTCCATCAATGCACTACTGACCCTTCTCGAGGACTTTTACCACATCATTTGTAACATTACTACCATGATTACATCAAATAATCCCAATCGTCATAATCATACCAAGTCCATCCATGCTCTCTGAATACGTATGACTTTAAAAAAATATATAAACATGAGGATGATGACAATGATATAAGAATTCAATAAAACAAGTTCAAGAATTAAGTTATTCAGAACTAATAACATCCAAATCACAACATGATCTTCGCTTTGTAGAGTAAAATTCAAGAATGATCGGAAGAATATTTCCATGAAAAGATCTTTGGATGAAACGCAAATATCAAGGATATTCTACTAATTTCATGGAGTATAGAAATCAAAGTTTTAACCAACCGGGTATAATAAAGAATGGAATAACAAAAGAAATCACCATGCATGCGATAGACCAGCATACGTGCGAGTTATTCCAACAGAATAATAAATAACGGAACCAGTCGTGTGAATTCAATTCACGCGGGATGTTCCAACAGAATAATAAAGATGGAACCCGGTCCGGTGTAAAACACATGTGATAGGATATTCCAACATAATGATAAAAAGCGGAACCAGTCCGGTGTAAAAAAACACGCAGACGTGATGTTCCAATGAATAATAAAGACGGAACCAGGTCCGGTGTAAAACACACAGACAGGATGTTCCAACAGAATAATAGAAGAATGGAATAAAAGAAGAAGATCACCAAGTATAGGGGATTCCAGCAGATACTGAGTTATTCCAATGTAATAAATAAGAATGGAATAACAAAAGAAGTTCTCTTCATGAATACAAAAGAATAACACCCCTTATGGATACAACAAATAATATTCCCTACCTTAGAAAGAACCTGAATATTGGCGAAGTGAAGTAGCGAATAATACTTTTCTTCTTTCTCTCTATAGTTTCTTTTCTAGAGTTTCAAAGTGAATTAAGTAAGAAAATAATGAAGGAATGAGCTTCTATTTATAGGAAAATAGAATGCATAGTAATTAATCCATGAACGGTCCGTATTGATTTACTTTAATCGGACGGTCCATATTTAAAGCAAAATCTTTTAAATAAAATATAATATATTCTATTTATATAAAACATTTTACTATCTGCAAACACTATGCAACACTATGCAAAACACTATACAAAACACACTATATGTAATAAAATATAATATATTTTATTTATAGAATAACTTTAATAAAGTATTACATTTTATATAAAAAGATGTTTACGCTTTATTACGTTAATAATACGAATAAAACAAAACGTCATTATCGCTTATAATAATTCATATTATTAATCGACAATAATGGAATCAAACCGGTGACTTCTCACATAAGCGTCAATAATCAATATCGTGTCTTCTTGTACGCAACCACACGACATCGTGTATCTTTACTACCGAGTAGTTCAACAAATGTCAACGGTAAAACTTCCGCCGTTATTTCAATAAAATATTTTTGTCGTTTTCAATAATTACATTGTGGGGTCCACCAATGATTGAGTAGTTATGCGAATATTCCTGCTAAACCGAATATTCCCAATTAATCGAATATAATATAACCACTTGCATACTTTGCAAAATTTATAAATATTACCCATAACTATATAACATTATATCAAATTACTCCATAATATTCAAAAATAATATTTATAGAAAATTCATATTTATTTATAAAAGCTAGGGTCTTACAAATATGGTGCTTAGGTTAGAATTGAAAATCACACCAGAAACTGAAGTTTTCTCTCTCTATATTATCGAGCGTATTCTTGTGAGTATTTTGAGTATACTTTGAGTGTTCTTTATCTACGGTGCAAGTTCAAGTCATAGCCTATATCCAAAGTTTCAACTAAATCTTGTCTTTTCGAGGTAAGGGATGTTATTTTATTCAAAAATGATATTATTTCTTCAATATCATTATCTTAGAAATATTGATTGGAAATTTTATCAAATTCGAAATTTTTTCATGATTTCGGTTACTTATTCATGAGTTCTTATTCACGAGTTACTTATTCATGAGTTACTTATTCACGATTCTTACTATTCACGAGTACTATTCACGAAGCGTGAAGATGTTTTTTGAAATTTCTATCTTTTGGTGTCTGAGTTACTTATTCACGATACTCAAGCACTTATTCACGTGATACTGACACTATTCACGAATATGCATAACTATTCAATTAAAAATGAAATTTCTTCTTTTTGTCCAAAATATCTATTCGGATACTAGCTTTGATTATATCCATGTTTTGATCATTCTTGAATTTTACTCCACTCGATTACTTATGAAGTATTTTTGAACTTGGATTGTTTAAAATACTGAATCCTTAATATTTGTTCTTTTGTTTCACCGGGATTCGCTTTCTTTAAAATATTTTTCATCATCCTCGGTCTAAATGATGATATTCTTGAATATCTTTGACACAGTAGTGCAAAGATGAATGATTTCTTGATGAATATCTTTGGCCCGTGTAGTCAAAAGATGAGCAGTGTTGAGATGAAAATGACCGATCGATTAATATCTTTGGCCCGTAGTGCAAAGATGAACAAGTGTTTAGATGAATATGATCGACTGATGAATATCTTTGGCCTGTAGTGCAAAGATGAATATTTGATTCCAGATATATATTGATTGATGTTACAGGGATAAAATATCGACGATGAACTTTTAAATTCATATATAGAAGATAGTAGTTTGCATTCTCTACTTAACTCTTCTTCTAATGAATTGTTGTTTCCGCTCTGATTGTTGATTTAAAACCTGGTTGTCTATTGTATTCTATTAGATTTTTCCTGTTGAAGACTAACGATAATTTGTTGTATATTATCTTAGTCATAATATTCTTTACCTTGGGCTAGTTGAGCTCACCCTTTTCCTTGTTGTTCCATTTTCTTCTCGGGATGCGAGAATGTAGCGAGTCTTAGTCGGGGTATGGAATGAAGGTTCTAGAGAGAGTTGTTTAGTAGTCCTCACCATTTTTATAAAATAATGTATCAATAATTATGATGGGGATTTATTTGCGTGTGGATATTGTGCAGATGGCAATATCTCGTATTTAAACTCACGATTTATATGTTGTAATAATAAAGTTATAGTTATTTCGTACTCATGTATTTGGCGACTCGAAATGGGTTGGATGGAATGGACCTATTTTGGGGGCGCCACAATGTCTATCTTAACTCGACTAAAGTTTCATTCAATTTTGTTGCATTTTAAGCCATTCTTTTAGTAAGTTTCATTGTTTCACCCGGCCTATTACTCATGTTTACGGGTTGCTTTTTTTAATTCTTTATTATTGTTATTTTTTTTTTTTCCGGTTTCTTTGATCTCGTGCTCCTTTTTTGGAAGTTGGTTTGTGCTTGATCTGTATCTTCGTTATTGTCCTTCCGGTTTAAGTTTGTTTGTCTATCTTTGTTATTGTATGTGCTCCTTTTTGTTGGTCCATCCTCCTTTTCATTTATTGATCAAATAATATGGTCATGATTTAAATATATTTCTATTGTAGGGTGGACAAGTAATCAAATGCACTGCTATGTTAGCATGTGGTAACTATCATGGTGTTATTGGTTTTGCAAAAGCAAAAGCACCAAGAGTTCCTCTATATAACTTCTCAAATTTTATTTGTTCATCAAGTTTTTTATTTTGTCTGTACAACTTTGTGAAAAACTGTACTATTGTCAATTTTTTTGGAAAATCATTTACCCTTATATCACAGCATGGCAGTTTCTTTTAATTTCAATTTGTTTGTGTCCAGTATTCTAGAATTTGTTTGTGTTCAAAAGAATTATTTTGATTCTTCTTTATTTGTTTGATTGTATATGACTTGTAAGTTGTACAAACTCAGAACATCAAATCTGAACTGCAATGGAAGTTGTAATGAATTTATTGATCACTATAAAAGCTTTGCAATGAAAATCACTAAGAAGAAACTGCAAGTTGCTGTTGCATACGAATTGACTAATTTGCTTATTAAACTTGTATTCTGCAGATAATAGATGGATCACATTCACAAAAATAGTCTTCATATACAGATACAATAGCACAAGGATAATGAATAAGTTTTACAACAACAAAATTTAGCAAAAGGCAAAATATTTTATTAACTGAGAAATGAAACTCCAAAATTCAAAAGACTTGAATTGTTGGAAATTTTACAATTGAATAAGATTACATTGATAACACATATAGTAAAACAAAGCTTAAATACTAAAACTGATGGAATGCATGAGCCACCTACATGACAAATTCGAAATACCAACTCTATAGATTCTTAAACTCAACTCTGCAGATTCTTAAAGCTTAGTTCAAGCCAAAGTTCAACCAAAAATAACTGCTGCAATTACATTGCCTTCAAGTATACAATTTACATGACAATCTCTCAACAACTAAGCAATACACAATGCCATTTATGTCCAAGCTTAAGACGGTGCAACCATTGCTGTATGGATCATACACTCCCTAAATAATTTCTAAAATCGTGAAACAAAGATGCGACCCATACACTCCAAAAAAAGTAAATACAAACTCACCAAAATAACCATTCAATTCTGATCAAACATTCACATACATCACCAATGCCAAATCAAACATAATAAAATTACTAACATTAATTTAATCCAAGTCGAGTCACAAATACTAAATATAATAACATTAGCTCGAAACTTTTCCTTACATTTTAACAGTCATTAGCTTTACATAAATACCCATAAGTCAGTAGTTCCTTCCTAATTTTTACATCAATAACCTTCAACTTTTATCAACAAAAGTATACATTTATAAGCCCAAGGTTAACTCAAAAATTGACTACTAAATAACCCAAAAATCAGCCACCAACAACCATCTTCATGAAGAGATGATAACCCAAAAACCAGCCACCAACAACCATCTTTCATGTAGAGACAATAAAGACAACCACAAGCAAAAACAAAGCTCCAACCAACCCATAGAGCACATGTCTCTCTTTCTTATAGCTGGACAATAGTTTTGAAATGTCAATTACCTGACTTTGTAAACCACCTTCATATTGAACTGCTTCCGCGAGTTGCTCTACCAGATATTTTTCATGGGCACGAGAAGCTTTCAAATCAACAATAAGGGTATTATTTTTAGTCTCTATTTCATTGAGTTTGTTCCAAATTCTAGGAATAATTTTCTTCCCCTTCTTACATAGAGAAGGATCAATCCACTCAAAAAAACCACAAGTAAGTCCCATCTACAAAATCAGCAAAATCAAAATTTTAAATTTTATTAGTATTTACTAATAAATAGATTATAAGTATGTATGTATCAAGTATTCATAAAGGAAGAAATAAAAATTCATACAGGATAATGGGCTCCAATAAGCACATCCATAAAATTGGCGCCCCAATTTTAAATGACAGATCAAGCGGTCTTCAATTGATCTAATTTTCCACAATAACAATATTTGGGATGATTAGAAGCACTGGATTGGGTGGAACGTGCAGGGTGCGAATGTTGAGTTGAGTGCAAGGTGCAATTAGATGTGAAATAACTTTGATCGGAAGTAGGTTGCTGAGACATTGAAGCAGTCTGCTGTTAGTAGGGAGGAGCAGAACTTGGGTGGAGAGGAAAGAAACATCCTATAATGCTATAAATAAGGGGGAATAAGGGGGAGAAGGAACAATTGGCGCCAAATCTCCCGCCAGACTCTCCTGCCACATCTCGATCTTCACTCGCCGTCCCTGCGTCGCCGCCAGACTCAGACATCAATCAATTTGAAATTGGATGGGTCATGTATAAATCTCCCCTTGTTTGAGCCGATTACTTCGCTGCATCCGATTTATCCGAATTTGCTTTGCCAAAGCTTTGTCAAACGACGCCGTGTGGAATTGTTGAATCTCGACCATTCATTTAACTGTTAACAACGTGTCGGCACCGTAGAGTTCAACCGACCGATGATCTTGCTAAGCCAAATTCATGCTAACCCAACCCACTAATAAAAGCCCCAAAAATCTATAAATCTAATAAATACTATTTGTTTGTATTTTACCCAACCAACAAACAAATCATAATGAATGGCCATAGATATTTGAGATAGATGCTCCATTAACAAGAAGTAAGGAATTTAATTATACCTGTATCCCATTGGGTGAGTTAGCCGCGCTTAAAACTCGGACCTCCGACTCGGTCTCCGGTATCCGCTGCGGTTTGAATATTCTGACGGCCCCGATTCTGGGAGAAATCTTGAGGATAGAGAATTTGAAGGAATTGGAGTCCAACGGACTGTTCAGAAAAAGATCCGAATTCGGATAAACCTTGAGAATTTTCTGAACAATTGAAGGTCCGGTGAGCTCGAACCGCCGTGCTCCGCCCACCAAACAAACCGCCATTCTCGCCCGATCCAACTCGGCCTTCACCTTCTCCATTCTCCTCACCGCCGATTCCTCAACGAAATTCACCGTAACTGGACGCTGAACAGGGGTTCGCTCGCAAATATAGGATTTGATTGGGACAAAATAGGAAAAGGGGTTGAAGGAAGTGGCGGTTGAGAGAGAGAGAGAGACGAGGAGAGATAAAGGGAGCAGAATTAAGAGAACCAGTCGCCATTCCAGATCTAAAACCCTTTTCGTAATCTGCATAAATAATTTCTGAGGGCTTTTGAAATTCATCATCATCATCACTTTCTTAATTTCTATTCATCCACCAAACATTTAGCACATCATAGATCAAGAACAACAAAAAGTGGAAAGTTTTCTCTTTATTAGGTAGTATAATAAAGTATTTAGATGGATGTTTGAAACTAATAAAATATTTGTACATATAATTAAAGATCGTGGGACATGGTTGCCTGTTAGTATAAAATTAATACTAATACCACAAGTGTAAAGTTTATTTTTTATTGAAGTGTTTGATATTCTACTGTCACGTACCCCAATAAAATTGTTTTTCAACACACAAGAGTATGTTTATCCTTTCCACTTTCTTCTTTTATTTTTCCAACATCTGACTAACTTTGTACCAGCAATCGCGATCAAAGAAGGTTATTGTTCAAAGAACTATTAGAGCAAGACGTATACTCTCTCTATCCCTTAATCTAAGTTATTTTAAAATTGTACATGAATATTAAGAAAATAATTGTATAATATTAATTGTCTATTATGAACGCCTAAAATTAGGTGATCATCATCCATGCTTGGGTGCCAGGATCGTAGATGACGAATTCAAATCTGAACTTACTTAATACTGTTATGGTATAATACGACAAAAACATAAACTGTGAGTTTGAATACTGAATATTGTCTCTTAGATTATACAAACTCAAAAGGAAATCGCCATTACTGATTATTATCACACTATTTCACGAATAATGAGGAACTACTAATCTTATCCTCGACCATTCTTACTCCGCTCCCCGATTAATCCCAAATTTATATTACTCATTTCCGAAAAGAACGTTGAAAGAAAAGGTGAAATTTCAACTAAATTTCAAAATAAAAATATTATATTAAGGTAATGCGAATAAATTATTATTAGCGTCAACGGTGTTAAATCGATAAAATATAATAAACATCGAGTTTAAGCTGCGGTAAAACAACAATCCATTAAAAAAATTGAAGTAGAAAATAAAATCTACTATCTTTTATGATTTAAAAGGTTTTTATCATCAAGTTATAAATTTGATCTACAAATAAATATTCCACATCATTGAATCACCCCCACACTACTACGGTAGGGATATTCTTTAAGTATCAATGACCACAATTATCCAATGCACTACTGGCCCAAAAATATTTGTGTATTTATTAATAGTCGTGATCACGCCAACAATTTGTCCATCAATGCACTACTTCTGCCAATGATGATTTTTACCACATCATTTATAACATTACGGCCACGATTACAATCGAATAATCCTCATTATAATCATACCAAAATTCATCATCTACACTACTGAATACGAGATGACTTTCAAAAAATATAAATATGAGGATGATGACAATGATATAAGAATTGATAAAACAAGTTCAAGAATTAATTTATCCAGAGAACCAATAACATCCAAACCGGCGTGATCTCGCTTAGAGTAAAATTCAAGAATCTTAGAAGAATATTTCCATGAAAGGATCTTTGGATGAAGCCTTGAAATATCGAGGATATTCCACTAATTTCATGGAGTATAGAAGTCAAAGTTTTAATCAACCGAGTATAATAAAGAATGGAATAACAAAAGAAATCACCATAAATGCGATAGATCCTTGATATGCGAGTAATTCCAATGAATAATAAATAATCGGAACCAAGTCCCACAAAACACATGCAGACGGGATGTTCCAATGAATAATAGAAGAATATCACCAAGTATAGAATTAACAGTATCACAGTTATTCCAATGTAATAATAAGCGAATTGTGAGACCCAAATTTTTATCAATAAAGATTTAAATTTTGTCGAATTTTTTTAATATTATGGTGTGAATTTGAGATAATATTATAGTTGTAGGTAGTATTTATAAATTTTGCAAAGTATGTAAGTGGTTATATTATATTCGATTGGTTTGGGAATATTCGGTTTAGCGAAATATTCGTGATAACTACTCAATCATTGGTGGACCCCATAATGTAATTATTGTCGGATTGAGAAAACGACAAAAATATTTTATCGAAATAATCATTGGAAGTTTCTGGTTGATCTTTGTAAGACCCCAACTTATTATTAATGAAATTTAATTTTCTATTTATTATTTTAAAATAGTAAGGGTTGATTTGATTAATGTGGATAGTTAGGGGTAAGATCGCAATATATTTTAAAATAAGCAGTGGTTATAAAATATTCATTGTTGTCGGAGAATATTTGTTTGGTCGTGAAATATTAAATCGCTTGTCGGGGAATATTAAATGCGACAGTAGCGAGACCGTGTGTGGGCCCCATAACCTGAAAAGCGATTGGATGAAGAAAGCGACAAATATAAGTTGTTTAAAAATAATCTTGGCGTAGTTATTACTGATTAATCTTTGTTAAAATACCCAGTGGTTAAAAACACGAAGACACCAGATATTGCACCAATTATTGATTCTTACGTGAAGGCCACTACTCGATAATGGTTACGATAATTTTATTCGATATTTTATTGAGTTAATAATTCTTTGCGTTGATATTTTATATTCTTTGTTGTTTGATAATTGTCATTACACAAGTATTTTTCATTATCGAAGCAATAATTCATATTATCTGAATAATATTATTAGATAACATTATTGGCGATGTCTAGAAATTTACGTGTAAGGAGAGGTTTGGTCACCTAATTACGCTAGCAGAGTAAGAAGAAATTCTTATTGGAAAGCCCCCTTTTCCTAGGAAGCTACTTTTGTTGTCGATATTGTGATTACGTAATATTATTTGTGAATAATTAATTATTGATTCATGTGATGAGGAAAATATTGATTTTATGTGGATATAGATGGAAAAAATTTTAATGTGACAATTGTTGAAAATTGAAATTTTATCTTTTTCCGATAAAATAATTCATTTAAATATATTATTATATTTTAATAATATAATAATGGTGATATTTTACAACGAATGTGGGATATATGAGTATCTGAGAGGAGGAAGAGTATTTTTTGTTGCAATAAATGTTTAAAACATGTTAAATATGTCGGTGGACCCCATTTATTGACCAAATTTGATTATAGCTTTGTAAAATCGGTACCGTCTGTGGATTTCGGTCAATTTTGTTTGGAATTTGGAAAAACTTTCTTCTGCAAAGTTGTAGAAATTGAATTTCCTATAAAAACTCATGAGATTCAATTTTCTGATGAAAGGGCTATTTATTATGAATTATTAAAGTTCAAGCTCCATAATAATTGATTTTGGAAGTTTAAAATATTTAAAATTAGAAAAACGTTTTTCTTACTTTTTCTAGAATGTGGAATGTGTTTGATGGCTGAAATCAGATTCTAGGCATGTGTAGAAAATTTATTATTAATTTATTAAATTTTACTAACTTTTGGTGTTCTAGCGATTTCTATAAATAGGGTCTTGGGTTAGAATTGAAAATCACACCAAAGCAAGTTTTCTCTCTCTATATTATCGGCGTATTCTTGTGAGTATTTTGAGTATACTTTGAGTATTGCTATACGGTGCAAGTTCAAGTCATAGCTTTATATCCTGTGTTTAAATTTAAAAATCTTGATCTTTCGAGGTAAGGGATGTTATTTTCTTCTCGAATGATATTATTTCTTCAATATCATTATCTTTGAAATATTGGTTGGAATTTTTATCAAATTTGGAACTTTTTCATGTCGAGGTTACTTATTCATGAGTTCTTATTCACGAGTTCTTATTAATGAGTTCTTATTCACGAGTTCTTATTCACGAGTACTATTCATGTAAGCGTGAAGATGTTTTTGTGGAATTTTTATCTTTTGGTGTGAGATTCTTATTCACGTATACTGCACTCTTATTCACGTATCGACACTATTCACCAAAAAATAAAATTTCTTCTTTTTGTCCAAAATATCTATTACGGATACTAGCTTTGATTGTATCCATGTTTTGATCATTCTTGAATTTTACACCACTATGATTATTTTTGAGGTATTTTTGGACGTGGATAAAACAAAGTCACGAATCCTTAATCCTTAATCCTTGTCATTTTGTTTCCTTTGGATTCGTTTCTTTAAAAATATTTTTCATCATCTTCGGTCTTAAATGATGATATTATTGAATATCTTTGGCACATAGTGCAAGATGAATGATTTCTGAAGAATATCTTTGGCCCATGGTAGTGAATGATTCAAAGATGAGCAGTGTGTTTAGATGAACATGACCAATCGATGAATATCTTTGGCACATGGTGCAAAGATGAATATTTGATTCGGATGTATATTGATTGATGTTACGAGGATAAAGGATGAGCGATGAACTTTTAAATTCATACATAGAAGATAGTAGTTTGCATTCTCTACTTAACTCTTCTAATGAATTATTATTTTCATTTGCGAATATAGATTTAAAATTTGTTGTCTATTGTATTCTATTAGATTTTTCCTGTTGAAGACTAACGATAATTTGTTGTATATTATCTTAGTCATAATATTCTTCTTCTTGAGCTAGTTGAGCTCACCCTTTTCCTTTTTGTTCCATTTTTCTTCTCGGGAGGCGAGAATATAGCAAATGTACAGTCGGGGTATGGAATGAAGGTTTTAGAAAGAATTGTTTAGTAGTCCTCACCATTTTGTAAAATAATGTATCAATAAATGTGATGAGGATTTATTTGAGTATAGATATTGTCTGAAGATAATATTTGTATTCAAACTCACGATTTCTTGTTGTAATAATAAAGTTGTAGTTGTTTACATACCATGTATTGACAACTCGAATGGGTGATGTATACCTATTTTGGGGGCGTCACGGTTGGTATCGAGCTTAGGATATGATCTCTGGGGAGATCGGGAATAGAACTAGGAGGAGAGAGCGAGTAAATCCTTATTAGTGTGTCCTACCTAAGCTTATTTTAGTTAGTTGGTCGATATATAAGGATATTATGTGATATATTGATTTCCTTAATTAACCCTTGTTTTATGACGGTGTTTGAGAATGTCGATTGAGAATATTAACAATGGAAATGAGGCGTGGAGAGACGCTTTGTACTCATCAACGAAGAGAACGTGCAGCAGTTTGGCAATGTTCCTTTTGTGAACAACACCATTGGCGAGATGATGAGCGAGGGATGTTTAGAAGTTTTTTGCGATTCATGCAAAATCGACGAGGAGACTCTTGTTCAAAATACTGGAGGAAATGATAGCAATTCACGGGTTATCAAATGAAGCGATTCAAAGAGTTGGGACCACCAGAATTTAAGGAAAGCGAGATCCGATCATGGCGGAAACATGGGTCAAACAAATTACCAAGATATTCGATGTCTTGGGATGCACGGAAACGAGAGGTTCCATTCGCCACCTTTATGTTCCGTGGGCGAGGCGGACTCTTCGGTGGGAGTTTGTGAAGCGTCGCATCGTCAAATTATTACTTTCAAAGATGTCTTGGGAGACGTTTGAAACTATTTAATGACAAATACTTTCGAAAAGTGTAAGACCAAAATTTTTTAAATAAAAGGAATTTCCTTTATTTATTATTTTGAAATAGTAAGGGTTGATTTGATTAATGTGGATAGTTAAGGGTTAAATCATAAATATTTCAAAATAAGCAGTGGTTATAAAATATTCATTTTTGTCGGGAATATTAGTTTGGTGGTGGAATATTAAATGCTGTCGGGAATATTAGTTTGGTGGTAGAATATTAAATCTTTGTCAGGGGAATATTAAATGCGACCAGGCGTAGCGACCATGTGTGGGCCCCATAACGAGCGATTGGATGAGGAAAAAACGAAAAGTTTGGGTGGTTATAAATAGCGGCGTAGTTATTCTGAATTAAGGCATTGGAATACCCGTTGGTTAAAATCTGATGTCTGGCGTGGTTGCCTGATGGCACACGGTATTACACGATGTTGTTGAATTATTGATCCTTACGTAAATAAAGCCTTTTCTCAATAATTTTCCACGATGAATTCTTTATTCGATATTTTATTTTATTGATTCAATAATTCTTTGCGTTGATATTTTATATTATTGTTGTTCATAATTGTCAACTGCATGATATTTCCATTATCGGATCAATAATTCATATTATTTGAATAATATTATTAGATAACATTATTGGCAATGTCTAGAAAGTTACATCTCAAGGAGAGGTTTGGTCACCTAATTGCGGCGCCGATGAGAGAGAGATCCTTATTGGAAAGCCCCTCTTTCTGAGGAGCGGCTGGTTGTTGTCATAATTGTGATTACATAATATTATTTGTGAATAATTAATTATTGATTCATATGATAAAGAAATATTTATTTTATGTGGATATAAATGATGGATTTATTTATGTGGTTATAAATGAAGAAATTATTGTTGAGGTGTTTTATCGATATTTTATCGGATTGGAGGTGTTAAAAATCAAATCGGGGTTTTGAGATATATTGCGGGGGTTATAATTTTTAATCCGAATAGTTGGATTGTGG
Source organism: Panax quinquefolius (assembly GCA_020205615.1). Classification (NCBI taxonomy): domain Eukaryota; kingdom Viridiplantae; phylum Streptophyta; class Magnoliopsida; order Apiales; family Araliaceae; genus Panax; species Panax quinquefolius. The sequence continues at coordinate 138,736,128 of CM035162.1, read as the reverse complement.
TAATTTTTGGGTATATTATACATACATAAGTTGAGTATATGTCCACAAATTTTGAGCCGTTAAAAATGCACGAATGATTTGTTGTGAATTTTAAGAGGTGTCGGATTAGAAATTAGGTTTATAATTGATTTTGGTGGAAAATTCTAGAATTGAGTGGGCCCCACTTGTGGTTGGTGAAAAATGTGCTGAATTTTATTTCAAATGTGGTGGGTGGCAATAGTAGCGAGTAAAAGCCATCGGTGTGGTGTCAAAATCCGCTTGGTAGGGCTAACATTTTCTATAAATAGAGGGCTAAGTTAGAATTGAAAATCACACGAAAACAAAGTTTTCTCTCTTTCTCTCTATATTATTGGCGTATTTTGTGAGTATTTAGATACTTTGAGAGTTCTTTGTTCGATCTGAAGTTTCATTCAAAGATCACTTGAGACCTTTCCTTAGAAGTATTGATTCTTTGAGGTAAGGGATGTTATTTTCTTCTCAAATGATATTAATTCTTGATATCATTATCTTTGAAATATTGGTTGGTACTTTTTATCAAATTTGGAACTTTTTCATGTATGGGTTACTATTCATGAGTTCTTATTCATGAGTTATATTCACGAGTTACTATTCATGAGATTCTATTCACGAGTTCTTATTCACGAGTACTATTCATGAAGCGTGAAAATATTTTTTGTGGAATTTCTATCTTTTGGTGTCGAGTTTCTTATTCACGTATCGGCCTTTATTCACGTATCTGACACTATTCACGAATCTGCACTATTCATAGAAAAATAAAAAATTTTCTTTTTAATCTAAAATATCTATTACGGATACTAGCTTTGATTGTATCCATGTTTTGATCATTCTTGAATTTTACTTCACTATGATTATTTATGAATTTATTTTTGAACTCAGATTGTTTAAAATACGAATCCATAATATTTGTCATTTTGTTTCCTTTGGATTCGTTTCTTTAAAAGTATTTTCATCATCCTCGGTCTTAAATGATGATATTATTGAATATCTTTGGCTGTGTAGTCAAAGATGAATGATTTCTGAAGAATATCTTTGGCACATAGTGCAAAGATGAGCAGTGTTTAAATGAACATATGGCGAAGTGATGAATATCTTTGGCCTTTAGTGCAAATGATGAACAGTGTTGAGATGAACATGATCGATGATGAATATCTTTGGCTGTGGTGCAAAGATGAGCAGTGTTTAAATGAACATGATGGGCGATGAATATCTTTGGCCTTTAGTGCAAAGATGAGCAGTGTTGAGATGAACATGATGGGATTGATGAATATCTTTGGCTGTAGTGCAAAGATGAATATTTGATTTGAGATGAATATTGATTGATGTTACGAGGATAAAATATTGATGATGGTTTATTAAATTCATAGATTATAGTAGATTTCATTCTCTACGTAACTCTTACATGAATTATTATTTCATTGCGAATATTGATCGAAACTTGTTGTCTATTGTATTCTATCGATTTTTCCTGTTGGAGACTAACGATAATTTGTTGTATATTATCTTAGTCATAGTATTCTTTTCTTGGGCTAGTTGAGCTCACCCTTTTCCTTGTTGTTCCATTTTTTTTTCTCGGGGAGGCGAGAATGTAGCGAGTCTTAGTCGGGGTATGGAATGAAGGTTCTAGAGAGTTGTTTAGTAGTCCTCACCATTTTTGTAAAATAATGTATCAATAAATGTGATGAGGATTTATTTGAGTATAAATATTGTCTAGAAGATAATATTTGTATTTAAACTCACATTTTATTGTTGTTGTGATAATAAAGTTGTAGTTGTTTACATACCATGTATTTGGCGACTCGAGAATGGGTTGGATGGAATGGACCTATTTTGGGGTCGTCATCACGGTTAATATCGAGCTTAGGGATATGATCTCTGGCGGAGATCGGGGAATAGAACTAGGAGGAGAGAGGCAGAGTAAATCCTTTGCTAGTGTGTCTACTAAAGCTTATTTGTTAGTTGGTCGATATATAGGGATATTATGTGATTGATTTCCTTAATTAACCCTTGTTTTATAGCGATGTTTGAGAATGTCGTTGAAAATATTAATAGTGGTGTAAATGAGGCCGTGGAGATGCATGTCTTAACAACGAGGAGAGCGTGCAGCAGTGGCAATGTTCCTCCTGTGAACAACACCCTTTGAAGCGGATGATGAGCGAGGAGGGATGTTTATAAGTTTTTGCGGTTCATGCAAAATCGAGACGAGGAGACTTCGTGTTCAAAATACGAGGAGGAAATGATAGCAATTCACGGGTGGTCACAAATGACGGCGATTCAAAGAGTTGGGACCACGAGTGCATTAAGGGAAAGCGGATCCGATCATGGCGGAAACATGGGTCAAACAAATTACCAAGATATTCGATGTCTTGGGATGCGGCGAGAACAGAAGGTTCCATTCGCCACCTTTATGTTAAAATGGCGGCGCGTTCTTGGTGGGAATCGTGAAGCGTACCCATCTCATTTTTTCGGCGTATCGTGGGAGACGTTTGAAAGCAGTTCAATGACAAGTACTTCCACGAAAGTATTAAATCGTATGAAGGAAGTGGAGTTTATTAGATTGGAAGCGAGAATAACATGGCGGTGTCCCGATGCGAGGCGAAGTTTGCGGAGTTATCGAGTTTGCACCTCATTTGGTGGAGAATGAGGAGCGTTATGGCGCGGATGTTTTTGAGAGGTTTGAAACCGGCGTCGTCGATATCTCATTTCTCATAAATTTTCTCTCTGATTAGGATGTTGTCAGCGAGGGCTCGGTTGTTAGAAGCGAGATAACGATACGTTCAACCGAGGGACCATAACCGAGGATCATACCAAGATAGCGATCATCGAATAACGATAACCGGTGGAGAAAGAAGAATACGGACAAAGGCGGTAACCACTCTGGTGGTAATCGTGGCCATGAAAATAGAAGAAGCGAGTTGGGAGGAGATTTTAAAGAGGAGATTCAACAACGACCGTGTGAAGGCGTCGGCGCCCGTGTGGCCCCGGTTCGAGGAGAGAGAAAGACCATCGATCGTATATTTACAAATCTTGGGAAAGAGGGACATATCATTGAAGCGCCCTACAGCAGTTTAAGGTATGCTATAATTGTGGAAAAGAAGGACATATCGCTCGAGATTATGCGATATCGAAACCAGTCCGGTAGGGAATGGTGACTCGAAAAGGATGTCCCGAAAAAGTCAAAGTCAGCGATTCTGGAAGGCGTTTGTCGTGGCCGGGTCAAAATCTGAGGAACCCGAGCGAAGTTAGCAGGTTAGTTAATTATAAATTCTTGCGAAGTTTATACCTTACTTGATATCTGGGTTCTACCCATTCTTTTATCTCTCTTTGCTTGCGCTCAGCGTTTGAACTTGACTACGGAGAAATTAGACTTTGACTTATTTATGGAGAATCCGTTAGGAGAAACTTTCATTACATCATTGTTTAGAAATCTTGTTTGATTCAGTTGGCACTATCACATTACACATTAACCTTATTTCTATAGAGATATTTGCTTTTGATGTGATTTTAAGGTTAACTACTCATCATGCCAAATTGATTGCTTTTGTAAGGTTGTTAGTTTTCATATTCTAAGCAACTTTGTTATTTGAATTCAAGCAATCAAACCATTGTAATCAAACATTTTCATATCAAGCCATGAAGTCATTCGTTTATTACGGATGTCAAGTTTTCTTAGTCCATGTTATGGATTTGAATAAAGACACGTCGATTTGAATAATATTCTTGTTGTTATTGATTTTTCTTGGCGTATTTTACTGAAGAATTTCTTGGCTTACTCCCAAAGCGATATTAAAATTTTGTATCGACTTTGAACCCGGTACAAAACTCATTTCTAAAATCTCATATCGAATGGCTCTATTGAACTTGAGGAGTTAAAAATTCAACTATAAATTTGGTACATGAGCCTTTATCTTGTGACTTCCTTTGTGGAATTCACTAAGCGAACTCTCTGTAAGGGGCGTCGTATTAGATGCGATAGTAAAGCGATAGGTGTCATTGTGACGTCTTATCCAAGATTGGGATATGAGTCACGATTGAGAGCAACCTAAGTCGATGTCGAAATCGTAGCTTTCTAGAAGCTTAGTTGGTTATTATCGGAGATTAGTTGAAGGATATTCTCGAATCGCTATTCCATTATCGCAAATGACTTCGTAGAGATACAAAATTCGAATGGAGCGAGGAATGTGGGAAGAGCTTGAAGAACTCGAGAGAGACTCATTTCAAGATATGTTACGACCATGCCATCCTGGAAAAGCGAACGTGGTAGGCGGCGTGTTGAGTAGAAGATCGTATCTGAAATCTGAGTACGATATTGTCAAAGACTAATTTAAGTATAATTTACAAATAATAGAGATGGAGATGAAAACTCTAGGTACCCGCGTGATGATATCTGATGCGTGATGATATCTGAGTATAATCGACTTTAATCGATAAAGTTAAAGTTGTTGAAGCTACACACGGGGTGATGAATTTGAAGAAGGAGGTGCGAAGTTGTTATTTTAAAAGCGAGAATCGGTGAGGTGAGAAAGCTCAAACCTTGATTTATTAATCCATTTGAAATTCTCGATCGAATAGGAACTGTGGCCTATAGACTCGTTTTACCACCAAGTATGGCGTGTGTTCATAACGTTTTTCACGTGTCGATGTTACGTAAATATGTGGACGACCAAAACACGTCATTGAGTTAGAAACCGGACGAGATAATAGAAGACTTAACGTGCGAGGAGGTACTGTCAAGATTTTGTAGAGGAAAGAACATGACCTATGTATCTGAGGTTATACCATAAGTTAAAGTTTTGTGGAGAAACCATGCTATATAGAGGAAATGACACAGGAATTGGAAAGCGAAAATGAAAGCGAGGTATCCTCACCATTTGAAACACACAGTCGTCGTCGTCGATTTAGAGGGCGAAATTTCATAAGGAGGGAGGTTGTAAGACCAAAAATTTTTTAAATAAAAGGAATTTCCTTTATTTATTATTTTGAAATAGTAAGGGTTGATTTGATTAATGTGGATAGTTAAGGGTTAAATCGCAAATATTTCAAAATAAGCAAGTGGTTATAAAATATTCATTTTTGTAGGGGAATATTAGTTTGGTGGTGGAATATTAAATCTTTGTCGGGAATATTAGTTTGGTGGTAGAATATTAAATGCTTTGTCGGGAATATTAAATGCGATGTGTAGCGACCGTGTGTGGGCCCCATGTGAAAAGCGATTGGATGAGGAAAAACGACAAAGTTTGGGTGGTTATAAATAACGGCGTAGTTATTCTGAGTTAAAAATTGTTGGAATACCGGTGGTTAAAATACTGATGTCTGGCGTGGTTTTGCGATGGCTTTACGGTATTACGCAGTATTGTTGAATTATTGATCCTTACGTAAGATAGCCTTTACTCGATAATTTTCCACGATGAATTCTTTATTCGATATTTTATTTTATTGATTAATAATTCTTTGCGTTGATATTTTATATTATTGTTGTTCAATAATTGTCAACTTTGCGATATTTCCCATTATCGGATCAATAATTCATATTATTTGAATAATATTATTAGATAACATTATTGGCAATGTCTAGAAAGTTACATCTAAGGAGAGGTTTGGTCACCTAATTGCGGCGCCCGATGAGGAGAGATCCTTATTGGAAAGCCCTCTTTCACAGGAGCGGCTTTGGTTGTCATAATTGTGATTACGTAATATTATTTGTGAATAATTAATTATTGATTCATATGATAAAGAAATATTTATTTTATGTGGATATAAATGATGGATTTATTTATGTGGTTATAAATGAAGAAATTATTGTTGAGGTGTTTTATCGATATTTTATCGGATTGGAGGTGTTAAAAAATCAAATCGGGGTTTTGAGATATATTGCGGGGTTATAATTTTTAATCCGACCGTTGGATTGTGGTAATTTTTGGGTATGTTATACATACATAAGTTGAGTATATGTCCACAAATTTTGAGCCGTTAAAATGCACGAATGATTTGTTGTGAATTTTAAGAGGTGTCGGATTAGGAAATTAGGTTTATAATTGATTTTGGTGGAAAATTCTAGAATTGAGTGGGCCCCACTTGTGGTTGGTGAAAAAATGTGCTGAATTTTATTTCAAATGTGGTGGGTGGCAATAGTAGCGAGTAAAGCCATCGGTGGCAGTCGAATGCTGCCTTGGTAATTTAACATTTTCTATAAATAGAAATTTAAGTTAGAATTGAAAATCACACGAAACAAAGTTTTCTCTCTTTCTCTCTATATTATTGAGCGTATTTTGTGAGTATTTAGATACTTTGAGAGTTCTTTGTTCGATACAAGTTTCATTCGACATCACTTGAGCCCTTTCCTTAGAAGTCTTGATTCTTTGAGGTAAGGGATGTTATTTTCTTCTCAAATGATATTAATTCTTGATATCATTATCTTTGAAATATTGGTTGGTACTTTTTATCAAATTTGGAACTTTTTCATGTCGGGTTACTATTCATGAGTTCTTATTCATGAGTTACTATTCACGAGTTACTATTCATGAGTTCTTATTCACGAGTTCTTATTCACGAGTCTACTATTCATGAAGCGTGAAAATGTTTTTTTGTGGAATTTCTATCTTTTGGTGTCGATTCTTATTCACGTATCTGGCCTTTATTCACGTATCTGACACTTTATTCACGAATCTGCCTTTATTCATAGAAAATGAAAATTTTTCTTTTAAATCTAAAATATCTATTACGGATACTAGCTTTGATTGTATCCATGTTTTGATCATTCTTGAATTTTACTTCACTATGATTATTTATGAAGTATTTTTGAACTCGGATTGTTTAAAATCACGAATCCATAATATTTGTCATTTTGTTTCCTTTGGATTCGTTTCTTTAAAAATATTTTCATCATCCTCGGTCTTAAATGATGATATTATTGAATATCTTTGGCACATGTAGTGCAAAGATGAATGATTTCTGAAGAATATCTTTGGCACATAGTGCAAAGATGAACAGTGTTTAAATGAACATGACCGATGATGAATATCTTTGGCCTTTAGTGCAAAGATGAGCAGTGTTTGAGATGAACATACGATGATGATGAATATCTTTGGCACATGTAGTGCAAAGATGAGCAGTGTTTAAATGAACATAATGAAGTGATGAATATCTTTGGCCTTTAGTGCAAAGATGAGCAGTGTTGAGATGAACATGATGGATTGATGAATATCTTTGGCACATAGTGCAAAGATGAATATTTGATTTGAGATGAATATTGATTGATGTTACGGGGATAAAATATTGATGATGGATTTGTTAAATTCATAGATTATAGTAGATTTCATTCTCTACGTAACTCTTACATGAATTATTATTTCATTGCGAATATTGATCTAAAACTTGTTGTACTATTGTATTCTATCGATTTTTCCTGTTGGAGACTAACGATAATTTGTTGTATATTATCTTAGTCATAATATTCTTCTTTGGGCTAGTTGAGCTCACCCTTTTCCTTGTTGTTCCATTTTTCTTCTCGGGGAGGCGAGAATGTAGCGAGTCTTAGTCGGGGTATGGAATGAAGGTTCTAGAGAGTTGTTTAGTAGTCCTCACCATTTTTGTAAAATAATGTATCAATAAATGTGATGAGGATTTATTTGAGTATAAATATTGTCTAGAAGATAATATTTGTATTTAAACTCACATTTTATTGTTTTGATAATAAAGTTGTAGTTGTTTTACCGTACCATGTATTTGGCGACTCGAATGGGTTGGATGGAATGGACCTATTTTGGGGTCGTCACGAAAAGTGTTCGCGTCGTATGAAGGAAGTGGAGTTTATTAGACCGGAGCAGAAACAACATATGATTGTGTCTCGATGTCTTGAGGCAAAGTTTGCGAGTTATCCGTTTTGCACCTCATTTGGTGGAGAATGAGGAACGTATGATGAGCGGATGTTTCTTAGAGGTTTGAAACCGGCGTACGTCGATATCTCATTTCTCATAAATTTTCTCTCTATTCGGATGTTGTAAACAGGCTCAATTATTAGGCGAGATAACGAAATGCACGGTCAACCGAGGACCACAACTAGCATCGTACGAGATATAGCGATCAATGAATAATGATAACCAAATGGAGAAAGAAAGCAGACGGACAAAAATGGTAACCACTCGGTGGTAATCATAGCCATGAAAATAGAAGAAGTGAGTCGGGAGGAGATTTTAAAAGAGGAGATTTAACAATGACCATGTGAAGACGACAGCGGTCTTACAAAGAATCGGGTTCTAAGGGAGGAAACGACCACCGGTCGTATCTTTATAAATACGGAAAGAAGGACATATCGGTCAAACCGCCCTACAACAGATTCAAGGTATGCTATAATTGTGGAAAGGAAGGACATATCGCTCGAGATTATGCGATGGCGAAACCTTGTTCAATGAGGGGCGGTGACTCAAAAAACATCCCGAGAAAAGTCAAAGTCAACAATTCCGGGAAGAAGCGTTTGTTGTATTTGATGGTCATAATGCGAGAACCCAAGCGAGGTGATCACGGTAAGCTATTTATAAATTCTTGCGAAGTTTATACCTTACTTGATCTGGGTCTGCTACCCATTCATTTATCTCTCCTGCGTGTGCTCAACGTTTAAACTTGACTCAGGAGAAATTAGACTTTGACTTTATCTGTGGAAACTCAGTTAGGAGAAACTTTCATCACATCCACATTTTATAAATCTTGTTTGATTCAAGTTGGCACCATCACTTTACTGTTGACCTTATCTCTTTAAAGATACTTGCTTTTGATGTGATTTTAGGGATTGATTGGTTAACTACTCATCATACCAAAATTGATTGTTTTCGTAAGGTTGTTAGTTTTCATATTCTAACCAACTGTTATGCGAATTCAAGCAACTAAACCATTAAAATCAATCAACGTCATATCTAATCATAAAGCTATTCGTTTATTGAAAAACGGATGTCAAGCTTTCTTAGCCCATGTTATGGATTTGAATAAAGACACGTCAAATTTGAATAATATTCTGTTGTTATTAACTTTTACGACGTATTTCTGAAGAACTTCCGGTCTACCCCGAGCGTGAAGTTGAATTCTTTATTGATCTTGAACTTTGATACAAAGCCCATTTCTAAAACCCCATATCGAATGGCTCTATTGAACTTCGAGTTAAAGGTCCAACTACGAGAATTGTTGGACATCGGTTTCATTAAATCTAGTACATCTCCTTGGGGTGCTCTGTTTTATTCGTAAAAAAGAAAGACGCGAGTATGTGACTTTGTATTGACTATCGGGGAATTGAACCATGTCACCATCAAGAATAGGTATCCTCTACCTCGTATTGATGACTTGTTTGACCCGATTCTGAGGCACAATTCTTTTCAAAAATCGATCTTAGTTACGGATATCATCAATGAAGATTAGGCGAGGATATTCAAAGACTCGCCTTTAGAACTTCGATGCAGGCATTATGAATTCTTAGTCATGTCTTTCGGATTGACTAATGCTCCTATGACTTTCATGGATATGATGAATCGAGTATTCAAGGAATATTTGGATCAGTTTGTTGTTGTCTTTATTGATGACATCCTTATATATTCCAAAAGTCATGAAGATCATGAGCACCATTTGAAGCTGGTACTCCAAAGGCTTCGTGAAAACAAACTATATGCCAAATTAAAGAAATGCGAGTTACGGCTTGAGGAAGTAGCATTCCTTGGGCACGTGGTGTCGAAAACATGGAGTATCTGTTGATCCGGTGAAGATTGAAGCAATCTGAAAGTTAGAACAACCGAAGTCGGTGGTGAAGTCGTAGCTTTTGGGCTTAATTGGTTATTATCGGAGATTAGTGGAAGGGTTTTCTCGAATCGCTACTCCATTAACTTCATTAACTTTCGGAAGGATACAAAATTCGTTTGGAGCGAAGAATCGAGAAAAGTTTCCAAGAGCTTAAGAGGAGACTTATTTCGCTGTTCTAACAATACCATCTGGTTCGGATGGATTTGTTATCTCTGATGCTTGAGCAAAGGGTTAGGATGTGTTCTCATGCAACGTGGGAAAGTCATAGCTTATGCCTCGCGACAACTTAAAAGAGTATGAGAGGAATTATCCTACTTCATGATCTAGAGTTAGCGTGATCGTTTTTCGCCTAAAGATATGGAGGCATTATCTATATGGGGAGAAAGTGGAGATATATTCGGACCATAAAAGCCTTAAATATTTCTTCACTCAAAAGAACTCAACATCTGGCGGCGACGTTGGCTCGAGCTATTGAAGACTACGACCACACTATTCATACCATCACGGAAAAGCGAGCGTGGTAGTGGTGACGCGTTGAGTAGAAGATCATATCACGAGGAGCGAGTGCGATGATGTCAAGTATCTGCATAGAGCCAACTTTAATAGAAAAAGTTAAGGTTGCTTTCGAGCCATGCAGGCAGGAGAGTGATCGTATGAAGAAGAAAGTACAAGAAGGAGCTATTAGGAAAGCGAGAATTGATGAAGAAGGAATACTTGAGTCCACTCTAGACTTTGTGTTCTAACGACTACGATTTGAAGTACAAGATTATGATGGAGGCACACAATACACCATTTGCAATCCATCACGGAAGTACTAAAATGTATCGTGATCTTGACATACATTTTGGTGGAACAATATAAAGAGAGAGATTGCAAAGTTTATCTCGATGTGTTTAACTTGTCAACGTGTAAAGGCGGAGCATCTAGTACCTAAGGGTCCGTTGCAACCACTTGAGATTCCGAAATGGAAGTGGGAACACATTACTATAGATTTAGATTCTGGGTCTTCCTACTGGTTTCTCGAGGCATCAATGCTATTTGGGTTATTGTTGATAGATTAACCAAGTCTGCTCATTTCTTCTTGACGTCGGAGACTTATTCACTTGAGCGTCTTGCTAGTATATGCGTGAATGAGATTGTGAGGTTGCATGGCATGCACATATCCATAGTTTGGATCGTGACCCAAGATTCACTTCAAGATTTTGGGTTAGCTTGCAAAAAGCTATGGGCACGGAGTTCTGATTCGATTCGGCATACCATCCTCAAACCAGACGGACAATCGAAAAGGACTATTCAAACTCTTGAAGATTTATTAAGACTACGTGTCCTGAGACTTCAAGGCGGTTGGGATAAGTATTTACCATTGGTGGAATTCTCCTACAACAACGAGTTATCGAGCAAGTATAGGTGTGGCTCCATTTGAAGCATTATATGGGCGAAAGTGTCGCTCTCCAATATGTTGGGATGAGGTGGGTGAAGCAACATTGTTGGGACCCGAGTTAAAATACGTATGACTCACCGAAAAGATCCAAATGATTAAACAACGTATACAAAGCGGCACAAGATCGACAAAAGAGTTATCGCGGATCTTCATCGAAAGGACGTGGAATTTAGTGTAGGGATCATTTATTGTTGCGAGTTGCTCCATGGAAGGGAGTTACAAGATTTGGGAAGAGAGGAAAGCTCGATCCACGATTTATTGGTCCATTTTAAATTCTTGGCCAGAGTAGGAAATGTAGCCTATAGACTTCGCGTTACCTCAAGTATGTCTCGTGTTCATAATGTGTTTCACATATCACATACTTAAATAAATATGTGAAAGATCCAACCACGTTATTGAGTTAGAACCGGACGAGATAGCCAGAAGACTTAACGTATGAGGAGGTACTGTCAAGATCATGGATAGGAAGGAGCATGTCCTACGCCAAAAAGGTCATACCACATGTTAAAGTTTTGTGGAGGAATCATGCTATAGAGGAAATGACACAGGGAATTGGAAGCGGAAATGAAAGCGAGGTATCCTCACCTTTTGAAACACACCGAATCGTCGTCGATTTCGAGGAACGAAATTTCATAAGGAGGGAGGTTGTAAGACCCCAACTTATTATTAATGAAATTTAATTTTCTCTATTTATTATTTTGAAATAGTAAGGGTTGATTTGATTAATGTGGATAGTTAGGGGTAAAATCATGAAATATTTCAAAATAAGCAAGTGGTTATAAAATATTCATTGTTGTCGGGGAATATTAGTTTGGTCGTGGAATATTAAATCTTTGTCGGGAATATTAAATGCGGCGGTACAAGCGACCATGTGTGGGCCCCATGTGAAAAGCGATTGGATGAAGAAAATGACAAATATAAGTTGTTTAAAAATAACTTGGCGTAGTTATTCTGAGATTATCTTGTTAAAATACCCGGTGGTTAAAACACAAGATGCTGCACCTGTATTGCACCAATTATTGATTCTTACGTGAAGGCCTTTACTCGATAATGGTTACGATAATTCTTGTTCGATATTTTATTGAGTTAATAATTCTTTGCGTTGATATTTTATATTCTTTGTTGTTTGATAATTGTCATTACACGATATTTTTCATTATCGAGAAGCAATAATTCATATTATCTGAATAATATTATTAGATAACATTATTGGCAATGTCTAGAAAGTTACATGTAAGGAGAGGTTTGGTCACCTAATTGTGCATGTAAGAAGAAATTCTTATTGGAAAGCCCCTCTTTCACAGGAACTGCACAGTTGTCGATATTGTGATTACATAATATTATTTGTGAATAATTAATTATTGATTCATGTGATGAGGAAAATATTGATTTTATGTGGATATAGATGGAGAAAATTTTTAATGTGACAATTGTTGAAAATTGAAATTTTATCTTTTACGATAAAATAATTCGTTTAAATATATTATTATATTTTAATAATATAATAATGGTGATATTTTTACAACGAATGTGGGATATATGAGTATCTGAGGAGGAAGAGTATTTTTGTTGCAAAAAATGTTTAAAACATGTTAAACATGTCGGTGGACCCCATTTATTATTTGAAATTTGATTATAGCACAGCAAAATCGTCTGTTTGTGGATTTCGGTCAATTTTTGTTTGGAATTTGGAAATACTTTCTTCTGCAAAGTTGTAGAGAATTGAATTTCCTATAAAAACACGCGAGATTCGAATTTTCTGATGAAAGGGCTATTTATTATGAATTATTAAAGTTCCGAAGCTCCGAAATAATTGATTTTTAGAAGTTTAAAATATTTAAAATTAGAAAAACGTTTTTTCTTACTTTTTCTAGAATGTGGCATGTGTTTGATGGCTGAAATCAGATTCTAGACATGTGTAGGAAATTTATTATTAATTTATTAAATTTTACTGCTTTGGTGTTCTAAGCAATTTCTATAAATAGGGTCTTGGGTTAGAATTGAAAATCACACCGAAATCGAAGTTTTCTCTCTCTATATTATCGGCGTATTCTTGTGAGTATTTTGAGTATACTTTGAGTATTGCTATACGGTCTGAGTTCAAGTCATAGCCTTTATCCAGGTGTTTCGGTTAGAAATCTTGATCTTTCGAGGTAAGAGATGTTATTTTCTTCTCAAATGATATTATTTCTTCAATATCATTATCTTTGAAATATTGGTTGGAACTTTTATCAAATTTGGAACTTTTTCATGTAACTATTCATGAGTTACTTATTCATGAGTTCTTATTCACGAGTTACTTATTCACGAGTTCTTATTCACGAGTTCTTATTCAAAGTACTATTAAGCGAAGCGTGAAGATGTTTTTTGTGGAATTTCTATCTTTTGGTGTCGAGATTACTTATTCACGTATCTGGTCTTATTCACGTATCTGACACTATTCATATAAAAAATAAAATTTCTTCTTTTTCGTCCAAAATATCTATTACGGATACTAGCTTTGATTGTATCCATGTTTTGATCATTCTTGAATTTTACACCACTATATGATTATTTTTGAGGTATTTTTGAACGTGGATAAAACAAAGTACGAATCCTTAATCCTTAATCCTTGTCATTTTGTTTCAATTTGGATTCGTTTCTTTAAAAATATTTTTCATCATCTTGGTCTTAAATGATGATATTATTGAATATCTTTGGCTGTTGTAGTGCAAAGATGAATGATTTCTGAAGAATATCTTTGGCCGTAGTGCAAAGATGAACAGTGTTTAGATGAACATGACCAATGATGATGATATCTTTGGCTTTGTAGTGCAAAGATGAATATTTGATTCGAGATGTATATTGATTGATGTTACGGGGATAAAGGATGAGCGATGAACTTTTAAATTCATACATAGAAGATAGTAGTTTGCATTCTCTACTTAACTCTTCTAATGAATTATTATTTTCATTGCGAATATAGATTTAAAATTTGTTGTCTATTGTATTCTATTAGATTTTCCTGTTGAAGACTAACGATAATTTGTTGTATATTATCTTAGTCATAATATTCTTCTTGAGCTAGTTGAGCTCACCCTTTTCCTTTTGTTCCATTTTTTCTCGGGGAGGCGAGAATATAGCAAGTACAAGTCGGGGTATGGAATGAAGGTTTTAGAAAGAATTGTTTAGTAGTCCTCACCATTTTGTAAAATAATGTATCAATAAATGTGATGAGGATTTATTTGAGTATAGATATTGTGCAGAAGATAATATTTATATTCAAACTCACGATTTCTTGTTGTAATAATAAAGTTGTAGTTGTTTACATACCGTGTATTGACAACTTTCGAAATGGGTGATGTATACCTATTTTGGGGGCATCACGATATCTTTGTTGAACTACTCGGTAGTAAAAAATACGATGTACGTGTGTGGTTGCAAGAGTAGCACACGGTATTGATTATTGATCTTTATGTGAGAAGTCACTCAGGTTTGATTCCATTATTGTCGATTAATAATATGAATTATTATAGCGATAATGACGTTTTTGTTTTATTCAGTATTATTAACGTAATAAAATAGAAACATCTTTTATATAAAAACGAATACTTTATTAAAGTTATTTTATAAATAGAATATATTATATTTTATTATGCATAGTGTTGTATAGTGTTTTTGCATAGTAAAATGTTTTTATATAAATAGAATATATTATATTTTATTTAAAAGATTTTGCTTTAAATATGGACCGTCAGTTAAAATAAATCAATCTGGACCGTTCATGGATTAATTACTATGCATTCTATTTTCCTATAAATAGAAGCTCATTCCTTCATTATTTTCTTACGAATTCAATGAAAACTCTGAGAGAAAATTATAGAGAGAAGCTATAGAGAAAAATCTATAGAGAAGAAGAAGAAGATATTCGTACTTCACTTTACTTTGATATCCAAAGTCTTTTATGGTAAGGGATATTATTTGTTGGACCCGTAAGGGTGTTATTCTTTCTTATTCATGAAGAGAACTTACATTATTCCATTCATTATTATTACATTGGAATAACTTTGTAAAAGTGGCATACCCTATACATAACTTTTGTATCTGTGGCGTACCCTATACTTGGTGAAATCCTTATATTATTCCATTCTTATTTATTACATTGGAATAACTTTGTATCGCTGGAATCCCCTATACTTGGTGATCTTCTTACATTATTCCATTCTTTATTATTACATTGGAATATCACATGCGTGTGTTTTACACCGACACAGTTCCCATTGTTTATTATTCGCATTTATTATTACATTTGAATATCACGCTACATGTGTTTTACAATCGACTGGTTCCATTGTTTATTATTCAACATTTATTATTACATTGGATCATCACATCGGTTGTGAATTTCACGACTTTGGTTCCGTTATTATTATTACATTGGAATAACTTTGCCTATCTTGATCTGCGCATGCATGGTGATTTCTTTTGTTATTCCATTCTTTATTATACCCGATTTGGTTAAAACTTTGACTTCTATACTCCATGAAATTAGTAGAATATCCTTGATATTTGCGTTTCATCCATATCTTTTCATGGAAATATTCTTCCGAGCATTCTTGAATTTTACTCTACAAAGAAGTATCGTGTTGACAACTTGGGCGTTATTGGTTCTTGGATAAATTAATTCTTGAACTTGTTTTATTGAATTATTATGTCATTGTCATCATCCTCATGTTATATTATGTTGAAAGTTATCTATGTCTTACGTGCATAGATGAACTTGGTATGATTATGACCGAGGATCATTCGGTATAATCATGACTTGCTATAAATGATGTGACAAAAGTCCTCGATGGTGCTGTAATGCGATGATGGATAGTTTTGGTATGATTATGACCGGGGGTGATTCGGTATAGTCATGACCATTGATAATTTGATGAAAATCCTTGGCCGTGGTATGCAGGGATGATTAGATGTGGTGGTTTATTTATTAAAATCGAGTCTCAAATGATAAAAATTGATGAAAACCTTTTAAAACCTAAAAGATAGTAGATTTTATTCTCTACTTGACTCTTTTAATGGATTGCGTATTCATTTGCAGATTAAACTGGTTTGTCTATTGTATTTTATCGGTTTAACATTATTGAAGACTATTGATAATTTATTCTACATTATCTTAGTCATAATATTTCTTCTTGGGCTAGTTGAGCTCACCCTTTCTTTCACTTTATTCTCTTGAAATGAGAATATAGGCTTGGGACGAGTCGGGGAAAAGAGTGATGGTCCGAAGATAGCATTAGTAGTCCTCACTATTACATTAAATAGTGTGACAATAAATGTAATGAGGACTCCTTTTGAGTATGGATATTGTCTAAATGACAATATTCCTATTAGAACTCTCGGTTTATGTATTATCGTATATTACACCTGACGGATGTATAATTAAGTTTGTTTGATTTGAATGTACCACCATATAGTGGCGACCCAAGATGGGTGACGTATACCTAATTTTGGGGGCGTCACAACAATGGAATAACAACAGCTTCTCTTCATGAATAAGAAAGAATAACACCCCTTACTTTAGTAGGAGGTTGAATCTCGCAGATGTGTAATGAATGAATACTCTTCTTCTTTCTCTCTTATTCTCTCTATACTTTTTTTCTCTCTATAGCTTGAATGAATTAAGTGAAAAAATGAAGCACTAGGCCTCTATTTATAGAAGATTTCTAGCTTAAGTACTTGCCATGTGAAAAGGTGAGTGGCTTGACGATTAGTGATGTGAAAAAGAAAAGTGGTTTAACGCGTAATGTGAAACGACAATTGGTTCGGCCTTTTGTAATGTGAAAACGACAAGTGGTTCGACGCTTTTAATATGAAACGGCAAGTGGTTTGACGTCTGGTAAAGGTAATAATTACTATTGATGAAGGTAATTACTATTGAAGAAGTAATTACTATTGACGAAGGTAATTATTATTGACGAAAATAATTACTATTGACGAAAGTAATTACTATTGACGAAGGTAATTACTATTGACGAAGGGACTCTTAGATGATGACATATGGGCCCCCCATAAAATAACCAAACTTACCACAAACGTCTCATATAATGACTCTTTATATGCATCAAGGATTGAATAAATATTACCACAAATCATTTTATTTTTAATCAACACATATTTAATCTTTCAACAATTATTAATCATTTATAACTTGTCGTCTCAATTATTGATTTAATAATATAACATATTATACGAGATGATCTTTGTGACAATAATTGAATTAATAATATAAGAGATATGATCGACAATTTGAAAGTAGATAAAAGCATATTTGATGATAAAGCTTATACTTGTAACAATCTTATTCATTTATTAATAAAAGTATTAATTTATTAAAGGCTTTTAATTATCTACATGATCTTTGTTTTATAATATGTGATAAACCCATAGTTTTAAGCAATGCTTTTAGAATAATGATGATGATCATTCTAATGAGATCTAAATTCTTAGAAAGCTTAAAACTAAAATAGTTCCCAATCGTTGGATTACTAAATTGGGGATTAGTGAATCCGGATAGATTGATACATCATCGTTAACTTGCTCGTTGGATGAGGATGATTGATCTCATGATCATTTGTGTGGAACACTAAAAGCAGTATGTAGGTGCTTTATTAGAGAATAAGTTCATTTGAGCGTTGGCTCGCTAAGGAATACCTAATGGAGTTTTATTTGCTGTCGATAGGAATTCTGTAGTGATAGTAGTCTGAGTAATCCTTGGACTTGAGATCATCATAGTATCTTGTGTATGATGAGTTATACTTTGACTTATTCCTTAAGACCCTTAGGGTATATCAAAGGGTATGCTTGGGTATAATAAGTTGTACATGGAGATAATGTATGATCGATAAAGAATCTACCACTTCAATAAAGAGAGAAATGTCTATGTGATTCGATAAATGACAACCCGGTAGTCCTTGGCGGCGAATGCGAGAATGAAATTAGAAAGGAGTTTTTCTAATTTGCATTATTTGGAGTTGTGCATTTAAGAGTCGAAATACATATAATTAAATAAAATAAGACTTGACGATAATTCCATGTCTTATATTTAATTGGGACATTGTATGGTGGAAGGATTGAATTATCTGGTAACTATTTACTCAAAGGTTCTTTTATGATTAATGTTGAAATCTATATTATCTGGAAAGTCGTTGATCATTGGGAGAACTTATCCTATTATTGTAGAATAAATATTATTTAAAATAAATTAATTGTTTAATTTATTTATTTAAATAAGATTAGAATTGTTCTAATTGATTTATTCACAACCGTTTAATATGGAGAACCTAAAGGGTCACACCATAAAAGGAAGAATAATTATTTAAGAAGTTAATGGCATAATCGTAATAATATATTAAGTATATTTAATTTAATCTATGGTGATAGAATAAATTAAATAGCTTAATATTATTATTTAATATTTTAAAATATTAAATATAAATTAATAAGAGGAGTCTTATTAATATTATTACAATTATTATTATTTTAATTTCTAAAAGAGTTTAGGAATTAATTTAATATAAATACTCTCATTTATTCCTAATAGGATTAGGAGGAAAATTAGTTAAAGGAGTTTAATTAATTATCCTAATAAGATTAGGGAGCTTAATTAATTAAAAGAATTTAATTAATTAATTAAAACCCAATTCCTTAATTGTTAAGGTGGGTTGCCCACATCTATAAATAAGAGGAGTCTTATTATGGGTGGTATGGGTTGTTGACTTTTTGACAAAGTGCGTAATAATTCCAAGTTTGTTGGGAGTATGCCTTTTTATATAGAGATAAAAACTAGGGTTTGAGCCATAACACCCATCTTCTTGAATTTTATTCTTCCTTGGTGGGATCACCTCTGAGGCGAACACATTGGGGTGGCTAACGTTGATCGAAGGAAGGAACCAAACCCGTGGATTCAAGTTGAGCGAAAAAGGATTTGGAGGTGAACTTGTACACGAGGAAGCTTCGATCTTGAGGGTATGATTTTATTCTTTATCTTTTCGTTTAATTAATAATTATGCATAAAGGGTGATCCGGGTATATGGTTTGTAAATTTTTAAACTCGATTTTACACGCTTTAGCACTTTTTATGCAATTTGATTGCGTTATGAATATTACAAACACTAACGGTGGCATCGAGCCCAAACCTTTATGCAAATTATTAATTATTTTAATTTGATATTATATTGATATGTGTTTAGAATAATTTAATTGGGCATAATTTAATTGTATAAAATTTATTTAAAAAAAAAAAAAAAAAAAATCAATTCAAGAGTTAACGTCTTTGGAGCATTTTTTTATTTTTTTTAAACATGTACATATTGATTTTGCGTGTTAAAGGATGCAGTCCTTTAAAAAAAAAAAAAAAAAAAAAAAAAAAGTAATTAAAAAAAAATTGGAAATCGCAAAAAAATGATATATATTATTTTTTTTAAAATTATTTAAGCTTATTTTTTTAAAAAAGGCATATATTTGTTTTGAAAAGGTAAAAAAGAATATATATATATATATATATATATATATATATATATATATATATATATATATATATATATATATATATATATATATATATATATATATATATATATATTATTATTATATAATTAAAATAAAAGTTTATTTTAATTTTAAAATAAAAGGTTTATTTTAATATTAAAATATAAAGTTTTATTTTAATTTTAAATAATTTTATAATTAAAATAAAAGGTTTATTTTAATCTTAAAATAAAAGGTTTATTTTAATATTAAAATAAAAGATTTATTTTAATTTTAAAATTAAATTTCATCTTAACTAATTAGAGTTGGAATTGGATTTCATGCTAACTAATTGGAGTTGAAATTGGATTTTATTTTCCTAAATAAAGGAGTTTATTTGTGAATAATAGGAAGTAAATATCTTTTTCCTTAAATAAAGGAGTTTATTTAGATATGAAATAAGATTTCATATTATTCAAAATAAAAGAGTTTATTTGTGAATAGGAAAGAAAATCCGTATTTCCTTAAATAAAGGAGTTTATTTAAATATGAAATAAGATTTCATATTATTCAAAATAAAGGAGTTTATTTGTGAATAGGAAAAGATAATCAAGTGTTTCCTTTAATAATTTTTTTTTTACATGGAATTGGATTCCATAATTAATTAAAATAAAAGAGTTTATTTTAATTAAAGATTTTTTTATATACATGGAATTGGATTCCATAATTAATTAAAATAAAGGAGTTTATTTTGATTAAAGATTTTGATTAAAATAAAATAGTTTATTTTATTCAAAATTAGATAAATTAAAATAAAATAGTTTTATTTTGATTTAAATTTGGATTAAAATAAAGGAGTTTATTTTGATTCAAAAATAGATTTTATCTTAACTAAATTTGCCCATTAAATGATATCAATATATATATTAAATGTTTATTATTCATAAGATGAATGTTATTTATTGATCGTATGGTGATGTGTATGATAATAAATGGGATTGATTATGAATTTATTGACCCGATGCGATTGGATTTTATTTTAGTTGGATGCATGAATGTATGGGTTTTATTAAATGGGGATTACTACGTCGTCTTCTCTAATTTTTTTTCTTAATGTAAATTCTATCTCCTCCTATGTACTTCCCCCTTGATGGCGATCGAGGTTTCTATTTATTTTAAATAGTTTTGTAATAGGAATATTTAGAATTAATTTTGAAAAATTAGAGATCGAAAAGAGAAGCGCTTGAAGACTTGGTTTGTAATGGAAGCTTAGGGTTTAAATGTAATAGTTATATTTAAATATTATTTCTTGCACCCCTAGGGTTTGACCTTTTGGTTCACTTGGTGGCTCTAGTGAACCAAACTAGAATAAAAGTCCATAATCAATCCGGGGTAGAATATAGTATTCTATATATATGCATGCTTATACTATATATATATATATATATTATGCAAACATGCTTGGCGTGTTAATTAATATAACGCGTATTTTATATATATATATAAAATACGCTAAACAAGATGAGACAATTTAATAATAAACCCCTCAATTTTTATATTAAGTCCTAGCGTTCAAAGATATTTGGAATATCGAGCGTTAAGCCTTCTAGCATGATAAAATTAATAGAGTATTAAATATTTAATATGAGTTTGTTGTGTCACCACAAGGCAAGTATTAAGTATTTAAGATGTTAATTTATCACATTTGATGCTTATAAAGAAAATTGAACAATATTGTTTTGTTGTGTCACCACAAGGATGATATTTTTCTTTTTTGAATATATATGGAGTGCTAGGTGGGACTTAACTTGGATAATTTTGATTCGGATGTGCCACCACTTGATCAAAATAATCTAAGAGGCAAAAATCTGAGGAGTTGCATAGTTGATGTAATTGACAAAAGTTGTCTACCTATTTATTTATATATAGTTTGTTGTGTCACCACAAGGCTATATACATTTGAAATGGGATCCTTATTCTCACTAGCAAATCTTTAATTAGATTTTGCCGAACTATATAAGTGAGGTAATATAGTTTGAAGAAAATAGTGGGAGATACCAATTTAAAACAAGACCTAAATTATTTTGGTAATTAATAAAAGAATGTATGTTAAAATGTTGTTAATTACAAATTCATTTCTGAAATTTTACAATGTCTAAAATTACTATCAACTGCGAAGCATATTAGATGCTAAATTAATCGGGGCAAAATTAAGCGGATTGGTTAAGGAATTTGAGAATAGTTCTCATGGTGAAAAAGCTATCTTATGTCCTTATCATATCCTTATCCTGCAATGGTTGCGAGATAATGCCTCGAGGAAGAGATTACTACTTTTAGAAAGTGGCGAAGATGATGCACGATTGGCTCGATGCATCATGCTTTCGCATCCATGAAATAACGAGCTTGACGTCGGCATGAAACTATGGATGCTCTTACTATATTCCGCACATCAGTAGTTGATGGTGAGGAAAATGGGGCCGATAGATATCGAGATATCTAAGGAGCTCTTCCGATCTAGAATGGCCATGGCACTATAAATGCAGACAAAAGTCCTTAACATTATCAATTTGATTGATCGATTAGGACAACGGGTTTTGTCGTGGATGGAGAGTTGAGCGAAGATTTGATCTTGCACTCACTCCGGACTCCTTTCACAATTGTTGTGAATTTTTCATATGAACAAGCTAGATATCGACTTTCTTTGATTTGCTTAACATGTTGAAAAATGTTGAGAGTCACTTTCCAACCAAGAAAGATCAAGTCTTCTTGGTAGGGGCCAAAGGATCTTACGAAAGAAGAACGATTCAAAGAAGGTAAATAGAAAGCAAAAACAAAGGATAATAAGAACAAAAGCGTCACGGATAGCAAAGGTTTTGCTTCCACTACAATAAGCTGGACCTTTGGAAAGAAAAACTGCTGAAGAAGCATCTTGCGAGAGGCTAACCAAAGAAGCTTAGTGAAGTTTGATTTACAAATCTGAATTTTGTTCATGATTTAAAATAAATTTTTCTTTAAGTCGAGGTTTCTACTTGGGTATTGGATACTGAACTTTGGTTATCATAAATATAGATTTATGAAGGGACCAAGCGAGTAGAAAAGCTAAACAAATATAAGTAATCTATATGTGGGAAATGTAGCAAAGGTTGCTTTACATTAGCCATAGAAACTTATAGTTTAACAATGCTACTGGCAAATCTATTAAGTCGATAAGTTGTTATTGTATTCTAGTTCTTGTTAGAAATATTATTTCTATTTTATTGTTGGACAATAAAATTTTTGGTATTATAATTAAGAACAATTGTTGTTACATTTATAATAATAATGTTTTGTATAAATGGAATATTACTTAATAAATTTTGTATACTTGACTTATATGAAAATAATTTTGCATATTGAACAAATTAGTATAAGAAAATGAGATGATCATTCAAAGAGTTGAATGTGTGTATTTGTTTGAAATACAAGTGTGAATTATTTGAAAGGTTCAAAAGAATTGAAGTGAAACAAATTGGCAATGTATTAAGATTCTTTGATTAGATCGAGGAATAAATACTTGTCTGATAAGTTTCTAGATCATCTCAAATGGTTTTCTCATAATGGACACATCGATCTGTGAATAATTGATTGATGTATACGAAAAAGAAAAAATCATACCTTGTTGGACATAGTGCGGTCCATAATGATTTTACCAGCATTCCGATTATCCTTACAGGGGATAATGTCCTAAAATGGTACTGCATATCTACGAAAATGGTAACCTCAAATCCAGCCCCCAGACTCCATAAAAGTTATGGGCGGGGAGGATTCTAATCTTAAGTATGTTAAGATAAGGGGTTCCGACTTATGTGAAAAGGTTTGAAAAGGATAAGCTTGGGACAAGATTTGACAAAATGTCGATTTGTGGGACATCCTAAAGTAAGTTTAGGGTATATGTTCTATAATTCTACTTAGCAAAAGGTGTTTGTTCTGAAACACATCTTTGCCTTAAGATAAAGGTGTTTATCATTGAAGGGGCTAGTGGGAGGATAATAGATCTTGAAGAGTTCAAGAACCACAAAACACTATAAGTCGAATAAGAGGAACACATAGATGACCTATTATACCATAAGCAAGAATCGTAAATGCGGAATAGTACAAGAAGATACCTAGGAGGTATGGATTCATCATGGATGATGATGATGAGGTGCAGCATCATAGAAGATGATGATCCGAGTTACATCGATGATGATAAACAAGAGTTAGTGTGTACAAAAAGAATGAACTCGATTGGGAGCGTCGTGAAATTTCTAGTATTATATGTTGATATACTACGGATAAGGAATGACATACCAATGCTTCTGATCGATAAAGATAAAGTTGTCTAAACATTCCTCCATGAATGATTTGGGAAGAGTATCTTAATTGGGGATATAAATCTATATAGATAGATTTAAGAGATCTGCTTTCGACTTAACCCGAGGACGTATATTCATTTGATGCTAAAAGTCGTTTAGCATGGCAAACTCAAGAGATGTCTCATGTTGATGAGCTATGGAGTGTATCTCTCTTAATAGTCCCCACAGACTCTCAAAAAGAGAGGTCGCATGAGTGACTATCATCATGTATGCTGATGAAATATCTGAGACACGATGTTGATCGGTCGTATTATGGAGAAGTTCACTATGAGTCGATGAAAAACATCTTAAAGTGCTTAACAAGGCACTAAGGATGTGATCATATTCATATTCATGGTGGGTCTTAATTAAAACTAGAGGGCTTAACGGACTCAAGTTTTTCAGACGGACCAAGATGACGAAAAAATCCACTTTAAGGTAAAGTGTTACCTTGAGCAGTGGTGCGATGAATTGGAAAGGTTCCAAACAACAAAGAGTTGTTGGTTTAGTGATAAAGACAAAGTATATAGCTATAAATGAAGGCTGCAAGTTGATTGTTTGGATTAAAAGTTCATTTCGAACTAGGAATAGTTCTAAGTCTCATCTTGGATCTAAACATGTGTTGTGGCACTTTCATTTGATTATTAGAATCATTGAAGATGGGAAATCACTATAGAGATAGTGGACTCTCATGAACAACATTACATATCCATTAACTAAAAGCTTATCCAACGGCGGGATAATCGTCACTTAGAGAAAGAAAGAGTATAAGATACCATGACGATTGGCTTTAGTGCAGTGGGAGATTGAAAGTAGTATGCACACAAAAGCCAATCATGTTTGATGATAAAGCATATACTTTGTAACAATCTTATTCATTTATTAATAAAAATTATTAATTTATTAAAGGCTTTTAATTATCTACGTGATCTTTGTTTTATAATATGTGATAAACCCGTAGTTTTAAGCAATGCTTTTAGAATAATGATGATGATCATTCTAATGAGATCTAAATTCTTAGAAAGCTTAAAACTAAAATAGTTCCCAATCGTTGGATTACTAAATTGGGGATTAGTGAATCTAGATAGATTGGTACATCGTTGCTTGCTTTCGTTGGATGAGGATGATTGATCTCATGATCATTTGTGTGGAACACTAAAAGCAAGTATGTAGGTGCTTATTAGAGAATAAGTTCATTTGAGCGTTGGCTCATTAAGGAATACCTAATGGAGTTTTATTTACTGTCGATAGGAATTCTGTAGTGATAGTAGTCTGAGTAATCCTTGGACTTGAGATCATCATAGTATCTTGTGTATGATGAGTTATACTTTGACTTATTCCTTAAGACCCTTAGGGTATATCAAAGGGTATGCTTGGGTATAATAAGTTGTACATGGAGATAATGTATGATCGATAAAGAATCTACCACTTCAATAAAAGAAGAGAAATGTCTATGTGATTCGATAAATGACAACCCGATAGTCCTTGGCGGCGAATGAAATTAGAAAGGAGTTTCTAATTTGCATTATTTGGAGTTGTGCGTTTAAGGTCGAAATACATATAATTAAATAAAATAAGACTTGTGATAATTCCATGTCTTATATTTAATTGGGACATTGTATGGTGGAAGATTGAAATTGTCAGGTAACTATTTACTCGAAAGGTTCTTTTATGATTAATGTTGAAATCTATATTATCTGGAAAGTCGTTGATCATTGGGAGGCTTATCCTATTGTAGAATAAATATTATTTAAATAAATTAATTGTTTAATTTATTTATTTAAATAAGATTAAATTGTTCTAATTGATTTATTCACAATTGGTTTAATATGGAGAACCTAAAAGGGTCACACCATAAAAAGGAAGAATAATTATTTAAGAAGTTAATGGCATAATCGTAATAATATATTAAGTATATTTAATTTAATCTATGGTGATAGAATAAATTAAATAGCTTAATATTATTATTTAATATTTTAGAAA
This sequence comes from Panax quinquefolius, assembly GCA_020205615.1. Taxonomy (NCBI): domain Eukaryota; kingdom Viridiplantae; phylum Streptophyta; class Magnoliopsida; order Apiales; family Araliaceae; genus Panax; species Panax quinquefolius. Next base: position 138,710,025 of record CM035162.1, on the reverse strand, counting down.
TATTAAATATAAATTAATAAGAGAGTCTTATTAATATTATTACAATTATTATTATTTTAATTTCTAAAAGAGTTTAGGAATTAATTTAATATAAGTACTCTTATTTATTCCTAATAGGATTAGGAGGGAAAATTAGTTAAAGGAGTTTAATTAATTATCCCTAATAAGATTAGGGAGCTTAATTAATTAAAAGAATTTTAATTAATTAAAATCCAATTCCTTAATTGTTAAGGTGGGTTGCCCACATCTATAAATAAGAGGAGTCTTATTATGGGTGGTATGGGTTGTTGACTTTAACAAAGTATGTAATAATTCCAAGTTGTTGGGAGTATGCCTTTTCTATAGAGATAGAAAACTAGGGTTAGCCATAACACCCATCTTCTTGAATTTTATTCTTCCTTGGTGGATCACCTCTGAGGCCAAACACACTGGTGGCTAACGTTGATCGAAGGAAGGAACCAAACCCGGTGGATTCAAGTTGAGCGAAAAAAGGATTTGGAGGTGAACTTGTACTGAGGAAGCTCGATCTTGAGGGTATGATTTTATTCTTTATCTTTTCGTTTAATTAATAATTATGCATAAAGGGTGATCCGGGTATAAGGTTTGTATTTTGGTTTTTACGTTTCGCAGCTTTTATGCAATTTGATTTACATAATATTACAAACCTAACATTCTTTGTATGAAGAATAATTGAGTATAAATTTGAGTGACTTCTCATGTAAGCATCAATAATCAATACCGCTGGTGTCTTCTTATCTGACCGCGTGTATTCTTGTACTTTTACTTCTTAGGGTAGTTCAACGGTTTTAACGGTAACACCTCCGCCGTTATTTTCATAAAGTATTTTTGTCGTTTTCTCAATCAAACAATAATTCCGTTAGGGGTCCACCAAATGATTGTCTTGCCGTCGTCATCAGAATATTTCCGATAAAAAGAATATTCCCACAGACCAAACGAATATTTTATAACAACTTTTACTTTTTGCAAAATTTATAAATATTACCCACAATTATATAACATTATATCAAATTTACTCCATAATATTCAAAAGTAATATTTATAGAAAATTCATCTTTATTTATAAAAGTTGATCTTACAACATTCCTTCTTATGAAATTTCGCTTCTCGAAATTAGAATGCGATACACTGTATGTCGAAGAGGTAAGGATACCTTGATTTCATTTCATATTCTAACTCCCAGTCATTTCCTCAACATCGTGGTTTCTCCGTATAAACTTTGACTTGAGGTATAACCTTGGGCGTAGAATATGTTCCTTCTATCCCGAGATTTGAACAGAACCTCTTCATACGTCAAATCTTCCACTATTTCGTCCGGTTCTAACTCGATAATGTGGTTCGGGTCTTTCACATATTTACGTAACATGGATATGTGAAAAATGTTATGAACACGAGACATACTTGGTGGTAAAGCGAATCTATAGGCCAGTTCCTACTCGATCGAGGATTAAAATGGGTAGATGAATCGAGGATCGAGATTTTTCTCTTCCCAATCTTGTAACTCCTTTCCATGGAGCAACACGTAACAACACATGATCTCCTATATCGAATTCCACGTCCTTTCAATGAAGATCGAAGATAACTCTTTTGTCGATTTTGTGAGGTTTTTATCGTTGTTTGGATCGTTTGAATCTTTTAAAGTAGTCATACGTACCAACTCCGGTCCCCAACAACGTTGCTTCACCCACCTCATCCCAAAGATCTTTGGAGAACGACACTTTCTTCCATACAACGCTTGAATGGAGCCATGCCAATACTTGCTTGATAATCTGTTGTTGTAGGAAAACTCCACCAATGGTAAGAGCTTGTCCCAACTTCCTTTGAAATCAAGGACACAGAGTCTTAATAGATCTTCAAGAGTTTGAATAGTCCTCTCCGATTAGACGTCCGGTCGAGGATGATATGCCGAGCTAAATCGTAAGTCTGTGCCCATAGCTTTTTGCAAATTAACCCAAAATCGTGAAGTGAATCTTGGGTCTCGATCGTAAACTATGGATATCGGCATACCATGCGATCTTACAATCTCGTTTATGTATATACAAGCTGAGCAAGACGTTCAAGTGTATAAGTTTCTCGTGTCGGTAAGAAATGAGCGGACTTGGTCAATCTATCAACAATGACCCAAATCGCATCTATGCCTTGAGAAACCTTAGGAAGGCCAGTGTGAAATCCATGGTAATGTGCTCCCACTTCCATTCTGGAATTTTAAGTGGTTGCAATGGACCTTTTGGTACTTGATGCTCCGCTTTAACTCGTTGACAAGTTAGACACCTTGAGATAAACAACGCTTTCTTTCTCTTCATATTGCTCCACCAAAATGTATGACGAATATCATGATACATTTTGGTACTCCCAAGATGGATTTCAAACGATGTGTTATGCGCCTTCATCATGATTTTATACTTTAAATCAGGGTCGTTAGGAACACAAAGTCTGGAGTTGACTCAAAGTATTCCTTCTTCATCGATTCTTGCTTCCGGCATAGTACCTTCTTGCACTTTTCTCCTCATACGCATCAGCTCCAGGTCTGTAGCTTGAGCAGCTTTAACTTTATCGATTAAAGTCGGTTCTACTCGTATATTCGCCATCATCACATGCGTCCCTGGAGTCTTTAACTCTATCTCCATCATTTGTAAGTCACACAAAATGGGCCTTTGCGTTGACAATATCGCACTCGTACTTGCATATGATCTTCTACTCAATGCGTCAGCTATCACGTTCGCTTTTCCAGGATGGTATTGGATGGTATGATCATAATCTTTCAACAGTTCAAGCCAACGTCATTGTCGCATGTTGAGTTCCTTTTGAGTGAAGAAATATTTGAGGCTTTTATGATCCATAAAGATCTCCACTTTCTCCCCATACAAGTAATGCCTCCAAATTTTAAGTGCAAAGACAACAGCTGCCAACTCTAGATCATGAGTAGGATAATTCCTCTCATATTCTTTGAGTTAATCGTGAGGCATAAAGCTATGACTTTCCCATGATGCATGAGAACACATCCCAACCCTTTGCAGAAGCATCATCAGATAACAAATCCTCCGAGCCGGATGGTATTGTCGAGCAGTCTTTGAAATGAGTCTCCTCTTGAGTTCTTGAAAACCCTTCTCACATTCTTCGCTCCAACCGAACTTTTGTATCTTTCCGAGTCAATGAGTCGATGGAGTAGCGATTTGAGAAAATCCTTCCACGAATCTCCGATAATAACCAATTTAAACCGAGAAAGCTACGTGCTTTGATCAACGATTTAGGTTGCTCCCGACTTTGAATAGCTTCATCTTTGATGGGTCAACAGATATTCCATGACTTGATACCACGTGCCCAAGGAATGCTTTACTTCCTCGAAGCGAACTCGCATTTCTTCAACTTGGAATAAAGCTTATATTCACGAAGCTTTTGGAGTGTCGATTGAAGTGTTGCTTTCATGATCTTCACGGCTTTTGGAATAAATAAGGATGTCTCATAAGACCCCAACTTTTATAAATAAAGATGAATTTTTCTATAAATATTATTTTTGAATATTATGGAATAAATTTGATATAATGTTATAGTTGTGGGTAATATTTATAAATTTTGCAAAGTATGCAAGTTGTTATAAAATATTAGTTTGGTGGGGAATATTCTTTTGTTAAGGAATATTAATACAATGGCTCAATCATTGGTGGACCCCCACAACATTATTGTCGGATTGAGAAAACGACAAAAATATTTTTATAAAAATAACTACGGAGGTGTTACCGTTAAACTATTGAACTACCCTAAGGGTAAAGAAATGCGATGTCTGGCGTGGTTGCGTAGTAGCAGACGGTATTGATTATTATCGATGCTTACGTGAGAAGTCACTCATTATGCTCAATTATTACTACGATAATTCTTTGCGTCATATCTCTTATATTATTGATTCAATTATTGTCACAGTATCATCTGTATAATATGTTATAGTATTAAATCAATAATTGAGACGACAAGTTATAAATGATTAATAATTATTGAAAGATTAAATATGTGTTATGATTTGTGGTAAGTTTGATTATTTTATGGGGGGCTCGTATATGTCATCATCTAAGAGTCTCTTCACCAATAGTATTTACCTTCGTCAATAGTAATTACACTTGTGAATAGTATTTACCTTCGTCAATAGTAATTACCCTTGTGAATAGTATTTATCTTCGTCAATAGTAATTATCCTTGTGAATAGTATTTACCTTCGTCAATAGTAATTACCCTTGTGAATAGTATTTACCTTCGTCAATAGTATTTACCTTCGTTAATAGTAATTACCTTTACCAGACGTCGAACCACTTGTCGTTTCACATTACAAAGGCGTCAAACCACTTGTCGTTTCACATTACTGAGCGTCAAACCAATTGTCAAGCCACTTGCCTTTTCACACACATGGCGGTCTTCTAAGCTAGAAATCTTCTATAAATAGAGGCCTAGGGCTTCATTATTTTCACGAATTCATTCAAGCTATAGAGAGAAAAGTATAGAGAGAATAAGAGAGAAAGAAGAAGAGTATTTTGTTACTACTACTAACTGCGATATTCAATCTCCTACCAAATGTAAGGGTGTTATTCTTTCTTATTCATGAAGAGAACTGTTGTTATTCCATTGCTTATTATTACATTGGAATAACTTTTGTATAAGTGGTTTACCCTATACTTGGTGACATTCTTCTATTATTACATTGGAACATCACATGCATGTGTTTTACAGGACTGGTTAAAATCTTTATCATTACTGTTGGAACATCCTGTCTTTGTGTTTTACATCGGACTGGTTCCGTCTTTATTATTACTCGTTGGAACATCACATGCATGTGTTTTACACCTGACAGTTCCGCGTCTTTATTATTCTGTTGGAATATCCTATCTCGTGTGTTTTACACCGGATCTGGTTCCATCTTTATTATTACATTGGAACATCACGTCGGTGTGAATTTCACCGACACGGTTCCGTTATTTATTATTACATTGGAATAACTTTTCTGCATCTTGTCGATCATCGCATGCATGGTGATTTCTTTTGTTATTCCATTCTTTATTATACCCAGGTTGGTTTAAAACTTTGACTTCTATACTCCATGAAATTAGTAGAATATCCTTGATATTTGCGTTTCATCCAAATATCTTTTCATGGAAATATTCTTGATCATTCTTGAATTTTACTCTACAAAAAACGATATCATGTTGACAATTTGGGCGTTAATAATTCTGGATAAAATAATTCTTGAACTTGTTTTATTGAATTCTTATATCATTGTCATCATCCTCATGTTTATATTTTTTGAAAGTCATACGTGGCTCATGTAGTGCATAGATGGACTTGGTATGATTATGACCGAGAGACTATTCGATTGTAATCATGGCCGTAATGTTACAAATGATGTGATAAAAATCCTCGATTAGGTAGTAGTGCATTGATGGACGATTGTTGGCATGATCATGACCATTAATGAATACACAAATATTCTTGGCCCGTAGTGCATGAATAATTATGGTCGTGATACTAAAGAATATCCTTGGCAGTAGTGCGGGGTGATTCGATGATGTGGAATATTTATTAAAGTGAGTCTCAAATTTATAACGATGATGAAAAACCTTTTAAAACCTAAAAGATAGTAGACTTTATTTTCTACTTGACTCTTTTAATGGATTGCGTATTCATTGCGCAGTTAAACCGGTTGTCATTGTATTTTATCGGTTTAACATTATTGAAGACTATTGATAATTTATTACGCATTATCTTAGTCATAATATTTCTTCTTGGGCTAGTTGAGCTCACCCTTTCTTTCACCGTTCTCTTGAAAATGATAATATAGGCGGGACGAGTCGGAAGCAGTGATGGTCCTGAAGATAGCATTAGTAGTCCTCACTATTACGTAAAATAGTGTGATAATAAGCTGTAATGAGGACTTTTTGTTTGAGTTTGTATAATATCTAGTAGACGATATTTGTATTTAAACTCACGATTTATGTCGTATTGTACACGACGACGCTTATGTTAATAAGTTGTATTTAAATTACGTACCATGTAAGTGGCGACTCAAGATGGGTGATGTATACCTAATTTTGGGGCGTCCACGGTTGGTATCGAGCTTAGGGATGTGATCCACGGCTAAGATGTGAGAATAGTACTAGGAGGGAGAGCAGGGAATACCTTGTTAGTATGACCTACCTAAGTTTATGTCTTATTTTATTGGTTGGTCGAAAGATAAGGATAATTTGTTACATGTCAATTAACCTTTTGTTTTGTGGCGATGTCTGAAAATGACATCCGAGAATGTTGAGAATAAGAATGGAAGCGCGAGCGATCGTTGATTCACCACATATCAATAATCAAGATAATAATGTGTCATCGAAGCGACAATCCTCATGCAAACAACAACACCGACCAAATGACAAATGATCAAATGTTCGGAGGCTTTATGCGATTTATCTGCAACAATGAAGCAGAGGCGACTCTGTCCAAAACGTGGGTGGAAACACGGAAAAAACTCTCGGGCGGTCACCGCTAAACAATTTAAGGAGCTGGGACCACCGGGAGTTTAAGGAGAGCAAAACCACTTACGGCGGAAGCATGGATAAAGCATTACCAAGATATTTGATGTCTTGGGATGCTCCGAGGAGCAAAGGTTCCCTTTCTTGCCTTTATGTTGCTTGTGAGAGGCGGATTCTTGGTGGGAATCGGTAAAAGCGTACTCAACCAAATTGTCTTGAAGATATCTTGGGAGAAGTACCGGAGGTCGTTCAACGACAAATACTTTCCGAAAGTATTCGCCATACATGAAGGAGGTGGAGTTTATCAAGTTGGAACAAAACAATATGGCCGTGTCGCAATACGAGGCAAAATTTGCGGAGTTATCACGGTTTCGTCCCCACTTAGTGGATAATGAAGAGAGAGAATGGCGCGAATGTTTTTAAGAGGTTTGAAGCGGGAGATACGTCGACATCTTATTTCTCATAAACCGTGTTTGTATTCGGATGTTGTAAATAGGGCTCGATTAGTGGAGCGCGATAATGAGTCAACGCAACTAAAAGAGAGCGGTAAAGCAAAATTATAATACCAATGAGAATAGTCATCGAAAGTGGTGACAACAAGCGTGGAGGAATCAACGGGCGGATATGATAACCACTTGGTGGTAATCGGGGCCAAAATAATAAGAATGGACATTTCAAGAAAAGGAGATTTAACATGATGGAAAGACGTCGGCACCAAAGCACCCATTGTTAAGGAAGGAGAAAGACCACTGTCATATGCTTCAAATGCGGAGGAGAGGGACACATCGATCAAATGCGTCGTCATGCCAGTCAAAGCGTGTTATAATTGTGGAAGAGAAGGTCACTTAGCTCGATTTTTGTTATTTCTGAAGACAAATTCAGCTAGGATGGAGGCACCAAAGGCCATCCCGAAAAATTCAAAACCCAGAAAGTCTGAGGAGAGCATTTGTTGTGACCTCCCAAAGAGCGAAGAATCCGAATGAGGTCATCACGGGTAAGCTTATCATAAACTATAATGAAGTCTATACTTTATTTGATCTGGGTTCTACCCATTCTTTTATTTCTCCTACTTGCGCTCATCGATTAAATTTGACTCTGGAGAAATTAGACTTTGACTTATCTGTGGAAACTCCGTTGGGAGAAACCTTCATTACATCCATTTGTTTATAAGTCTTGTTTGGTTCAAATCGGTACCCTCATATTACTGTCGATCTTATTTCATTAAAAATACTTGCATTTGACGTGATTCTAGGGATTGATTGGTTAACTACTTATCATGCAAAATTGATTGTTTTAAATGGGTTGTTAGCTTTCATATTCCTAATCAACCTATTATCTTGAATTCAAACGACCAAACCATTAAAATCAATCACGGTCATCTCGAGCCATAAAGCTATTTCGTTTATTAAAAAACGAATGTCAAGCTTTCTTAGCTCATGTCATAGATTTAAATAAAAATACGTCAGTTTTAAACGATATTCCTATTGTTAATAAATTTCCTGACGTATTCCCCGAAGAACTTCCTGGCCTACCCCCAGAGCGTGAAATTGAATTTTGTATCGACCTTGAACCCGGTACAAAACCTATTTCCAAAGCCCCATATCGAATGGCTCTATTGAACTTGAGGAGTTAAAGACCCAACTGCGAAATTGTTAGACATTGGCTTTATTAAGTCTAGTACTTCTCCTTGGGGTTGCTCTGTTACTATTCGTGAAGAAGAAAGATGGGAGTATGCGACTTTGTATTGATTATCGGGAGTTGAATCACGTCACCATCAAAAATAGGTATCCATTGCCACGTATTGATGACTGTTTGACCCGATTGCAGGAGCCAAATTCTTTTCAAAGATTGATCTTCGTTAGGATATCACCAATTGAAGATTAGAACCGTGACATTCCAAAGACGGCTTTAACTCCTTCGATGCGGGCATTATGAATTCCTAGTCATGTCCTTTGGATTGACTAATGCTCTAACGCCTTCATGGATATGATGAACCGAGTATTCAAGGAATATTTAGATCACTTTGTGGTCGTCTTTATTGATGACATCCTTATTTATTCCAAAAGCCGTGAAGATCATGAGTAACACTTGAGGCTGACACTCCAAAAGCTTCGTGAATATAAGCTTTATGCCAAGTTGAAGAAATGCGAGTTCTGGCTTGAAGAAGTAGCATTCCTTGGGCACGTGGTATCAAGTCATGGAATATCTGTTGACCCAAAGAAAGATTGAAGTTATTCAAAGTAGGGAACAACTAAATCGATGATCGAGAAATCGTAGCTTTCTCGGTTTAAATTTGGTTATTATCGGAGATTCGTGGAAGGATTTTCTCGAATCGCTATTCCATTGACTCGGTAACTCGGAAAGATACAAAGTTCGGTTGGAGCGAAGAATGTGAGAAGAGTTTTCAAGAACTCGAGAGGAGACTTATTTCAAAGACATTACGTGATACCATCTGGCTCGGAGGATTTGTCATCTCTGATGATGCTTGAGCAAAGGGTTGGGATGTGTTCTTATGCAACATGGAAAAGTTATAGCCTATGCCTCGCGACAACTCAAAGAATATGAGAGGAATTATCCTACTACGTGATCTAGAGTTAGCGGTATTGTCTTCTGCACTTAAAATGTGGAGGCATTACTTGTATGGGGAGAAAGTGGAGATCTTTACGGATCATAAAAGCCTCAAATATTTCTTCACTCAAAAGGAACTCAACATGCGACAACGACGTTGGCTTGAACCGTTGAAAGATTATGATCATACCATCCAATACCATCCCGAAAAGCAAGCGTGGTAGTGACGCGTTGAGTAGAAAATCATATGCAAAATCTGAGTGCGATATTGTCAACGCATGGCCCATTTTGTGTGACTTGCAAAGGATGGAGATAGAATTAAAGACTCGAGGGACGCGTGTGATGACAAATGAGTATCTGAGTAGAAACCAACTTTAATTGATAAAGTTAAAGGCCGCTCAAGCTACGACACGGAGGTGATCGTATGAGGAAGAAAGTCTGAAGGTCTTATCTTTAGGAAGCAAGAATCGATGAAGAAGGAATACTTGAGTCAACTCCGGACTTTGTGTTCCTAACGACCACGATTTAAAGTATAATATCATGATGGAGCGCACAACACACCATTTGCAATCCATCTGGGAGTACCAAAATGTATCATGATATTAAATATACATTTTGGTGGAGCAATATGAAAAGAGATAGATATTTTGTTTATCTCAAGGTGTCTAACTTGTCAACGAGTTAAAGCGGAGCATCAAGTACCAAAAGGTCCATTGCAACCACTTGAAATTCCGTAATGGAAGTGGGAGCACATTACCATGGATTTCGTTCTGGGGTCTTCCTAAGGTTTCTCAAGGCATTGATGCGATTTGGGTCATTGTTGATAGATTGACCAAGTCTCGCTCATTTCTTCTACCGATCTGAGAAACTTATACACTTGAACGTCTTGCTTTCGTATGTACATAAACGAGATTGTAAGATCGCATGGTATCTGCAGTATCCATAGTTTACGATCGAGACCCAAGATTCACTTCACGATTTTGGGTTAGTTTACAAAAAAACTATGGGCACAGACTTACGATTTAGCTCGGCATATCATCCTCAAACGGACGGACAGTCGGAGAGGACTATTCAAACTCTTGAAGATCTATTAAGACTCTGTGTCCTTGATTTCAAGGGGAGTTGGGACAAGTTCTTACCATTGGTGGAGTTTTCCTACAACAACAGTTATCAAGCAAGTATTGGCATGGCTCCATTCGAAGCATTGTATGGAAGAAAGTGTCGTTCTCCAGTATGCTGGGATGAGGTGGGTGAAGCAACGTTGTTGGGACCGGAGTTGGTACGTATGACTACGGAAAAGATTCAAATGATCCGACAACGTATAAAAACCTCACAAAATCGACAAAAGAGTTATGCTGATCTTCATCGAAAGGACGTGGAATTCGATATAGGAGATCATGTGTTGTTAAGAGTTGCTCCATGGAAAGGAGTTACAAGATTTGGAAGGAGAGGAAAACTTAATCCTCGATTCATCGGTCCATTTTTAATCCTCGATCGAGTAGGAATCGTGGCCTATAGACTAAACTTTCTGCCAAATATGTCTCGTGTTCATAACGTTTTCACATATCTATGTTACGTAAATATGTGAAAGACCCGAACCATATTATTGAGTTAGAAACCGAACGAAATAGCGGAAGATTTGGCGTATGAAGAGGTTCTGTTCAAATTTTGGATAAGAAAGAACATATTCTACGCTCGAGGTTATACCTCAAGTCAAAGTTTTATGGAGGAACCACGATGTTGAGAAATGACTTGGGAGTTAGAATCAAATGAAATCAAGGTATCCTTACCTCTTGACATACCAGTGTATCGTACCCTAATTTCGAGTGAAATTTCATAAGAAGGGGAGGTTGTAAGACCCGACTTTTATAAATAAAGATGAATTTTTCTATAAATATTATTTTTGAATATTATGGAATAAATTTGATATAATGTTATAGTTGTGGGTAATATTTATAAATTTTGCAAAGTATGCAAGTTGTTATAAAATATTAGTTTGGTGGGGAATATTCTTTTGTTAGGGAATATTAAATACAATGGCTCAATCATTGGTGGACCCCACAACATTATTGTCGGATTGAGAAAACGACAAAATATTTTTATAAAAATAACTGGCGGAGGTGTTACTGTTAAAAGCTGTTGAACTACCCGGTGGTAAAAGTAATGCGATGTCTGGCGTGGTTGCGTAGTAGCACACGGTATTGATTATTGATCTTACGTGAGAAGTCACTCATTATGCTTTCAATTATTACTTTCTGATAATTCTTTGCATCATATCTCTTATATTATTGATTCAATTATTGTCACGATTATCATCTCATATAATATGTTATAGTATTAAATCAATAATTGAGACGACAAGTTATAAATGATTAATAATTATTGAAAGATTAAATATGTGTTATGATTTGTGGTAAGTTTGATTATTTTATGGGGGCTCGTATGTCATCATCTAAGAGTCTCTTCACCAATAGTATTTACCTTCGTCAATAGTAATTACCCTTGTGAATAGTATTTACCTTCGTCGATAGTAATTACCCTTGTGAATAGTATTTACCTTCGTCGATAGTAATTACCCTTGTGAATAGTATTTACCTTCGTCAATTGTAATTATCCTTGTGAATAGTATTTACCTTCGTCGATAGTAATTACCCTTGTGAATAGTATTTACCTTCGTCAATAGTATTTACCTTCGTTAATAGTAATTACCTTTACCAGACGTCGAACCACTTGTCGTTTCACATTACTGAGCGTCCGAACCACTTGTCGTTTCACATTACGTGCGTCGAAACCGATTGAATCGAGCCACTTGCCTTTTCACCTAAGGCGGTCTTAAGCTAGAAATCTTCTATAAATAGAGGCTGAGGGCTTCATTATTTTTCACGAATTCATTCAAGCTATAGAGAGAGAAAGTATAGAGAGAATAAGAGAAAGAAGAAGAGTATTTTTTACTACTACTTCTTTGCGATATTCAATCTCCTACCAAATGTAAGGGGTGTTATTCTTTCTTATTCATGAAGAAGAAGCATTTGTTATTCCATTGCTTATTATTACATTGGAATAACTTTGTATAAGTGGTTTACCCTATACTTGGTGACATTCTTCTATTATTACATTGGAACATCCATGCATGTGTTTTTTACACCGGACACGGTTCCGTCTTTATCATTCTGTTGGAACATCACATGCGTGTGTTTTACAGGACTGGTTCCGTCTTTATTATTACTGTTGGAACATCACATGCATGTGTTTTACACCGGACTGGTTCCGCTCTTTATTATTACATTGGAATATCCTATCATGTGTTTTACACCGGATGCAGTTCCATCTTTATTATTCTGTTGGAACATCACAGCGGTGTGAATTTCACGACACGTTCCTTTATTTATTATTACATTGGAATAACTTTTATGCATGCAGTCTATCGCATGCATGGTGATTTCTTTTGTTATTCCATTCTTTATTATACCCAGTTGGTTAAAACTTTGACTTCTATACTCCATGAAATTAGTAGAATATCCTTGATATTTGCGTTTCATCGATATCTTTTCATGGAAATATTCTTACGATCATTCTTGAATTTTACTCTACAAAAATGATCATGTTGACAATTTGGACGTTAATAATTCTGGATAAAATAATTCTTGAACTTGTTTTATTGAATTCTTATATCATTGTCATCATCCTCATGTTTATATTTTTTTGAAAGTCATCTACGTGGCACATAGTGCATAGATGGACTTGGTATGATTATGACCGAGAGACTTCGGTGTAATCATGGCCGTAATGTTACAAATGATGTGATAAAAAATCCTCGATGGTAGTAGTGCATTGATGGGCCGATTGTTGGCATGATCATGACCATTAATGAATACACAAATATTCTTGGCCCGTAGTGCATGAATAATTGTGGTCGTGATACTAAAGAATATCCTTGGCCAGTAGTGCGGGGGTGATTCGATGATGTGGAATATTTATTAAAAATGAGTCTCAAATTTATAACGATGATGAAAACCTTTTAAAACCTAAAAGATAGTAGACTTTATTTTCTACTTGACTCTTTTAATGGATTGCATATTCATTGCTGATTAAACCGGTTGTCTATTGTATTTTATCGGTTTAACATTATTGAAGACTATTGATAATTTATTCTCGCATTATCTTAGTCATAATATTTCTTCTTTGGGCTAGTTGAGCTCACCCTTTCTTTCATTTTATTCTCTTCAGAAATGATAATATAGGCGGGAGACGAGTCGGGGAAGCAGTGATGGTCCCGAAGATAGCATTAGTAGTCCTCACTATTACGTAAAATAGTGTGATAATAATTGTAATGAGGACTTTTTGTTTGAGTTTGTATAATATCTAGTAGAGCGATATTTGTATTTAAACTCACGATTTATGTCGTATTGTACCATGCAGCGTTATGTTAATAAGTTGTATTTAAATTCTGTACCATGTAAGTGGCGACTCAAGATGGGTGATGCATACCTAATTTTGGGGGCGTCACAATGTCATTAATAAAGATGACCACAAAGTGATCCAAATATTCCTTGAATACTCGGCTCATCATATCCATGAAGGCGGCGAGCATTAGTCAATCGAAAGGACATGACTAGGAATTTATAATGCCCGTCATGGAAGTTCGAAAAGTCGTCTTTGGAATGTCATCCGGTCTAATCTTCAATTGGTGATATCCTAACGAAGATCAATCTTTGAAAAGAATTTGGCTCCTTGCAATCGGTCAAACAGTCATCAATACGTGGCAATGGATACCTATTTTTGATGGTGACATGATTCAACTCCAGATAATCAATACAAAATCGCATACTCCCATCTTTCTTCTTCACGAATAGAACAGAGCACACCCAGGATAAGTAATAGGACGAATAAAGCCATGTCTAACAATTCCTGCGATTGGGTATTTAACTCCTGAAGTTCATAGGAGCCATTTGATATGGGGCTTTGGAAATGGGTTTTGTCTGCGGTTCAAGGTCGATACAAAATTCAATTTCACGCCTGGGTAGGTAGCTGCCAGGAAGTTCTTCGAGAATACGTCGGAAATTTATTAACAACGAAATATCATTCAAAGTGACGTATTTTGTTTAGATCTCGTGACATGAGCTAAGAAAGCTTGACATCCGTTTTTCAATAAAAGAATAGCTTTATGGCTTGAGATGACCGTGATTGATTTTAATGGTTTGGTCGCTTGAATTCACATAATAGGTTGATTAGGAATATGAAAGCTAACAACCTTACGAAAACAATCAATTTTTGCATGATGAGTAGTTAACCAATCAATCCCTAGAATCACGTCAAATGCAAGTATTTTCAATGAAATAAGATCGACAGGTAATGTGAGGGTACCGATTTGAACCAAACAAGACTTATAAACAGTGGATGTAATGAAGGTTTCTCCCAACGGATTTTCCACAGATAAGTCAAAGTCTAATTTCTCCGGAGTCAAATTTAATCGATGAGAGCAAGTAGGAGAAATAAAAGAATGGGTAGAACCGGTATCAAATAAAGTATAGACTTCGTTAGAGTTTATGATAAGCTTACCCGTGATGACCTCATTCGGGTTCCTTTCTTTCTGGGAGGACACAACAAACGCTCTCCCTTGCACTACCGGCATTGACCTTTCTGGGACGGCCTTTGGTACCTCCATCCTAGCTGAATTTGTCTTCGGTGAATGACAAAATCGGGCTAAGTGACCTTCTTTTCCATAATTAAAACATGCTTTGGACGGCATCGCGCAATTTGGACTGATGTGTCCCTCCCCTCTGCATTTGAAGCATATGATAGGTGGTCTTTCTCCTTCCTTAACAACGGGTGCTGGTGCTGACGTCTTTCCATCATTGTTGAATCTCCTATTCTTGAAATGTCCATTCCTATTGTTTTGGCCCTGATTACCACCGAAGTGGTTACCATTTCTGGCCTGTTGATTCCCTCCACGCTTGTTGTCAACGCTTCGATGACTGCTCTCGCTGGTATTATCATTTTGTCGGCTGCTCTCTTTTAGTTGCGTTAACTCGTTATCGCGCTCCAATAACTGAGCCCTATTTACAACATCTGAATATAAACACAGTTTATGAGAAATAAGATGTTGACGTATCTCCGGCTTCAAACCTCTTAAAAATATTTGCGTCATTCTCTCTTCATTATCCACCAAGTGGGATGCTGAACGGGATAACTCATGAATTTTGCCTCGTGTTGTGACACTTGGCCATATTGTTTTGTTCCAACTTGATAAACTCCACCTCCTTCATGTGGCGAATACTTTCGGAAAGTATTTGTCGTTGAATGACTTCTAGAACTTCTCCCAAGATATCTTCATGACAAAGAAGTTGAGTACGTTTTATCGATTCCCACCAATGTCACTTTCTCGCGCAACATAAAGGCGCGAAGGAACTTTTGCTCCTGGAGCATCCCAAGACATCAAATATCTTGGTGATCTGCTTTATCCATGCTTCCGCCATAAGTGGTTTTGGCTCTCCTTAAACTCCGGTGGTCCCAGCTCCTTGGCTTTTAGCGGTGGCCGTCCAGAGTTTCGATGTTTCACCTACGTTTTGGGCGAGAGCCGCTCTCTTTCTTTGTTGCATGAATTGCATAAAAGCCTCTGAACATTTGATCATTCATCATTTGGTTAGTGTTGTTGTTTGCGTGAGGATTGTTGCCTTCACGATGCACATTATCCACGATTATTGATATGTGGTGAATCAACTACGCATGCTCCATTCTTTATTCTCAACATTTTCGGATGTCATTTTCGAATCTCGCCACAAAACAAAAGGTTAATTGACATATAACGTATTATCCCTATATTACGACCGACCAATAAAATAGCACATAAACTTAGGTAGGTCATACTAGCGAAAATTCCCGTCTCTTCCTCCTAGTACTATTCTCACATCTTAGCCGGGGATCGTATCCTAAGCTTTGATACTGTTGTGGCGCCCCAAAATTAGGTATACATCACCCATCTTGGGTCGCCAGATACATGATACGAAATTTAAATACAACTTACTAATCTGGTATGTAAATGCAATACGACAAAACATAAACTGTGAGTTTGAATACAAATATTGTCTCTACTAGAGATTATACTGAACTCAAAAGGAGTCCTCATTACAATTATTATCACACTATTTCACGAGAATAGTGAGAACTACTAATGTTATCCTCTCGGACCATTACTCCGCTCCCCGACTCGTCCCAAATATATTCTCATTTCTCAAGAAGAAAACGGTGAAAGAAAGGGTGAGCTCAACTAGTCCAAGAAAAATATTATGACTAAGATAATGCGAGAATAAATTATCATTAGCCTTCAACGATGTTAAACGATAAAATATAATAAACATCAAGTTTAAGCTGCGATTGGAACCAAAGAATCCATTAAAAGAGTCAGTAGAAAATAAAATCTACTATCTTTTATGATTTAAAAGGTTTTTCATCAACATATAGCCGAGACTCGACTTTAATAAATATTCCACATCATTGAATCACCCCTACACTACGACCGAGGATATTCTTTAGTATCACGACCACAATTATTCATGCCTCTACGGGCGAAGAATATTTGTGTATTCATTAATGGTCATGATCATGCCAACAACTC
This sequence comes from Panax quinquefolius, assembly GCA_020205615.1. Taxonomy (NCBI): domain Eukaryota; kingdom Viridiplantae; phylum Streptophyta; class Magnoliopsida; order Apiales; family Araliaceae; genus Panax; species Panax quinquefolius. Next base: position 138,693,324 of record CM035162.1, on the reverse strand, counting down.
GTCCATCAATGCACTACGGGCGATGAGAATTTTTACCACATCATTTGTAATATTACGATTAAGATTACACCGAATAATCCACAGTCATAATCATACCAAGTCCATCTATGCGCACTACAGAACCGTATGACTTTCAAAAAATATAAATATGAGGATGATGACAATGATATAAGAATTCAATAAAACAAGTTCAAGAATTAATTTATCCGAGAACCAATAACATCCAAATCACAATGATCTTTGCTTTGTAGAGTAAAATTCAAGAATACTTAGAAGAATATTTTCATGAAAGGATCTTTGGATGAAGCCTTGAAATATCGAGGATATTCCACTAATTTCATGGAGTATAAAGTCAAAGTTTTAACCAATTGAGTATAATAAAGAATGAAATAACAAAAGAAATCACCATAAATGCGATAGATCGCATGCAGGCAGGCGAGTTATTCCAATAGAATAATAAATAACGGAACCAGTCCCGCAGTAAACACATGTAGGCGAGGATGTTCCAATGAATAATAGAAGAATGTCACCAAGTATAGGTAAACCACATGATCTGAGTTATTCCAATGAATAATAAGCGATGGAATAACAATGCGATTTCATGAATAAGAAAGAATAACACCCTTACTTTAGTAGGAGATTGAATCTTTGCAAAGTAGTGTAATGAATGAGATACTCTTCTTCTTTCTCTCTTATTCTCTATATACTTTCTCTCTATATAAGCTTGAATGAATTAAGTGAAAAATAATGAAGCACTTAGGCCTCTATTTATAGAAGATTTCTAAACAGCACTTTACCGTATGAAAAGGCAAGTGGTTTGACGACCCAGTGATGTGAAAAGAAAAATGGTTTGGCGCACGTAATGTGAAACGACAATTGGTTCGGCCTTTTGTAATGTGAAACGACAAGTGGTTCGGCACATAATATGAAACGGCAAGTGTTTTGGCGTCTGGTAAAAGTAATTACTATTGACGAATGTAATTACTATCGATGAAGGACTCTTAGATGATGACATATATAGCCCATAAAATAACCAAACTTACCACAAACGTCTCATAACTAACTTTATATACATCAAGGATTGAATAAATATTACTACAAATTATTTTATTTTTAATCAACACATATTTAATCTTTCAACAATTATTAATCATTTATAACTTGTCGTCTCAATTGTTGATTTAATAATATAACATATTATACGATGATAATCGTGACAATAATTGAATCAATAATATAAGAGATATGATGTATCAATTCATCGTAGCAATAATTGAGTATAAATTGTCGACTTCTCACGTAAGATCAATAATCAATACTGCAGGTACTACTTATCTTTCTAGGTAGTTCAATGGTTTTAACTCTGTACACCTCCGCTTATTATTTTCATAAAGTATTTTTGTCGTTTTCTCGATCCGATAATAATTTCGTTAATGGGTCCAATTAACGATTGATGATTATTAATAAATCGTCACGAATATTCCCCCGACAAAAGAATATTCCCCACCAAACGAATATTTTATAACAACTTCTTACTTTTGCAAAATTTATAAATATTACCCACAACTATAACATTATATCAAATTTACTCTATAATATTCAAAATAATATTTATAGAAAATTCATCTTTATTTATAAAAGTTGGAGTCTTACATCTATATTGTCCTTAAATTGAAAAAATATGTTATTTATTAAATAAAAATAATGAGCAAACAAATGTTATATTTAATACTTGAAGGTAATATTAAAAATTAAACAATTTATGTTTATTTAAAATTCTGAAACGAAAAATATTAAAAGATAAAACGGCTTATATTAAAGTAAAATAAATCACATAATTATCTTGGAAATTGTCTTTTGAAAAGTCCACATACATTTACCGCTTTCACAAGGTGGGTCAAAGATTCTCCCAAGTAGAATTGTCATTTGCCCAATTAATTTCCTTTTTAGACAAAAGAGCAATAACTACAAGACAGACATAGTACACAAAAAAACATATTATTGAGTCACGAACGAAAAAGTAAAAACCCAGCCGGCTAATAACTTCATCCAACCATTTGACAAATATCTAAATGCGGCACTGCACACGATTTGTACGACATTGATTGATTCAAAGTCTACACTTTCGGATCAATAAATATAAGCTGAATCGAAACAAAAATCAATGGTCTGAAGTCAATTGATGTGTACCAATAAATAATTTAAATGATTCATTATAGAACATGTATCTTGATAAACAGACTGGAACAATCCCTACAGATTGCACAAACCCGGAAATTCATCTAAAAAAATGAATAATATGTTTTGACATGCGTTACAATGTGAAGGTTTTATTTTTTTTACCATACAAATGAAGTTTCCAACCACCTATTACAAAATGTACGGAGATTAAATTTCAAGTTTGTCCTTGAGAAGGCGAGGGCGGCAATTCCGGTGGGTCATCGTTTGGAGGAGGTGGTGGTGGTGGTGATGGCCCAAAATCAAGATTAGGAAAGATACCTGGTGGTCTTTCCCGTGGAGTGATGGACAACAACTGGCTTGAGTCACCCACAACATCCGCCCATCCATAATGAGGTTCAGCCCTTCAATCAGAAGTTAATTGTCATTTAAAAACTTGCTCGCCTAGAACCCAGATTGTTACAGTAGTACAGGTCTAGAGTAGCCTTAAACAAGGCATTTGAAGGAAGATATAATAAGTCTATTATTCTATTAAACAAAACATGTCTTACTCGTAGTAAGTCTCTTCATCCACCACAATATCCCAGCTTTCCCCTGTCGTGCTTTTGCCATATTTGTGCACTTTGCTGATACATAAAGGAATAAATCATTTGCCACCAACATGCCAAGTATAATTCCAAAAGAACTAAATGTGACTTGTCAAAAAACAAACCAAGTAAATATGATTTTAATGTATTACCCAACAAAAAGGCCTTTAGCACTGAAGTCACTTTGTTTCACATTTGAACAATGGGTAAAGTACAAAACATCATAAAAGAAGCTTGCATAACAAACTCAGAGTTATGATAATGATAATTCTGATGCATACCCATTTCCGAAGTGTTCTTCTCCCCATGTTCGTGACCAACCTAGACAACGAACAAAAAAATTATGGCATGAGCAAATTCACCAAGTACATAAGCATTAGAAGCACACATTACAAAATCTTAAATCCTACACCTGATGGTACAAACTCCAAAGTACAACATCAAAGTGTATAAATGGATTATCTCAATAAGTGAATTTCACTATTCTCTCTATGGTCATGAAAGGGTTAAAGCAGCACTATAGCCAGAAAGTCGATGTTAAGAAAACCCCCAATTTATCTCTCAGAAATATTGATCCGAAATATTTTCTAGACCAACTGCTATGACCTCTTGACATGGTATTTAACTCGTCATATATGAGAAATCCTAGACATACTAGTGGAGTACAAATAGAGATTGTGCACGAATCTTTGTTTCTAAGAGAGACCAAACATACTTGAAACCGTGTCTGTAACGAAGTGTTTGAGATAAATGTTTGATGATATCTACTATAAACTACAAATGCTATGTACTCAAAAGTTCAGATAATAAACATAAAGATACCACATGTGCAAGTTAAACACGGTTGCTATATTAACTTATATAAAACTACAGTTTCATCTGGTGGAACTAGTAATTGACTTATCACAGCTCAAAATTTGTGTCCATTTAATACTATATTCAAAAAATTAACAGCTTATCCAATATATATATATATATATAATATATATATATATATATATATATATATATTCAAATCTAAGATTAGGGGCAAGGAGACGTACGTTCAGAACTAGGAGATACATGCCAAGTCTCCCCTTGACGAGAACCAATACCAGCAAAGAATTTCTCCTCCCACTTGTCTCCCCATTTGGTACCCAATTCAGTCTCAGCCCATTTGTCTGTCCTGCGAAGGAATATCAATCATGATAAGCTACAGGTATTTTATATGGAGTATACGCATTTCCTTCTCTGTACCTCTTTTCTAAATGTTCAACAAAGAGGCATTTTACTAGACCAAAATAAACAGAACAATGGTGTAAAGTTAATGTTACTTTGCTTCTGCCAGCAATAAATTTCGATCAAAGAAGAAAATACTGTTTTCCTAGAAGACCAGAGCCACACACAAAATGTACACGGACATAATGAAGTTCTAACTACTAAATTTTACAGCACATATAGAGTAATAGTTTTAGGTCACTTTTTTAAAATACGGAGGTCCAAAATGGTATAACTCCAAGCAAGAGAAATGTAGAATTTAAGATAGTACCATTTTAAAACTGATCCTCTTCCGTCATAATGCTCTCCCCACTTTTCCCACCATGACTGTTCATTTAGTCTACCATACTTATGTGCACCTTTCTCGGTCCAGCCTTTAGCATCGTATTTCTCCCACCTACATTAAAAAAGTCGTCCCATTAATATTGAGCGGTAACATGGTCTAAAAAGTTACAATTTTCTTTTAACAAATATTATGCATACCAGTTCTCATACCATCCAGCATTTTCTGTGCCTGATTTTGCTTGTTTCTGCGCACTCCTCTCTATTCTAGCAAGATTACTGCAATTTCAGAAAGCAACAATTATTTTGTCATAGCTATGAAAATTGTAATCGGTTAACAATTTTTTATAACCTCTCACAGTAGCTTGTCTGCACTGTAGGGGTGAGCATTCTAGTCAGATTAAGAGAAGAATAAAAAATTTAAACCTCCATTCATCTTGGTAAAGAACTTCTCGCCATGTTTCCCACCATGAATCCCCTTCAGCATTTCTTCCAGATTTCTCCACACCTATTAAGTCGCTGTAAAAATTAATTACTTGAAGGGAGGTCCAGGACACAGCGACTTTTAGATGTGCAAGTCTTTAGAATATGATTGATATCTTCCTATATGAAGAGTATACATTATTGGTAGCAAAGTGTTCTACTACATGTCTACATTAGAGTGTTTATCGGACAAAAATATAAAGAATGCGATCAAAACAGCTTAATTGTTAAAGTATTAACTAAGGTGTATAGATTACCATCAACATATGCTAAGTACGACTTGCCAGATAAAACTTGAATAATACTATTATGTACAAGATGAGAAATATAAATGGTGCATTACTAGAAATATGGTAATCTCAACAACAACAGGAAATAGAAATATACAACAACAGGATATATAAATATAAAGACAGTGATGTTTACTACCAATATGAAGTCAAAAACATTTTCCCATAATTAAAATGCAACCTCCAGTATTCAGCTCATTATCAGGACTCAGGAGACACATGATAGTGAAAATTATTTACACAAAACCAATAGCCATGAATGAATTGCATCAAAAACGATAAAAGATCACTAGAGCTGATCTATTTAGTCGACAACATACCTAGCTCTTTATATCCAGTCCAGTCACTTTTCTCCCACCACTGTCAAGTAGATCAACAAATCCAATTAAATGCATCCACCTGGGATGGTACTTAATATATGAATACAATGTAGATGTAGAATTATAGATCTAATACCAAGAGTTGCAAGCAACAATAATCTTAAATTTAATGAAGTTAACAGTGCATTGCCTATTTTGATGCTTCTACAAGGTTCCAGACTTTCTGATCAGTAATATTCAGAAAACCAATATATGAAACAGAAACGTAAAATGATTAAAAGGTTTTTGAGTAATTGTCCAGCTCGATCTCTTAGACCAAAAATATTGCTGTGATATTGTAAGCTTTCCATGAGAACAGTGAAGTCATCAGTCTAGTTACCTAGTCACTAATAAACCTTAGTATATCCTGCTTTTGAACGATTAGGGGCAGTCTGTTCATATGACTGAGATTGGGGCTCATATGGGGATAGGATATGAAGCCATTATAGATTATAACATCAATGGTAGTCTTTTATAATCAGCTGAAGCTTAAACATCTAAATGCATTCCTTCAGAGGAAGTCAAAACTCTAACTGCATTGCTTGGTCTGCTGGACCGACCAATATCTGGATTAGATAGACTGCTAGAGTTCTTCCTATATTATTTTAGGTGCCCACGAGAATGACTACCATTTATTTTACTTATTAAAAAAAACTTTAATATGTATTTCTGTATATTCTTTTCTTCTCTGAATTAGTAGCTTAAACTTTTTCCTTTTTAAATTAGTGTTATTGGCTTGAGATTAACGAAAATTTTGTTCTGCAGTAAAATCATCTATGATAGAAATCTAGATGATTACTTAATTAATTCTTATTCCTTTTGTTAAAAATCCCTTGAAACTGTTCATTGTTACAAGTAATTGGTAGTCCAAACATAGTTAAGAGATTAAATATTAAAATAATCATTAGAACCAACTTGTCCTACAAACTAATTTATGCACAATTTTGTTTACTCAACTTCACATTCTTATAAATAAATTATATATTGAATCCTGAGCACTAAGTTTATACCGTTTCTTTCCATTCCGAAGAGCCATCACAGCTTTGGCCACCCATCCTACTCCATCTACATCTGTATCCAATTTCCCCAACATCTTCTCCACTTTCTCGATACCAAGTACTACCATCTTCGTTAGTACCAGCCTCGTTGACATTTTCGTTTAAAAGGCTGATGCCCCAATCCTTCTCATTTGCAATACCAGTGTCTACAATGAAGGCAACAGTAAATATAACTAAAATAAATGTGCAGATAAGTTTTATGATTATCAAGAAAGAATAAGGCATGCTTGGATTGAGAACACAAATATCAAACATTACCTCTTTTAGGAGGGGTATCACGGGACTGGGGACCAGAATTTCTTGGCACACAACGTGGGAAGAATTTCTCTTGTTTTGAAACACGAGATCTGCAGCAATTTAAAGTCCAGCAAAAGTTACAAAAATCTAGCACATAGACAATCTATTTGCCATCATCATGTAAATGGAGTAAAAAAGATTTTTTTTTTATTGTATAATGAAATTGTGGTATAATCTGAAGGAAGTGATATGGTAAAGTAGGAATATACTATTACGTTACATTTAGTGCCAAATGATACTTCTTGCTGCTGTGAGATTATGTAGTAGTATTAGAAATAAATGAAAAATAAATAATTATTTATGTACCCAGTCACAAATGAAACCATCGCCTTTTTGGCGATTTATTCACCTAACAAGAGATTAGTCACTCTTTTTTTGTCCCAATCCAACTCGGGGCCTGCCCTGAGGAAGGATTTTAAGAAAAAAAATTGGTCCAAATAAACAATAGATTAATCAGTCCTTTTTTTCCCTAAATAAACAATAGATTAATCACTCTTTCCCACCAAAAATATGTTTATAATTGTCCTTTTGATCTTTTAAATTCTGGTAAACTAATGTTTATCAAATTTCTAAACCAAATTCAACTTTTGCCTTTTGAATTTTGTACTGCAGTATCTAAGAGGATTTCCACCTTCTAGTTGTCAGCATAAAAGCAATACGGCATATTAAAATTGTAGCACTAGACTTCAATCCACAATAGCAGACACTAATACATTATAACAAAATCTTAGATGACATGAATTCAGTTTTGAGACCAAAACAAAGAAGCAGCTAGGCTTTAAGAAATAAAAAAAGAAAAGACTCAGTCGTGCATTTTTATAATCTTTCTTCACATTCTAGGAATTTTCATTAGCTATTTGTCGACAATGATCCATACTGCACACCAAAATCATGACTTTGGGAGAAAAATTAAAGTAATCTGCTTTTCTAAGTTGTAGAAGAAAAGGCGCAAAGATAAAGGAACGTTCATTTGACAAATAAGAAAATAAAGCAAGAGTAATTACTTGAAATTGTTTGTATACAGAGATATGGTGAAAAAATGATTAGAAACTTACTGAGAAGAAGCAAAGGGCAATGCAGCAGGAGTAGGTTGAATTCGAACTCTGCGATTGTTCTTGTTAGGATCAAATGGCCACTCCTCAGGCTTATCCTCGCTCTTCCGGTGACGGCCTGCGGTCCCCCGAATCGGAAGCACCGAGTCCGAGCAGCAGCATTTGATGATCCGGGAGGAGGAATCCGTCATCCTCTTCCGCTGCTGCTTCTTCAAAGTGACAATTCCATGGTAGTGGTGATGATTACTCAGTGGATACAAGTCCAGTCGCAAGCCCAAATGCGTGGATAAGCCTCTAGAAGTAGCCGCCATCAAATTTTACGATAATGCCATTGAAAGATAGAGAAAGAGGCAGATAGATAATGAAGGTGACGATGATTTAAACCCTAATATGGATGGATTGAGGGTTTGAAAAGAGAGATAGGATTTTATTATTATTTGAATTGGGAAATGTGTTTGAATTTGGATGAGGAGGGTGGGAGAGAGAGTCGGGGGGGAAGGTGAATCTTTGTTCACATTTGACGCTCAAGAGACTACTGATAAATACTAACTATATACAATACACAGAGAGAGAGAGAGAGATGCAGTGGATTTGTGTTTTTGTGATCTATCTGATGATGGACTCTGTGGAATACTTATTACTATTACTATAGACTATAGAGAGACAGTCATTTGTTACATGCCATTTACCTTTATTGGACTCTAACTCACTTGTAATATTTTAATAATTAATATGAAATAATTTTAATTAATTTTATTATTGGATTATGTGTTATTAGGTGATATAGAATTTTGAAAAAGAATGTTTTATCCTAATGATTGATCTCATACAGCTTCAGTTTTTTAATTTTTTTTATTTGGAACGATAAGATTTGGCCACGTTGCAGCGGTTGGATACAAAATTCATAACCGACAGAATAGTACAGTGTTTTGCTCATCTATATCTATATAACTCCGCGAGGACTGATGATCCCTTAATGGATTAGTCTTTAACGACAGATATGACATATTATCAGATTTAGCAATAGATATATCCGTCGCTAAAAATTGATCAGCATCCTATATAACTATGTACGGAGTATATAGTAAGGCAAAATTTAATTTTTTATATTTATTTTTAGTCTTTAGTTTTTGGTATAAGTCTAAAATTTAACTACAAATAAAATATTTTTATTTTCCTTATATAATGTTATGATTAATTTAACTAGAACTAAAAATTTTACAAAATTTAATATTAATTTATTATTCTATAATAATTTTATTTTTATAAGAGACCTTTAGTTACTTAATCATGTAATAAATTCTAACTTGAAAATCGTATTTAAGATTTTTACTCAACTTTAATATCTAAATGATTAATTATATATTAAAAATACTATGAATACATAATAATTAATATAAAAATTATATTATATTATACTCCTATATATTAGAAATATATTAATGATTACTTTAGTTACAAATTCTATTACATACCAAACAATTCTAACTTATATATTAATTATTAAAATTTAGTTAGCTAGTTTTAAAACTAAAATCATAATGGCAAGTCATTATTTACAACAATTATATTCTTAAAAATATAAAAAAACATTATGAGTAAATAATAATTAATATAAAAAAATTGTAATGTATATTACAAAATATATAACAATTAAAATTTTGTAAATCACTTCCTTGAGTTAATTAATTTTAAAAAAAATCCCGTTGTATGTTACTAATTAAAATTTAATTGTCTTTTAAAACTAAAATTATGATCGTATTTTATTATTTTATAACAATTTTATTTTTTATAGAATTTAGTTAATAATTATACAATAGAATATGACTTAAATATTACGTTTAGACTTTTAGGTTTGTACTCAAACTCTAATTAAAAATAAGTATATAAATACGAATGATTGATTATAAGAACTTAATATTAAATTAAAAAAACAAAATAATCACATTAGTAACACTGAATTGTATGTGATCTATAGTCATTTGTTTTTTAAACAAGATTTATAATCATTCTAATAATAGTAGGAAGTCAATTTAAAATTTAAAAAATATATTTTATAACCATTATATAAAACAAATTAAAAATAATTTTATTTAAAAATCAAACCGTGCACGGGACACTTATCTAGTTTCCCACATTACAACAGGGTTCCCAAGGCCACAAAATATACTGAAAATAAATTGACCTCTCAAGTCATGAAAGTGTACATGTATAAATACTTTCTCCATTATTAAAGCCATTTAAAGGTAGAAATAAAATAATTCTTTTTTATTATTATGCAAGGTCGCAATTCGTGTCTATCTCTTAAAACTTTAAAAAGTTAATTTCCTCCAAATTCCTTTAAACCTGGCTCCATGATTGAAATATATTCTTAAACACATAATAAATAAATAAATATATTATTTCCTCATTATTTACTACATTCTTCTATCTCATTAATAACAAAATAAAAAAAAAAAATTTTTGATACTCCTCTATCTCATGATAAAAAAATTTATTACTATTTTAAAATTTCTATTTATATTTAATAATTTACCTATAATATTTTTAATATTAAATATTTTATTTCTATTATCTATACATATTTATAAAATATCACTAGTAATATATAAAAAATTATATTACTCCATTAGATAAGAATTAAAATACAGACGATTTTAAAGTATTATTATTTTTTGACACTCATGCGTAGAAAATGGAACACGACTTTTGTAGTATTAATGTTGAAATGAAGCACCGACAATTCTAACATAGCCATGTTAGATTCGAACATTATCCAACCAAGACTGACTTTGGTCCTTTAATTGAGTCACACGTGTCAAGCACCAGTGCGTTATAATGACATGGCAATGTACATGATCTCATTACTTCTACTTGTTTTGGTGGATAGGATAGAATGACATGGCAATTCATATTACATGGTGAAAAAGGGTGCCACTTGTCTAAATCTAAGTCAGCCCCCCCCTGGAATTTTGTCTCTGGACTAGGAAACATAATCAATTTCACAAAATCTAGGGTTTGCCTGCTGCGTGTGTATTACTCCATTTGGATAGGATTAATGTCTATTTCTCCTCCTCTTCTAGAAGAATCAAAACAAAGACGACTACTACTACCCAACGGCCAACGACTGCCTGGATAACAATGCTTATATGGCAACTTAAACTGCACACCATGTATCAGAAAGTAATCCTCATCATAATCCTATTCACCAATCTAAAGACTGCTATTAGCTCTATGCCTACCAACTGTAGTCTGTACAATCGTTTTATAATTTCATTTATTTATATTTTAACCCCCAATAAATAAGAAGTAAAAATACCCATTTGTTTTACTCTTTGTTATTGCACAACTGTTGCTTGCTGCACATAATAAATAATCTTCCATTTATTTGTTTCAAAGGTCTGTACATTAATATTATGTTTCTGCAAAAAAGAACCCAGGAGGAAACTTTAATTGCATTGGCTTGGCTTGTAACAAAGTAACTGGCCTAAGAAAGGACCAAACAAGCAGTTAGCAAGTAGAGGCTACAGATAAATATGGTGCATCTTAAAAACTCAGTCTGCCCTAAAACCACAACGACAACAAATCTAGGAAGAAAAAACTCCCTGGAGAATGAATTTCAATCAGGAGAGAGGGGGCGTTGTACAAGATCAGTGCAGTGTGAAAATATTACAACTCAAATCTCCGACAATAATTCTCATGTCTGCATATCGGAGAGATCTCTTTGCAGTAAAATTCAGATTCTGAAAAACAATATGCTAAAGGTGACAAAAATTTGTAGTAAAAACTTAAAAACATATGAAGACGTGAGGAGGAAGGAACAACAACAGGATTGCTGGTTTAAAGGCTTGCATTCAATACCATCATTCAATTTCATTTTCTGTTGAGATGAGGCTTTATCGATTCTACAACTACCTGTTAAGAATGCATAGAGAAAATAAATAACCTAATATATCTCCAAGTATCTTATGCGCTTAACTCATGTTAAATTAATTTCCAGCAAGCAAAGACAGTCATAGAATACATGCAGTATCATCTGATTCTAATTGATATTATGGTAGACCTTTGGATCAAAAATTAAAGTTGAACAAAAAAATTCTATATAATTTAACATATTCCTGAGTCGGTTTGAGTAGGAACTTGGTGTTTGCTTTGATTTCCCAGCACCTAAATTATGATATTAATGTACTTACCCTCCCATCGTAGGACAATGAAGCAAATATCCAAGGCTCTCGAGAACTCCAAGCCAGGCCTGCAGTATCAGAAAAACTAGTCAGGCTAAGTTCAGCTATTAGCTGAACAAAAAACAAGAAGCTTTGTCACATGCACACCATAAACACTGTCTTCGTAGTCACTGTATGAATTGAGCAATGGATCAATCGGCCTAGTAGGTGACTCCACCAAGCTGTCAAAACCATAAAACAATCTTCACCATAGGAATTTGAAAGATGAAAAAATTTATGCTAGAACTTTGATATATGAAATAAGGGAAGACCTTTCAGATAAGTTTTCACCGCTAGGAGAAGCAAACCATAAGTTGACAGCAGAGTCTGTTCCAGCACTCTGCAAGGCTGTATCTATCAGCAAAATATAATTGCTAAAGATAACACATAAGTTCATTAACAACAGTAAAATCAGAGACCCAGAGGAGTACATAGCCAGGGAATAAAAGATGCAATGCAGTAAAAAAAATTATTTTAATAAAAACAAAGGGAGCAAGGAACCTTGACTCAGATCTATAGATCATGTAAGCCAAGATAAAAGACCATACTTCCAAAAATTTATGTCTACAGTTACGTAGTAAAAGAAACAGATTGCTGAGAGAGAGAGAGACCGCAATCAGCCCTTCATACTCAGGATTACATCTAACAGCCCATGTCCTGGCAACAATATTAAGAAAAAGTACAAAGATCAACATTGAGCATACAATATAAGAATTACATTTATATGCCAAAGTAATGCTTTAGTATTTGATTATTACTCCCTCCGTCCCAAAAATATGTTTGCTTTCTATGTAATTTTCATTGAAAATGGTACTCATTCTTCCAGATAGTGGGAGTACAAATTTTAATAAAAGCAGTCTTGCAGCATTAATCTACAACGCATACCAGTGTGCATGTCCAGGGAGCTCTAGAACAGGAACCTTCGGCTTTCTAAGATCCCATATATATATTCCAGACTCGTCTTCTGCTGTTACCTGTAATATTCACAACAATATGTTCACTTACCTGAAGAAAAATTTAGAAAATAAAAGGAAGAAGAAAAAATTGTGGTAACCAAGAAGATATAAAATCCTAAAGAATGAGATATGTTCCTTCTGCTCTCCACAGCTCCACATAGAGTTAGCAATCACAATTTATGAAAGTAGTAAGTCGGGTCCTCGATGCCAGTCCCAAGTAGTCAAATGTGCTTCACATGGCAATTAATTGAATCCAATTTTTTTTTATTAAGACCACATATTATATGGCTGACCTCCCTGATGTTTTCACCGTTTGCTTAACTGTATATATATATTTTATTTCGTATGGAGGCACTAGAATATAACCAACTGCCCACAAATGTGTGTGTGGGTGTAAATTAAAGATAGGTGCCACCACATACTTGTATATGTAAAATTAAAATGTAATAAGTAGGAGAGTATGTATGGATGTGAACAAATGGCTGCGAACACATTAGAATAGGGGAGTGCCCTGACAGAAGTGATGAAGCAGTGCGGAACTCATTTTTTTTGCAATTCATTATTTATTTAAAAAAAATAGAGAATCTTCAGTGCACCTTGCTGATCCCGTACCGTAAACATATAAACTCCAGGTGATGCTATTAAATAGGTACTCAAGCATGTATGTTTTATTTTTGAATAATAATCATAAATTATTTGAGTCATATATTTTGCCGATGCCAGATTCCAAGATTGACAAGTTTGCATCTTTTTTCAAATATGGGGTGAAGGAACATTATAGCTAGAAAATCCACCAAGGTTAAATGGATTCCACACAAATTTCCATGGCAGTAGAAAGCACATAAAATTATAATTTACTGAGGAACCAATCAATAATATGAAGTTGCATCAAGTCAGTGCCATCACAAAAAATTTCAACAAAAACTAAAAAAATAAAGGTCATCCAGTTTTATGCTACAAAGTACAAACATTATGAAACTACCTAATAATGGTCCACCCATTCTACATGCAAGCTTGTTATTAAGGTGTTTAGTATTATGAGAACCCATCCCATTGTGATCAGTAAGAAGTAAACACCCATCAAAGTCGTCTATTAATGGAAAAACTTCACAATAATGGAATATTATCAAAACCAAACAAGAGTGTATGCTTGATAAACACAATGCAGATACTTTTTTTCGCTGATAAGTAAATGGAAGGCAAACACTCACAAGCATGTACTTCTTTTTGCTGTCATAATCTAGATTACGGAAATGGCCATGCTCAATAGAATTTGTTTTCCTGTAAGCCAAAGAAACTTAAAAATATTAGAAATTAACTCTTACCTATTAAAATAATATCCCTTTTAAGGCAAACCATTGACAGTCAACAACTCCAATCCCTCAATTACATCCTGGAGTCATGTTACTTTAAAAGATTGTATAAGACAGGATAATACATATTACTATGCTTAAATGAAATGCTGACAAGCACGAGAGTCTTCTAACTCAAGTACAAAGGAGTCAGAAAACTTACAAGTTACAAAAGATTCAAATATCTCTTGAATTAATTAACCTAATTCAAACAAGGTGATAGCATACCCAATACAACAACAAAGCCTTGAGCAGCAAAGGGCTATTAGACAATAGAAATTCACCGTTGATTAAAGTCCCATGTTTATCTCAATTTGGTCTCTATCATTTAGTTGTAATTATATAATCCTATCCCTATCCTATCCTAGCATTACCTCTGTTGAAGGTATACAAAAGTAATCAAAACTTATTTGTAATTTAATTAGGGCAAAGGATATATTTTTTCTATTTCAACTAGGAAAAAGTTGGCATGAATTCAAGTACTTGAATATAGTATACCAACTTTTGTTTGATATTATTTAGAGAGAGGAGAAAATGGATCAGGATTCAAGGATAACTAAGTTGCTGGTTGCCAATAACGTCACCCTTTAAGGAGAAATAAAAAAAATGTGAAGGTAAAGGTAAGGCTTAACCACCGTTGGCCTGATGCAGTAACGTATCACTCCCACAAGAAACTGTTGCTTAATTCACTTAATCATATACCTACAAACTAATGAGAACCACACAAGGGATGATCATGCATAAGCTTGCACAAATATTTGGCTTCGGCACAACTAACTCTTTAAGCAAACAGTAATGAGGTGGTCAATGTCACCTGAATTTAGCAGTATTTAGACAATAATACAATATATTATATATGCACCTCAAACTTTTTCCACATTTAGTTGGTTCATTTATTATTTGCTAGCCAGCTTGGACATACTTGCAAGGATGACTGTAGACTGTATTGCTATTTGTGATGTTTCCTTCAATAGTTTATTTGTCACATAATTTACACATCAACAGAAACTATCTTTTTGATTTTTAAAATTTTTTATATAAGTCAACAAAAACTATCATGACATATCTATTTCATCTTGCTCAGAGACCTGAACTCATGCTTTTCTTTTAAGCTCATCTAAGATATTGCAAACTTTTGGTCATCAGAGTTGTAAGATCTATAGTTGGCAAGTGTATTTTTTTTTCCTTTATAGATAATTTTATCCAAGCATGAGGATTGGAACCACGGCCTTGAGCTTAGTACTTATTCCTTTATAGTGGGCAAGTGTATGAAGTGAGAAAGAACTTACTTCATTGTTCGCAGATCCCAAAACTGAATTGATGATTCACATGTTGATGCAACAACATTCACGTCATGTGGATCCCATGCTCCACCAGATAAGTAATGAAGCATGCCAGATGACTCTTGTGACTGTACCTAGATTTAGTAGCAAGACCTCAATAAGGGTAAGCACAAGCATTCATCTAACATGGCTATCACTTAGATATTAAAGATCTTTGTTTTAAACAACTTGTAACCATATATGGGTTATGGAATAATGAATTGTTGACCATGCTAAGGTGGATTTAAAAGTGGATTGAATAATAAAAGACCAAACAACATCCAAGCTTTGAGATAGAGGAACACATAGTTATACGATTACAAGCAAAAATTGACAAGCTGACAAGCTGGTGTACAATTGTACAAACTTGAAACGTAAACACTAGCTCAACTAAATACATTTTTTCATAGAAATAGCTCAACTAAATACCTTTCTACATTGCCCAGAAAAACAAGTATGAGTACAAAAATACTTTCAAGATAGCTAGAGCTAGGAGAACATCCAAACCAGAAATATTTATTGAAAAAATATTCATATTACAGTCTGTAAATTTTTTGTAATCTATAAGAAACTATCCAAAATGTCCCATCCAGCCCATTTAGTTTACAATATATTTCTTAAATTTATGAGTTTTTTTTTTGTTTAAAAAAACTAATATAGCAACTTTGAACAATTGCATTCTCCCATTTGAACAAGTTCCCATTTTATTGTTAATTTTCAAGGAGGCCTACAAAACATTGATGTAAATTTAGAACAAATTATTAATAAATGAAATTGTATTAAATATAAAACCAATATTAATTTATGGAATTATCTTGTTGGAATACCCGGTTAATTGGTTAAAACACACTATCTGGTTTTGAGCGGTCAAGGGTTCAATTATTGGTGGCAGCAAGGATAATGGTTACGTGTGAGTGTGGTATTTGTGATTCAATAATTGTTGCATTGATATTTTATGTAGTTTGAAAATTGTCATTACAATATTTTTCATATCGATAATAATTCATATATCAACCAGAGGAGATGTAAACTTTATTGTTTATAGAGACTATGTATCAAGGTTTTACTGAAAGCCCCTTTTCTGAACTACGGTTCAATCTGTATCAATATTATTTGTGATAATTAATTATTGATTATATGAACACTGAAAATATTGATTTAATGGGATATAGATGGAGAAAATTTTTAAAGTGACTTGTTGAAAATTAATATTTTATCTTTTGTGATAAAATAATTCATTTAAATATATTATTTTAATAATATATTAAGATGATATTTTTATAAATGTGGGATATATGAGTATATGAGGAGGAAGAGTATTTTGGGCATTAAATGTTTAACACATATTTTGTGTGTTTGGACCAATTATTACCCTAAATCGCCTGATGGATTTGAAGAATTTGGAAAAACTTTCTTCTATGAATGATTAGATAATCTGAATTATTGACTTGAAATAATTTCAGCTATTTAAATAGGAAAAACGTTTTTGGAATGTTTAGGTGGCCTCATTTAACGTGGTAGGATAATTCACTGGCAGATGAAAATATATATTAATTATATTAAATTTTCAACTTTTTCCTAAAAAGAAAATTCTTGTGAGTAAGTATACTTTGAGTATTGCTATAGGTGTAAGTTCAAGTCATAGCCTTATATCAGGTGTTTCAATCCAGAGTAGTAATTCAGCAAATGTCAGTTTTTTGGTGTCGTGAATTACTATTCACGTATCTATTCGGCCTTTAAATTCAACTAGATCCATTGGATACTAGCTTAATCATTATTCACGACTGATTGTATCATGTTTTGTCTGTTTACTCCTAAGCGAGCTTATGAATATTTTGAACTAAAAAAATACAATGCATACATAAAATATTTTCATCATCCTCGGTCCTAAATGATGATATTCTTGCTCTTTGGCTGTATGATGAATGATTTCTAGATCCTTTGGCATACAAGTTCCCATTCCTTTGGCCGTGGTGCAAAGATGAGCAGTGTTTAGATTTTCAAGGAGGCTTTTTGGCTTGTAGCCTACAAATTTCAAATTTAGAACTTTTAAATTCAATTTTTGTAAACTTAACTCTTCTAATGAATTATTATTTCATTGCGCAACCAGAGGTATTTGTAGTAAACTGTATTTGTTTATAGAACTGTATCAAGGTTTTAGATAACATTAAATTTCCAGAGTTGTTTAGTAGTCAATAATATCAACATCCTATACTTCAGGGGTATATAGGTGAACACGAGTGTTTCCTATTACCCTAGGATAAGACGGATGATTAGATAATCTGAAACTCTTTTCAAATTTAGCAACTTGTAAAAATATACAACCAGAGGAGATTGTGTAAACTGTGTTGCTATACAAGATGACAATTACAACTTAAAATCAGGGCTATTAGATGAACACGAGTGTTTCTCTATTACCCTAGGATAAGACGGATGATTAGATAATCTGAAACTCTTTTCAGCTGAATAGCTATACAAGATGACAAAACAACTTAAAATTAGGGGTATTAGATGAACACGAGTGTTTCCCTATTACCCTAGGATAAGACGGATGATTAGATAATCTGAAACTCTTTTCAGCTGAATAGCTATACAAGATGACAAAGACAACTTAAAATGAAAAGAAAGGCAACCAATAGGTGTAACTATGGCAGTAGACAACAAGAAAGCAAACATCATGAAAATCATTATTAAGCTTAACAAACAAATAAAGAAACAACAAAGATCTTATGAGCTCATGTGTACCATGAAATATGTTACAAATATATATACACACACACACACACACACATATATTATATATGATGCGACGTATAATTACTCCAGTCCTGTAGTTGCCAATACCTGAGCAGTCTTCCTCGAAGAATCCAAGCTCCAAAAATAGAGATTCTGTTCGTCTATACTGATCAACTTGTCATGCTTTCCAGACGGCCACCAAAGTATGCTGTCAAATAGGTACAGAGCAAAAAGTTCTTTAATTCTCTTCTAATAGTTTTAAAATGACCAAGTGCTTTAAAAGAAGTTAATTCTGAATGACAAATTTATCTGTAACATGACTCCAAGGAACAACTATTGCCATTTAAGAGTGGGCTCCTGAAGCCATTACCACGAGAAAGGAAAGTACATCATTCAAAAAGTGTAATGTAGATGATCCATGGGCCTTCTTAAGTAAGTTTAACTAACAGTTAGAATGTTGGGATCATGGTTCTTGGATTCAGTGGAGAACTGAAATGATGAACGGAAAGAAGGCCATAATGGTGATAAACTATGTTCCGTACCAAGTAAGGATCGACAGATTATGCTTAAAAAAGTAATAAACGATTAAAGCTCCTTGCGAATCAGACATGCCCCAATCAGCTAGAGGTCTAGCTAAATACTAACATCACATAAACAAGATAATCAAAATAAATTAACATTTTTCAGACAAAAATTAGAGGAATGAACATACACAACTTCTCTTCTGTAATAGTTCTTATCACCGAAATCAGCATGGAGAGAAGTTAAATTCTAATAGTATGTGTGTGTGTGGTCCAGCAAGACTAATCCCCACTTGTTTCTACTTTGTCCTACGGCGTAAGAGTTGTGGAGTTCGTTGTTTAGGGTTCTTGGAGAGAGTTGGGTTTGTTATTCGAGCATAAAGGAGTTGTTTCTTAGCAGCTTTTGGGATTCAGTAGGAAGAAGGATGAGAAGGTTGCTTAGGCAGTGTGGTTGTTTTGCTATTTTTTTGGAGTCGTAGGATGAAAAGGAATGCATAGCTTTTCGGTAATCATTTCTAGTCCTATCATCATCTTTGGTATTTGATAAATAGGTACAGTCACTTTCCTTGCCTCAATGTGGACTGACGCTTTTGAGGGGGTTTCAATCTCTATATTACAAATTGGGAGGATTCCCATTTTATAAAAAACTTTTGTAAATTTCCACGTCTTCTAATAAATTATTCTTTTATTATCAAAATTAAAATAAAATAAAGTAAAAAATATAGTATCTTGATTCTTGACGATATCTATATTTCAAAGAGAAAAAAGGAAATCTTGAACAATCAAATGCACTAAAAGAGAGGTAAAGAAGATTTAAAAACTTGGTGCACGTACGCAATGATAAATCTGATTCCTTTGTACAATTTATAATTATAAATAAAACCACCACTTCCTAAGAGACAACAAACATATATATGCGTGTGTGCGTGCAAAAATATTCTTTATCATGAGAAGCACATAAGTTTGTGCCCAGAAATGATCAACTTACCATTTAGCCTTCGACTTATGTGCATCAAGAGTAGCAATTCTTTCCAACTGAGGTGAATTTAATTGGCCATAGAGTTCAGGAATCTGCCAGACTGCTGCTCCATATGATTCACCTTCAATAACAAGACACAACTCCTGCATTTAGACGACTGAACATTTACTTAACTGCAGCTACCCTACACAATCTTGAGATGTGATATTCCCTCTGCCCAAATATGAAGTCCCCTTTCAAAATAACATGTAATTTACATAGAGTTGACTTTTTAAATTTAAACTTCTAGCTAATCTAAATAACGACAATAATATCTAGATAAATTAAAGACTTACTCACTTTTCATCATTATATCACTTCTAAGTCTCTGTAGAAAATAGACTCTCTTATTAAGGTGTATAAAAATGGAGAAATGGGCTCTTATGAAATAGGAAAGATATACTAATAGCATATACTTGAGCTTAAACTGCAAAAAATACCACACTGACTGACGACCCCCAAACCAAGCCCATATCAAGTATTGTTTCAAGAGTACCACTGGGTCATCTTAAGTTCTTAACCAAGTCCACCTGAAAGGTCATGAAGTTGGTACCCTTGGTAACCCTTGGTAATAACCTTAAGTCTTATTAAGTAATGCTTTGTTTTGGGGGAAAAAGTCTAATGTACAAGCTAATAAAGTTAAAAAAAAATTAAAATCCCAAAAAAAAAACATGTTTGGGTTATCACACTGACATACAACAATTTTGAATTTTTTCGTACAAAATAATAAAATTTTTATAATGATAATATAACGGAGAATCAATCCAAGGAGCTATGTATTATCCACATTGCATTTTCCAAACCCAATACTATATGCTTAACAAGTAAACCATTGATTACAACGCAATACACCTAGCAAGCAAAATCACACAAGCATAGCAACTAAGAGATTATCACCTATCACTTACCGGAAGAGAAGACGGTGGAGAAAATGCGTTGATCAAAGAGGACAAGAAGAGAGATCCCAGATCTCGTTCGGATGGGAAAACAGACCTTCACATATCAGTTCCGTACCGCCTGAAGAAAGCCTAATCAAATGCACCTGAGAAAAATGCGTGCTCATCAGATTCAATTGAAACTTGAAAATATACTCGAATTGAATTCATTATTCATTAGAGGTATAAGAAACTAAAACAAACCTCATTTTCTTCTTTGAGACTGAGAGTGCCAGTGATGAAACTGGTGTGATCTGTGTCTGCTTTCACGTCCGCGATGCATCTTGCCTGTAATTATTGAAGAATTTACATACGAGATGAGATTAGGGTTTATACATTACAAATAATTTGGAGAGAGGATTTGACTGACCTGATACTTGAGACCATAACCGATGCCCGTTGATCCTCCTTGCATTATCGGAACCCAATGAATACCGTTTGATCCGTAAGCTAACTATGTCGCTCGGCCTAAAATAGGCCTTCCAGAGAGCTTAATGGACTAAATTGCAAATCTGACCATTTTATTTGTATGTTTTTGTTAAACTGTTCCTAAATTACCTTTTAGCACAATTATTCATAATATAAATGTATTAGTTATGTAAATGTATTTCTCTAAAAAAAAATTCACCTATTAAAAATTAATTTCCTCTCTCCTAATTTTTTTTATTTTTTATTTTTAAAATTTGTGTAAAAAGTGTTCTTATTTTTATTTATTTATTTTTATATTCACCTTTTGATCTCTAAAATTCAAAATTAGTATAAATTAATTAATTTTAAAAATATAATTAACTAAAATTATAAATTTTACAATTTTTTTTTATTTTATCTAACTAATAACTATATGATTTATTGTTTTCAAAAGTTAAATTATGTACATCAATTTTAAAATTGAATATATCTCAAATTGATTTAATCAAATAAAACTTGATCCTATATTTTGAACAAAAAAAAATATAAATTTGAAAAAAATTCATCATACGACTATTATTAAAATTTGAACTCAAAGAAAAAAAAATCCTAATTTAGACCCTATTCTAAATTATAAAATTTTATAAAGTAAATAATATTTTTGAAATTATACTAAAAATTTATAGACTCAACCTTTATTTAAAATGATCATAATATCATATTCTAGTTGAATGTCTGGAAAATATTGTTGAGAACTGTTTTGATAATAGTTATTTGAACGAAAATGGTAGTTTTAAAGCTCATTGTATTGTTGAAATTGAACAAGGATTACCAAAGAACGACCTTATTATCTAATCGCGTCCAACATGTATGGGAAATATTTATAATCTAAAATAAACTCCTGAGACAAAGATTATTGAAATACAAAATTTATGGCCAAAAGACATCCAATCTTAATTCATCCTCTTTATCTATATACCTCGCTTTCAATGAACCGTCGTCTTAGCTTCTTAGCGACGACTGAACATATGAGACGGACCGAACATATAACGTTCGTCCGGTCCGTCATAAAGGGAGTTTAAATAAATAAAGTGAAATTTAAGATCCTGAATGTAAAAAAAAAATAGGGGTCCTGACATAAATTCAATGTTGTTGAGTAGTTTCATTTTGTATAATGAATATGAGAAGAAAAAATTACAATCCTATGCTCAAATTTTCAAATAATGAAATGCTCAAATTTTCATTGATTTTGATTTTGTGAAAAGTAGCCAATTAATTCTGTAAAAGGTAAAACAAACAGGAATGGTTTTGGAATATATGTCAACAAATTATTTGATTATAGCATATGCTAATATAGCAGGTTAGTCACAGCTTGACAACCTACTTGGGTTCCACTGCTCTTGCAAGTAGGTTATATAACTTAAATGTAGAAACACTCTTATTACAGCAACATGCAGTAAACATTACAACATTCAAGCCAAAGGTTTTCCAGCAAGCATAAACGCCTTGTAGACGACTGATCTGACCAATTTAGGCCCACCCCAAGCACTCTCCATGTCTTTAACCACATCTTCCGATAACAAATCCACCTCTTTTTCCTTGGCCGTAATAACTGCTGACCACGACTTCAACATCCCTATAAATCCCTCAAACGATAGATGTTTTGGTATATCTAGTGGCAATGGATTCCCTTGGGAACCCAGGCCAACATTCTCAAAAGGAAATGGGAGTGTGCGATAACCATCAAATATATGTTTGATGTTTGGATTCCAGTAAGGAAGAGTGGTGTCATGGAAGCGCTTCATTATGGGATCAAATGTAGGGCTAACTACAATGTCATTGTATCCCCAAACAGCTAGAATACCTCCTGGTTTTCGTAGAAGGCGAGTAACAGTGGAGTAGAAACTCGGGAGATCAAACCAATGCACAGCTTGAGCCACAGTCACCAAATCCACACAACCCTCACCCCCGATCAAAGCGACTAGTTCATCTTCAGACAATGATAATGGAGTCTGGATGTATTGAACTCGAGGATGTTGCACTGCACATTTCAACTGATTCTCACTCACATCAGATCCAATAACCTTTTCATAATGCTCCACCTGATACAACATAAAAGCATAAAGTGAAGCAGTTCGAACTAGATGCCACCAAACTACACATGTTATAAGGTGAACCTGTAACTTGTTTTATTCATAATCAATTAATTCCTAAATCTGAGTTTCACGGTAACAACTAGAGTAACAAAAGATTCATGAATCGGTCTCGGTCTCAACTATCCTAAGGTGTCAAAATATAGCAGGATCAAAAAATTGTCAAACCTTCTTTTTCTTTTAATATTGGAAAAAATTGGGGACGGTTACTGTAACTTGCTCTAAATTCAATAAAATAGCAACATTAAGCTGAAATCTGAAAATCCAAAAGAATAGGCTATTTGGGAATAGTTGAAATTTGATTGTGATTTTATAGGATTTGAGGAACCAACAAATTCTGTAATTCTGATCAAAGAAGATGATCCAAAAAAAACCATGAAAGAGAGCTTCCAATTAATTTCTGTTGGGAATTCCATAACAGAAGAACCTAATATAATTGTTGATCCCAAATTGACCCAATGCTTAAACTGAAACCTCATAGGCCCAACCATATCAAACCTTCAACTTCACACTCGAAGAAGACCCATATGGGACATTGTCAACTCACATGATACTTTCTTTAACAATAACATTCTGCTTCTGCACTTCCTTAATTTTATTGTTTTCTTTATTTTGAAACATTTGTTTAAGTAAGAGCAACCTGGACAAATGGTACTTAAAATTGAGATTATCACTAAAATAAGTTATCTCTTTCATTTTTTTGGGAGGTGTACGTGTCATTACTAAAAATCAGTTCATCATCAACATAATTTTGACACACAAATTGATTCCCCAAGGTGGAAAATGAATATTAGATCATAGATAGATAGTAGTATATACTTCATTCTAAACCCAAAAACAATTCAATTATATAAGGAGTTTGTAGATAATAAATAGAGATTGGGGGGGTGTTACTAACGCCGAGAGCCGCTTGGCCGTTGCCGGTGCCGACATCCCAAGCAAGTGTGTGAAGATCGGTCCGATCAGCCAGCATTGAATACCATTCGGTCGGATAATTGGGTCTTGCATCCATGTATATTTCTGCTTGCTTGTCGAATAATCCCGCCATTTCCACTTCTGCTCTCTGCTTTGTGAAGGCCGCAGCAACCTTACCTTAAAACTGAAAGAGCTCTGCTCTGTCTTCCTCATCGACCATTTTTGCATATGATTTATATGGAGCTTACGTGCAGTTAGGTTAGGTTAGGTAGCAACCTCCAAGAACAAAATTACTTCTTCAATATAACAAGACAAAGGGGAGAGAAGAGGAAAGGAAATTGACATTAATAAGAATCTATGCTCTTTATAAGTTTAAGAAAATACTACCCTTCATACCAAAAAAAAACATCATATTTTCACTAAAATCAATTTGTGAAATTCAAAAAAGTTAAAATTTATGTAATTTATATGAATTTTGAAACAGTAAAAATAAAATTGACAGTACTTTTTAAATAATTTATAATAAATTAAATTTGTTAAAATTAAAGTAATTCATAGCCTAACTAACTTCAAGATTTTGCAAAATAAGTTCAAAAAGTCAAAATAAGAGTCCTTTTTTGGAATTGAGGGAGCACTTTTCACTTTTCAATAAGCCAACCAAATACCAACAAATTAAAATTTGCATGAGTTTCTTATTACTTGAAACATATTTTTTGTACATGGATGATATTTAAATATTTGTTGGAAGGTTAAATAGAAGAGTGGTTAGCATGTACCATGAAGTTAATAACCGGAAAATGAATTAACACCACCCACCAATTGGTTCTATTAAATCTCTCTGTAGCATACTAATAGGTAATGTTTTCATTTGACTGTATCTTCTACTACTACCACCCCAAAATTGGTTCTATGTTCTCTCTTAATACTACAAATGTTTTGATTGCTAAATGATGAAATTTGTCAGACCAGATTGATGAAAATCACAAACTTTGCGAAAACTCAATCCTTGCGTTTTCACAACCAAATCAGAAAGGATAAAAAAAACATCTAATTTGAAACTAACTACTAGCAATTTAGTCGGCAGTTTTATATGCTCGTTTTGGCCATTGAAGGATGAGTTCCAAAGTTGTGCAGCAGCTCGGAGAAACCACCTCCATACCACAACTCTCCAACCAGTTGCTTCTATTCACTGTTCTCCCTCCATCTTGTTGACTTCCAAGTTTGAAGTATCCTCCCGCAAAATTCTGTACAAAATTGTCTACAGGGTTGTATTTTTAAGGGAATAAAAGAAAAGAAAGATCAAAACAATGTCTGGGGATGTACCCAGGCTCTTCAAGCTCAAAAATGGAGGCAGACAGCTCCGCAGATTGCATTATATTCTCATGTACAAACTCCATTCAGTAATTCACCACTGCCGTATCGTTATGACACACTCATACAGCAGGCTAAAGCAAGGGTGCTGGAGAAATTACTTGGGTTAGTGCAACTGATGACTCTTGATAAGGTAAGGCTTCGATACTCAATCCGAAAGAAACTCTTCTAACTCGCGTTCCTCAGATGCGGCACCATCATAATCATTACTTGTTCCATTGAACTGACTTGTGTCCTGAGAGCCACTCATATCATCTTCCTCTTCCTGATCAGACCATTCTTGCTCATTGTCGTTATTTTGGTCATCAACAGATTCAGCCACATCTGTGTTTGTTGCGCTCTTTCCAAACCCAAATTTTCTAGGATTGGATTCTGCCTCTGCTTTGGCCTCAGAATTCTCACATATGCAGGCAGAAGGATTCTCGTGAAACTCACCCCTGCCTGGCCTTACCTCCTTCGGTTCCCCATGAAGCCCCTTTGATGCTTATGAACTCCAGAGGCAAATTCTTCCCAAGTCATGTTATTACGGTTCATAAACAATCTATAAAGTTTTTAGCATTTGGACGAATGGTAGGTTTATGTCCAAAATATATATTGTAATCACAACATGTGCATGATAGTTAACACTTTTAAAAGTTGCTTTAGGATATGCAAAACTAACTAAAAACAAGCATACCTCCGTCCAGCCAAAATTTTTGCCATATTCCCATTATTGTTGGTAACAAATACATTGCTTTCATCACAGACTATATAGTCCAGTGCAGCCATGCGAGACGAAAATCCAGCAAATGGTTCCAACTCTTCCTTGCTGGCAATTGTTTCTTTTGAATAAAAATTTGGGAAGAGTGCCTTCAGTGGAGCCAATGACTCTTCGCCTCGATAAACTTCACCAGATGCTACATATATATGGACATCTTTACCATATCCAAGTGATCTCAACATCAGTCCAACTTCTTCAGGAGTAAGTGGGCATCTTCCTTGCTTTCTTCCCTTATCTGGGTTGCTATTCTGTAAATCAAAGAATAAATTCTTACCAAGACTTTTAAAGTGAACCCAAGAGATTGCTCCACTAAAGACAGATTTGAAAGCAGTCAGGTTTGGAACCCAGATTCGTGAATTCATTGCTATGGTATTTACAAGCATCAACACCAAAAGCTAACCAGGTTTGTTTATGAAAATTATATCTTACAAGATTAACATAAAGACATGAATGAACAAACATATAGAAAAAACTCATAGCATATTGTTCTGGGAATTCAACATAAAACACACAAAACATTCTTATCATTCTGTAATTTAGGTTCAACAGAGTTTTGCAGGCCTTAATATTAAATTTTAGACAAAGTCAATCAACCAAGTATGACACAAGGAGACTTACATGTAAAGTTTTCCACCTTCTTCGCATTTTACCCAGTTCTTTTCTCTCCTGTTCTCCTCCCCCATAATAACATCCTGAGAATGCAAGCATATCAGGTTCAAACCTGATACAAGAAACATATTGTTGCATGAGGATAACTCCTCTCAAGAAAAATAATCAGCAAGTGCAGGTGAACCATACTTCTCTTCACAATTTCCCAAGGGAAAAAGGATAAGAATAGAAAGAGTAGCAGTAAGAGAACAAGTATAACAAGATGAAAAGATAACTTTGTCAAGAAGTTCTAGTTTTTAGGAACTTCTTGCTTCTTTATCTAGGTCATTAATGCTTTATCAAATCATCAGTGCCTTTAAGGCTTTTACTTATCAGTTATAACAATACTAATAAGACTATTAGACTAAAAATGCAGTTAACCACCTGAGGTTTACTCAAAATGTCATGTGACCACCTAAAATGTGATAAACTACACTTAAATGCCTAACCTTTATAGGCTAAGTACAACATTTCTTTCTGTCTCAACTCCGTCAAAAAATTGTCCAATGACTATTATGCATGGACAATAAAGCTGGCGCCTGGTAAATTAGAGCTTGTGTACAAAGAAAAAATGAAAATTTCTATTTTAACTAAAGGTGAAGACAAAAGGAAATCAACAGCTATTAAAATAAATCTTAATTAAAGAAAGATAATTTAACAATTTACATAACATATCCCAAATCTATTTGGCTTCCCCCAACATCAATCTGCAGACAATAATTCCAACAACCAATTGGAATATGGTGGGTCGTGAGACAGAGATAGATGGTAAAAATGGAGATTTTGATGATGATGGCAAGTTTCGGCTAGGATAGATCTCAATTCATGATATTGTTTCTATTCTCTCTTTCTACAGACAACAATGGTGGTAGAACTCAAACCTACACCCACTTTATCACTCTACAACTCAAAACTCAAAAGATGAATGAGAGACGGAAGAAGGGGAGGAGGGAGAATACATACAATATATGTATGTACATATATTTATAGAACCACAAAGACGATAAAATTTATAATGTTTTGAACCATAAGATTCATGACATGGGTTGCCCTTCAATCAGGTCAGTCCTACAATATAACTACCTAATAACGCCTGCAAAATTGGTTATCAATTATACCAGAATGCATACCCATCAAATGCAGTGCAACAATCAGAATTTGAGAAATAAAGTTGAGTTCATTGGTTCAAAGCAAAAATCAAAAATCATAGGAAAAGAGATCAGACTTACTACCTCAGGTGGAGGGCAATATAATGCTTGCTCATTCTCCTCATTCGGTTGACCAATTTTTCACCCATTTCAATTATAGGATGAGTAAACGTTAAGGCATTGTAATTTACTCTACATCTAAGCTTCTGTAAATCTGTGTCCAACTTATTTGCGAGTCTGTAGTCAAACTTGGTGAGTCGAACAGCCTGTCACAAGAATGGTATGTTGCATTAGCTAGGAAGAAAGAAGATCCATTCATGGCCAAGTATGCACAATCATACATGGCATTGAACTAAACGAAATTTTATCCACTATTTTCCTCAATGAGAAAATAATACATTTGTTTTTTTCATCCAAGTCTTTTCTGATGAATTTAAAGGCCAAAACAAGATGAATAAAGCCTAAAGATTTTTCAGATGAGACCACAGGAATTTAGATGGTGATTGTGGATGATATTTTGAAAGTGTGATAATCTCAGATGGAAACTAACAGTAGGAAAATTCATGAGAAGATGATATAAGGCTTAAACAAGGTGCAAACCAAAAAGTATTATGAGCATTTCCACTAGTTGCGACTAGTGTTGGGTCCCCCGTGCTGGTTAGACATTATTGTCTAGTAGCAGGAAACCTGGTTATTTATTATAGGATCCACCATTATATCATATTGATAACTTTGATTTTGTAAATATTCACCTATTATAGCTACTAGCTAGCAAAATTTGACAATTGCATGCTAAATATCCAACATTTTTCCATCTTTGATACAGCGAGATAACGGAGGCCGTCAAAACAATCTAAGCAGATATTAAGACCAAGATGTCCCTAAAGGCCTAAAGTCACCAAATTCTAAATTGGTGTGACAGCAATTTTGGTGGTTCTATAAAAAAATCAACTTCAAGCACAAAGTTGTCAACATCATTTCAGAGTCCTTGCATATCTCTAAAATTTAATCATAATTTGCACATGTCCAATTTTAATAGTAATGCAACACTGAAAACTTATAGAACAATGGTAACACAGCACTAAAGTAAATTAGTGTTTAAGAAAAGCTACATGATCAATATTTACACAATTCAATCATCTGTTTAGTAACATGACCTTAGCATACATCCTACTTATAAAGTAGAGCATGAGAAAATATCAACCAATCAGAATATGATTAAGCAGATGCATGGAATAAAATGAAACCAACCTGTTGTTGATGGTGATCAAGATGAATGGACAGCATGATATGAACATTTGGCAAGTATAAACAAAAGTCGTTAAACTCAGATACAAAACAAAATTGTTGCAACTCTAAAGTCATTCAGCATATATTTGAGTGTGAGCGTGTTTTGTGGATAAACTACATGAAAAGAGTGAACTAGCAAAAAAAAAAAAAAAAGGAAGAGGAAATGTTTAAGGAACCTGATAACTTACATGTTTTTTTAAAGATTAGGTAGAACACGGTTTATATAGCATCTATCGCTACACTTTCTTGGAACACGCATAGTGTATGGAACCCACGCCCCTCCCTCCCTTTGGTGGGAGTTCTTTTATGATTTTAACATCTTTAGCTAGATATGATATGAACCAATCAACATCGAATATCTGTGAAAAATTACTGCACGAGAAAGAGAAATTTTGTCATCCAATATTTTCTACAAATAAATGCAGAAACACTTGCCATTTTTTCTATTGTACTTAGAACAGATACCTCATAATATTAAATTATCATGAAATGTAAGCACAAATTATCAAAACTGACCTAGAATCCTTCCAAAAGGACTTTTGGTCCAGTGTTGGAACAACAAGAGTAGCATTCAAAATGCGAGCAGCAACAACAGCATCTGTAATCTGGCAATGATAGGTAAACTAATTGTTTGTTTGTTTTTAAATAGGTTAATTTATCCAAGAGAGGTAAAAATAAGTTTTTCATCAACAAGTAACTCTACAACATATTCAAACATTTCATATGTAAATAACGCCACAAGGTTATAGGCTTGCATATATTGTATTTTTATGTATAGTGGGGAGATTTTTACCCAGCTGCAGCTATATATATATATATAATGAGATTTGGAACAGGTATTGTTTGAAAAGGAAGAGATGTTGAGTGCATGGATTATTAATTAATTTAATCCATTTGGTTTTTGATTATTTGACCAAGTTAATTTGGTGTGTAACCAGCTAGCTATTTCAAGTAAGTACGTACGTACGTCAGTAGGGAAACATATGTTATGAGGCTCTCTCTCTCTATATATATCCTATCCTGTCCTGTGATCCTGTCCTAACGTTTAAATGAGTAGTAGTAATTCTTAAATGTTGTACCAGTCGTCAGTCCCAAAGCCTAGCAAGGTTTTATAAGTAATCTCTTAATTTATCCACTATAGGCTCAAGCAAAATTGACTCCTAAACTTGAACTTTTACTAATATAGGTTTGCATACTATGATTCCTTTTATTCCGTTTTCAGAACATGACATATTTTTAAAAATAATATTTATTTCACTAAATATGTATTTAGCGAAATTGAATTATCTACCAAACAAGTTTGGATGAATTAAGTAGGTACGAAATTAGGTGTGAAAGTCTGTTAGTTTTGGTAAGTTGGTTAAGAGGTTATGTTCTGACGGTGTTCTACAATTGACATGTCACCTGTTTAGCTGGAGAGTATAACTAAATAACTTCAACCCTATTACATGTCAAAATAAACAATAAAATAACTTCCATCCTATTCTACGGGACAAAATGATAACTAAGAAACAACACTTTCATATACTAAGTACGAAATTATCAGGAAAAAGTAAGCATGACCCAATGCAGAACTAAAGATGGATATATGGCAAACTCAAAATGTAAAATACGAACACATTAGTGAGATGGGAGCTGAGTAGGTCTTAATGTCTTTCCACAGCAAGGGAAAACACAAAACTTGCCAAAATGCTTATAAACACCAGAACCTTGAGATATACCATGCAAGTGGAAAATTTTCTAAACAATCTAAACAACACAAAAGATGTATTCGAATACTGGTCCACGCAAGCACAAATTCCACATTTTCACTTTAGATATGCGGGGTGCCTTGAAATATCTTTGACTGAGTATTCATATATGAGTATAAGTCTATAGGCGGGTAAACGCATCCTGACGTGTCAATGTACTAGAAGCTTGATATTAATTTAGAATATCAATTTGAAAGACTACAACACATTAGTTGTATAGAGCATGAGAATAGCAATAAGTGGCCAAACTTTAATATATCTCTTTTATTCAAGAAAATTAAATGCTGATGTAGTAGCAATCTAAGGGCTGCACATCAGATTCAACCACATCACTAAATTTGCTTTTCCACAGAGGAAAAGTACAAATTTAATTGGCTATTATGTGAAGTTTATAGGAAAACTTTCTATTTGACCAATAATATTAAGTAAACTAATTAGATTTATGACCTAATAGTAAGAGAGAATTACCCCAGTTCTTTGTTGGTTTAAACCACCACTAGTTGCGATCAACAAGTACCGATTAGGCCGTTTGATAGCTCCAGCTTCTGTTATTTGAATAGAAGAGACCAAATGAAACTTGATGAACAATGAAAACAACTTTAACATCAACCTCAGTAACTATTATATATCCATTTCAAATACAGTAAGTATGATCATTAAGATAACGCACTTGCAAATTTATTGCTGGCATTACTGCATCCATAGTAGAACTTAGACATCCTTGAGCTCCAGATATCACGATTAGATATATCTCCAGCAGTCTACATCTCAATAACCAAACAGATACACAATTAGAAATCAAAGATCCAATCCAACCTAAAGAAATTGTGTTAGACAGAGCCCTAACCGGAACGCTAAACTCCCTCACTTTACCAGCATCACCATCGCCATTACCTATCTGAATGAATCAAACAAACTAATTCAATAAGCATATCAGGTATAGATATAGAAAGGAAGAGTAATGAATGAGTACCAACGAATGACGCTGGTGGTGGTGGAGCTGATCATTGTTGACGGGAGAAGGAGCGAGTAAATAAAGAAATGCGAGGAAGATGAGGATGGCGGCGGAGGCGGCGGAGATTGCTGGAATAATGAAACGGAATCGGTTACGGTTGTGCTGGAGGCGCCGCCGGTGAGTAGCCATAAGGGAGGAGCAACGGTGGCGAACTGACCGGAGTTTTAACCTCCTCCTCCTCCTCTTTATCTCTCTAGACGGAGAGAGAAAAGGGAGGGAACAGCAATAGCGATCTATTCCTCTGTTCTACGAAGCTCCTAACAAATTTTATTTTTACCTCCAGAGCTCTTGCGATATGGACAAGGATTCCATTGTTGATACTGCCTCGTCCTTTTCTGCTAATATTTTGACGGAACTAATACGGAATTCCAAATCTACCCTGGCTTTGTCGTTACCCACGTCTTACTCACGTGACCGCTAAAATGACCGACTAAAATAATTTGAATATGATTGACAAAATTGGAAAGAGAGTGTATATATAAAAATGAAGAATTATTAATTTAATAAGTTTAGGAATTAGGAGTGCATTTATTTATTTATGTTATTATCTTCTCGTGTTAAGTGACAAATCAGTTTATTGGAATTTAATTTCAGATTCAACAAATGGTAAAGAGTATTCACTGCCCAGTTATGACCTTACTGGTTAGCAACTCATAGACGTGATTTGTTTATTCTCCGGTGGCCGGTGACTACCAACTACAATTCTTTTATTCATTTGGTTGTTAGTATATATTTATTCCCTTCTAAAAAAAAATTTAGAGATTCAATTTAATTTTTAATATTAAATATTGACATAATAAAATTTAAAATTAGTATTATTCATAAAAGTTTAATATAAAATAACTTTTGTAATTAATTATTTTATTACACAATATACAATTATAATAATTACATCAAATTATTGAAATTAAAGGATTGTTAGAATTAATATAATTCACAAAAAAATGATACTTTCATAAGAATTTATCATTTGTGTTAGTGAGATTATGTGAAATATCAAAATTTTATTGTAAAAATAATATTTCCATATTAATCTTTAAAATAAATGTAAAGAAAGTTAAAAATAAAAATAAAAATAAAAAATCCTTCTATTTGTGTTAACCAGTGGAACTATAATTAAAGCACGTATTAAAAATCATAATTTCAACCAAAGAACGAGGTTTATCGTAATAATGATGGTCTCGTTTGATTTTTACACATTTAAGCGTATTAAGATTTCTCAGAAATGCACTTTAAATATATTTTCAATTTTCAATAAAAATGGGTGGTGAGAGTTATCGCTTAACGCTCTTGTGTAAGTTAGCCTTCAAAACGATATCATTTTCCATAATTGAATACACTCACTCCCATATTATGTACAAAAGGGTAGTTTTATAATTTCTCAAAATATTATAATTATAAATAAATACCTCATGATTAAATTGTGTTAAAGAGTGACATCCGTCAGACAACTTAATAAACAAGAAGAACAAAGTCTTGTATACATTTTATAAGCAAGGTATATCTCATGATTCTCTATCACATGGTGATGGTGTCATCTTTTCTACAACATAAACATAAACAAGTACGGATCTCCTTCACCAGTATAGTCAGTCCATTAGGATAGCTTTGGATAGTAGACCCAATCCAATAGAACCAATTCTTAATTCTAAGCCCCAAAATGCTAAGGGAATATGTCCTAATCCAACTCAAGCCCAATAGGCCCCATTCAATCAACTCCGATCAAAAAATGGGGTTAAATACACCTTTTCCACTTTCTTCGAATTCCTTTCTACAATATATCAATTGACCGAATTTTTTACTATTAACCTCATCAACTATAACTTTTTAACAAAATTAAAATTTTCGCTCAAAAAATGTTAAAAGTTAACGGAAAAATCTACATGTCACCACATGGCAACGCTTTATGTAAATATAAATGCCACCGTGGATTTTTTTAATAATAATAACAAAATAATTTTAGTTTAAATTTTTGGTTTTCAATCTTGAATTAATGAATTTATATTATCTTTTTAATTTTTAAATATTTTAAATTAACTTTAAAAAAACAAAATTATCTAATATAATTCTTCATCTTTTTGAACACAAATCCAAATTTAAATTCATCATTTTCTTCACCACAAATCTAAATCTAATTCATCATCTTCTTCATCACAATTAAATCTAAATCCAAATCTAATTCATCATCTTCTTCACTTTCATCATCTTCTTCATCACAAATCCAAATCTAATTCATCATAGTAGTATGAACTAGCCAGATCTGTAGTCGAAATCAAAGCAACATTGTAGTCGAAATCAAATCCAAAATAATTCGAAATCAAAAATCTGAAACTCATCAAAATCAAAGCAACAAAGTTCTAAAACTTTAACAACCCAGATCTGTAGTCGGAAGTCTCCGAAATCCAAATCTAATTTATCATCTTCTTCACCACAAATCCAACTCCAACAACCTAGATCTAAAGAAACCTTAGTTCAGATATGAAAAAAATAAAAAACAGAGCACTATATGACCGAAATGCATTTTTCCGATCTGCTATTTTTTCGAGAATAATAACAGAGAAGATGTAGGGTTGAAATCGAAAGAAATGTCACTACTATTTTTCCGATCTGAACTTCTGATTTCTTGAAATGCATTAATTCGTTCTATAATTCTACAGCTTCTTAAAATCTCTGATCTCTTTAAACTTCTGATCTCTTAAAATCTCTGATTTCTTGAACTTCTGTCACTACTATTAATTCGTTCTAGTTATAATAATAATAATAATAATAATAATAATAATAATAATAATAATAATAATAATAATAATAATAATAATAATCCATCCATTTCAAAATATTAGATAATTTAATATTTTTAAAAATTAAAAAAATATATGAATTCATTAATTTTATATAAATACATTTGTAAAAATTATACATTAATATATTTTATTATTACCTAATTTAATTAATATGTTTTATTATTAATTTGTTTAATTTATTTAATTATTTTTATATCTATTAATTTGATTTATATTTGGTTTAACTATTTATTATAAAATTCAAAGATAATTTAATTTAATTTTACCTTTTAATTTTTTTAATTAATGAAAATTGTGATTTTAAGGAAAATTAATGTATACAAATTATTAATTAATAATAAAATACATTAATGTATAATGTTTACAAATGTATTTATATAAAATTAATGAATTCATATTATTATTTTTAATAGATTTTAATTAATATTATTATTTGTTAATATATTTAATATTTATTTAATGATTTCATAATATAAATAATAATTATATTAGTTTTCAAAAATAAAAATAATAATTAATTTTCAAATTTTAGTTATATTTTTGAAGTTTGAATTTATTTTTATAATTTTAATTTTAATTTTAATTTGTGCTTATTATAAAATATTATGAATAATGTTAAAGACATTACTCAAATTCAAAATTTACCCAATTTTTTTTATTTTAATAATATATGTAATATATCTTAATACAATAACATGACATACATTTATATGTTATATTACTAATTTTAATTTTATCTAAAGAGTGTAAGACCTCAAATTTTTTTAAATAAAAAGAATTTCCTTTATTTATTATTTTGAAATAGTAAGGGTTGATTTGATTAATGTGGATAGTTAAGGGTTAAATACTAAATATTTCAAAATAAACAAGTGGTTATAAAATATTCATTTTTGTTAGGGAATATTCGTTTGGTCGTGGAATATTAAATCTTTCGAGAATATTAAATGACCGTTAGCCCGAATGTATGTGTGGGCCCCATAACGGAGCGATTGGATGAAGAAAACGACAAATATAAGTTGGTTAAAAATAATAACGGCGTAGTTATTACTGTTAAGACCGTTGGAATACCCGGTGGTTAAAATACGATGTCTGGCATTAAGAGTATTACGCAGATTATTGATGTGATTGTTGAATTATCGATCCTTACGTAAGAAGGCACTACTCAATAATTTTCACGAGTGAATTCTTCAATATATTTTATTTTATTGATTCAATAATTGCTTTGCGTTGATATTTTATATTATTGTTGTTCAATAATTGTCACGCATTATTATCTCCATTATCGGATCAATAATTCATATTATTTGAATAATATTATTAGATAGCATTATTGGCAATGTCTGAAAAAGTTCATCGAGGAGAGGTTTGGTCACCTAATTGCGGCGCCAGATGAGGAGAAATCCTTATCTGAAGCCCCTCTTCCCGGGGCACTACCGTTGTCGTAATTGTGATTCTGTAATATTATTTGTGAATAATTAATTATTGATTCATATGATAAAGAAATATTTATTTTATGTGGATATAAATGATGGATTTATTTATGTGGTTATAAATGAAGAAATTATTGTTGAGGTGTTTTATCAAGATTTTTGCGTATTGGAGGTATTAAAAATTAAATCGTGGGTTTTGAGATATATTAAGTGGGGTTATAATTTTTAATCCCATTGTTGGATTGTGGTAATTTTGGGTATGTTATACATACATAAGTTGAGTATATGTCCACAAATTTTGAACCGTTAAAATGCACGAATGATTTGTTATGAATTTTAAGAGGTGTCTGATTCTTAAATTAGGGTTATAATTGATTTTGGTGGAAAATTCTAGAATTGAGTGGGCCCCACTTGTGGTTGGTGAAGAAATGTGCTGAATTTTATTTCAAATGTGGTGGGTGGCAATAGTAGCGAGTAAAGCCATCAGTGCAGTGGTCAAGTCTCTGCCTTGGTAAAGTAACATTTTCCTATAAATAGAGGGCTTTAGTTAGAATTGAAAATCACACCGTAAACAAAGTTTTCTCTTTCTCTCTATATATTATTGAGCGTATTTTGTGAGTATTTAGATACTTTGAGAGTTCTTTGTTGAAGATAAGTTTCATTCAAAGATCACTTCCAACCTTTCCTTCCGGAAATCTTGATTCTTTGAGGTAAGGGATATTATTTTTTTTTTCGTAATGATATTATTTCTTCAATATCATTATCTTTGAAATGTTGATCTGAAGTTTTATCAAATTTGGAACTTTTTCATGTCTGGGTTACTATTCATGAGTTACTATTCACGAGTTACTATTCACGAGTACTATTCATGAAGCGTGAAGATGTTTTTGTGGAATTTCTATCTTTTGGTGTCGGTTTACTATTCACGATACTCGGTCTTATTCACGATATCTGACCTTATTCACGATACCTGACTATTCACGATATCTGACAGACTATTCACCAAAAATAAAATTTCTTCTTTTTGTCCAAAACATCTATTTTGGATACTAGCTTTCATTGTATCCATGTTTTGATCATTCTTGAATTTTACACCACCGTGATTATTTTTGGGGTATTGTTGGACATGGATAAAACAAAGTACGAATCCTTAATCCTTAATCCTTGTCATTTTGTTTCACTGGATTCGTTTCTTTAAAAATATTTTTCATCATCCTCAGTCTTAAATGATGATATTATTGAATATCTTTGGCCTGTAGTGCAAAGATGAATGATTTCTGAAGAATATCTTTGGCCTGTAGTGCAAAGATGAACAGGTGTTGAGATGAACATGACCGACTGATTAATATCTTTGGCTCGTAGTGCAAAGATGAACAGGTGTTTAAATGAACATGACCAACTGATGAATATCTTTGGCTGTAGGTAGTGCAAAGATGAATATTTGATTCCGATGTATATTGATTGTTATTATTACGGGGATAAAAGATGAGCGATGAACTTTTAAATTCATACATGTAAGATAGTAGTTTGCATTCTCTACTTAACTCTTCTAATGAATTATTATTTCATTGCGAATATTGATTGAAAATTTGTTGTCTATTGTATTCTATTAAATTTTTCCTGTTGAAGACTAACGATAATTTGTTGATATTATCTTAGTCATAATATTCTTTATCGAAATAGTTGAGCTCACCCTTTTCCTTTTGTTCCATTCTTCTCGTGGAGGCGAGAATATAAATGCGAGACGCAGTCGGGTATGGAATGAAGGTTTTAGAAAGGATTGTTTAGTAGTCCCGACCATTTTGTAAAATAATGTATCAATAAATGTGATGAGGATTTATGTGAGTATAAATATTGTCTGAAGATAATATTTGTATTTAAACTCACGCTTTCTTGTTGTAATAATAAAGTTGTAGTTGTTTACATCATGTATTGACAACTCGTAATGGGTGATGTATACCTATTTTGGGGGTGTCACGGTTGGTATCGAGCTTAGGATATGATTTCTGCGGAGATCTGGGAATAGAACTAGGAGGGAGAGACGAGTAAATCCTTCGCTAAAGGTGTCCTACCTAAGCTTATTTGTTAGTTGGTCAAGATATAGGGATATTATGTGATATATTGATTTCCTTAATTAACCCTTGTTTTATGACAAGATTTGAGAATGTCGATTGAGAATATTAATGATGGAGTAAATGAGACCGTGAGATGCTCAGATTTACCAACGAGGAGAACGTCAACAGTCGTGGCAATGTTCCTCCCGCGAACAACACCAATCGAGCGAGATGATGAACGAGGGATGTTTAGAAGCTTTTTTGCGATTCATGCAAAAATCGATTTAGGAGACTCGTGTTCAAAATACGAGGAGAAATGATAGCAATTCACGGGTTGTCACAAATGACAAGCTTCAAAGAGTTGGGACCACCAGAATTTAAGGAAAGCCAGATCCGATCACGGCGAAAACATGGGTCAAAACAAATTACCAAGATATTCGATGTCTTGGGATGCACGGAGAACAGAAGGTTCCATTCGCCACCTTTATGTTCCGTGGCGAGGCAGACCACCGGTGGGAGTCTCAGGAAGCATACCCATCCACCGCAGACTCAGCATGTCTTGGGAGACGTTTGAGACTATTTAATGACAAATACTTTCCCGAAAGTGTTCGCCATACGAAGGAAGTGGAGTTCATCGATTAGAGCAAAACAACACGACCGGTGTCTCAAAGACGAGGCAAAGTTTGCAGAGTTATCCAGTTCAGACCTCATTTGGTGGAGAATGAGAAACGATTATGGCCTTGATGTTTCTTAGAGGTTTGAAACCCAGATACGCCAAGATCTCATTTCTCATAAACTTTCTCTTTATTCAGATGTTGTAAACACGGCTCAATTATTAGGCGAGCGAGATAACGAGTACGGCCAACCGAGGACCATAACCGTGGATCGTACTCGCAGACGGCGGTCAATGTATAATGATAACTGCGGAGAGAAAGCAGAAATGACGACATGTAAATGGTAACCACTCGGTGGTAATCATGGTCGTGAAAAATGAAGAAGCGAGTCGAGGAGATTTTAAAAGAGGAGATTTAACAACGACTATGTGAAGACGACAGTCTTGGCGGCAAGAATCGGTTCTAAGGGAGAGAACGACCACCCGTTATATGCTACAAAATGCGAAAAGAGGGGACATATCGGTCAAACCGCCCACAACATTTCAAGGTATGCTATAGTTGTGGAAAGGAAGGACATATCGCCGAGATTAGACTGAGAATAAAACCTAGTTCAATGGGGACGATGACTCAAAAGATCGTCCCCGAAAAAGTCAAAGTCAACGATTCCGGAAGAAGCGTTTGTTGTATCGGTCATAATGCGAGAACCCAAACGAGGTGATCACGGGTAAGCTATTTATAAATTCTTGCAAGTTTATACCTTACTTGATACCGGTCTTACCCATTCATTTATCTCTCTGCATGTGCTCAACGTTTAAACTTGACTCGAAAAAATTAGACTTTGACTATCTATCTCGTGGAAACTCCGTTAGAGAAACTTTCATCGCATCCACTCATTTATAAATCTTGTTTGATTGAAGTTGGCACCATCACCTTACCTGTTGACCTTATCTCTTTAAAGATACTTGCTTTTGATGTGATTTTAGGGATTGATTGGTTAACTACTCATCATACCAAAATTGATTGTTTTCGTAAGGTTGTTAGTTTTCATATTCCTAACCAACCCGTTGTATTTAATTCAAGAACTAAACCATTAAAATCAATCACTATCATATCTAATCATAAAGCTATTCGCTTTATTGAAAAACGATGTCAAGCTTTCTTAGCCCATGTTATGGATTTGAATAAAGACACGCCAAATTTGAATAATATTCTGTTGTATATTGACTTTCCGACGTATTTCAAAGAACTTCCGCCTACCCCGTAACGTGAAGTTGAATTCTTTATTGATCTTGAACTCAGTACAAAGCCCATTTCTAAAACCCCATATCGAATGGCTCCTATCAAACTTCAGAGTTAAAGGTCCAACTACGGGAATTGTTGGACATTGGTTTCATTCGTTATAAGACATCTCCTCGGGTGCTTCTTGCTTTTATTTGTAAAAGAAGAAAGACGGAGTATCGACTTTGTATTGACTATCGAATCGAACCATGTCACCATCAAGAATAGGTATCCTCTACCTCGATTGATGACTTGTTTGACCAATTCTGAGGGGCACAATTCTTTTCAAAATCGATCTTCGCTCGATATCATCAATTTGAAGATTAGAATCGAGGATATTCCAAAGACCGCCTTCGTAACTCGGTAGATGGGCATTATGAATTCTTAGTCATGTCTTTCGGACTAACTAATGCTCCTCGCGGCTTTCATGGATATGATGAACCGAGTATTCAAGGAATATTTGGATCGATTCGTTGTTGTCTTTATTGATGACATCCTTATATATTCCAAAAGTCGTGGAAGATCACGAAAGCACCATTTTGAAATTTGTATCTCAAAGGCTTCGTGAAAACCAACTATATGCCAAATTGAAGAAATGCGAGTTCGCTCGAGGAGTAGCCTTTCTTGGGCATGTTGTCAAAACATGGAGTATCTGTTGATCCCAAGCCAAGATCAAGCAATCAAAGTTAGGAGCAACCCGAAGTCGGTGATCAAGTCATAGTAGCTTTTTGGCTTAAGGTTATTATCGGAGATTCGTGGAAGGGTTTTCTAGAATCGCTACTCCATTAACTCAAATTAACTCGAAGGATACTGAAATTCGTTTAGGGCGAAGAACGCGAGAAAAGTTTCCAAGAGCTTAAGAGAGACTTATTTCTAAGACTGTTCTAACAATACCATCCGGTTCTTGGATGGATTTGTTATCTACAAATGATGCTTCGTGCAAAGGTTAGGATGTGTTCTCATGCAACGTGGGAAAGTCATAGCTTTATGCCTCGCGACAACTTAAAGAGTATGAGAGGAATTATCCTACTCATGATCTAGAGTTAGCGTGATGTTAAGCTACTTAAAGATATGGAGGCACTATCTATATGGGGAGAAAGTGGAGATATATTCGCACCATAAAAGCCTTAAATATTTCTTCACTCAAAAGAACTCAACACGCTAAGCAATGACGCTGGCTTCGAGCTATTGAAAGACTCACGACTACACTATTCAATACCATCCCGGTAAAACGCGAGCGTGGTGGTACGCATTGAGTAGAAGATCATATGCGAACGAGTGTGCGATGATGTCAAGTATACGACAGAGCCAACTTTAATAGAAAAAGTTAAGGTTGCTTGCCACCGAATCTTGGATCGATGCGTATGAAGAAGAAAGTACAAGAAGGAGCTATTCCTAAGCGAGAATTGATGAAGAAGGAATACTTCGAGTCCACTCTAGACTTTGTGTTCTAATGACTCGATTTGAAGTACAAGATTATGATGGAGGCACATACAATACACCATTTGCAATCCATCCTCGAAGTACTAAAATGTATCGTGATCTTCGACATACATTTTGGTGGAATAATATGAAGAGAGAGATTGCAAAGTTTATCTCGATGTGTTTAACTTGCTAACGTGTAAAGTGAGCATCTAGTACCTAAGGGTCCGTTGCAACCACTTGAGATTCCTAATGGAAGTGGGGAACACATTACCATGGATTTCATTACGGGTCTTCCTACGGTTTCTCAAGGCATCAATGCTATTTGGGTTATTGTTGATAGATTAACCAAGTCTCGCTTTCTTTCGCCGATCGGAGACTTATTCCTCGAACGCCTTGCTAGTATGTGCGTAAATGAGATCGGAGGTCGTATGGCATGCTCGTATCCATAGTTTTGGATCGTGACCCAAGATTCACTTCAAGATTTTGGGTTAGCTTCAGCAAAAGCTATGGGCACGGATTTGCGATTTAGTTCGCAGATACCATCCCCAAACCGGACGGACAATCGAGAGAGACTATTCAAACTCTTGAAGATTTATTAAGACTCGTGTCCTGACTTTCAAGGGCGCGTTGGGATAAGTATTTACCATCGGTGGAATTCTCCTACAACAACAGCTTATCGTGCAAGTATAGTGTGGCTCCATTCAAGCATTATATGGACGAAAATGTCGCTTCCAATATGTTGGGATGAGGTGGGTGAAGCAACATTGTTGGGACCCG
This sequence comes from Panax quinquefolius, assembly GCA_020205615.1. Classification (NCBI taxonomy): domain Eukaryota; kingdom Viridiplantae; phylum Streptophyta; class Magnoliopsida; order Apiales; family Araliaceae; genus Panax; species Panax quinquefolius. The sequence goes on along the minus strand of CM035162.1, from coordinate 138,650,580 downwards.
AAGTTAAGACGTATGACTCACCGAAAAGATCCAAATAATTCGACAACGATACAAACTACCAAGATCGACAAAAGAGTTATGCGGATCTTCATCGAAAGGACGTGGAATTTAATATAGGGATCATGTATTGTTACGAGTTGCTCCAATGGAAGGGAGTTACAAGATTTGGGAAGAGAGGAAAGCTCAATCCACGATTTATCGGTCCATTTCAAATTCTTGACCGAGTAGAAATGTAGCTTTATGACTTAAGTTACCTCGAAGTATGTCTCGTGTTCATAATGTGTTTCACATATCTCATTTCAGAAATATGTGAAAGACCAACCACGTTATTGAGTTAAACCGGACGAGATAGCCAGAAGACTTAACGATGAGGAGGTACCTATCAAGATCTTGGATAGGAAGGAGCATGTCCTACGCCAAGAAAGGTCATACCACAAGTTAAAGTTTTGTGGAGGAATCATGCTATAGAGGAAATGACTGGGAATTGGAAACGAAAATGAAAGCGAGATATCCTCACCTTTTCAAACACTGTGTATCGTACGTCAATTTCGAGGACGAAAATTTCATAAGGAGGAGGTTGTAAGACCTCAAATTTTTTTAAATAAAAAAAGAATTTCCTTTATTTATTATTTTGAAATAGTAAGGTTGATTTGATTAATGTGGATAGTTAAGGGTTAAATACACAAATATTTCAAAATAAACAAGTGGTTATAAAATATTCATTTTGCTTGGGAATATTCGTTTGGTCGTGGAATATTCGTGATTGCTTTGTGAATATTCGTATTTACAGCCAGCAATACATGTGTAGGGCCCCATAACTGAAAGCGATTGGATGAAGAAAACGACAAATATAAGTTGGTTAAAAATAACTACGTAGTTATTCTCAATTAAGACCATGGAATACCCGTTGGTTAAAATACGATGTCTGCGCGTGGTTGACAAGAAGCACACCTGGTATTGCATGCGATTGTTGAATTATTGATCCTTACGTAAGAAGGCACTACTCAATAATTTTCACAAAGAGTTACCGCTCAATATTTTATTTTATCGATTCAATAATTGCTTTGCGTTGATGTTTTATATTATTGTTGTTCAATAATTGTCACCGCACATTATCTCCATTATCGGATCAATAATTCATATTATTTGAAATAATATTATTAGATAAAGATTATTGGCAATGTCTAGAAAGTTCATCAAGGAGAGGTTTGGTCACCTAATTGCTGCTTGCAAAGAAGGAGAAATCCTTATCTGAAAGCCCCTCTTCCTGGGAGCGGCACCGGTCATTATAATTGTGATTCTCGTAATATTATTTGTGAATAATTAATTATTGATTCATATGATAAAGAAATATTTATTTTATGTGGATATAAATGATGAATTTATTTATGTGGTTATAAATGAAGAAATTATTGTTGAGGTGTTTTATCAAGATTTTACCGTTCGAGGTATTAAAAAATTAAATCGGGGTTTTGAGATATATTATGGGGTTATAATTTTAATCCGACCGTTGGATTGTGGTAATTTTTGGGTATGTTATACATACATAAGTTGAGTATATGTCCACAAATTTTGAACCGTTAAAATGCACGAATGATTTGTTATGAATTTTAAGAGGTGTCCGATTCTAAATTAGGGTTATAATTGATTTTGGTGGAAAATTCTAGAATTGAGT